>OW240921.1:77323409-77585878 GCA_933207985.1 Pelobates cultripes
TACAGTGAGGGGGCAATATATTACAGTATATAGTGTGAGGGGTATTATTACAGTGAGGGGGCAGTATATTACAGTATATAGTGTGAGGGGTATTATTACAGAGAGGGGGGCAGTATATTACAGTATATAGTGTGAGGGGTATTATTACAGTGAGGGGGGCAGTATATTACAGTATATAGTGTGAGGGGTATTATTAGGCAGTCTGTGTCCAGCTGGCTGTGTCTGTGTGTGTGTACAGGTGTGGAGGAGCACCCAGTCTATATTACCAGGCCGGCAGGTCTCGCTCTGTCCCGCTGCTGATGCTGGCTGGCTGGCTGTGTCGGTGTCTCGCGCTCTGTGAGAGGAACAGTCAACGTGTGTACTGGCTCACTGTCCACTGCCAGTCTGACTCCCCATATTGAAACCACACACAACACACATTCCCTGTGCAACGTGACAGGACCCCGCCCCCGGCCGCTGATTGGCCGCACTCCGCGCCATGCCGCTCTCTGACTGGCCGGGGCGGGGCTGGGAGGTGCTGTGAGATCCGACCATTGGTGCTGTTTCCTCGAGCCTCGCGGACTGTCACCTGTGTGTGCACGTTCCACAAGGGCCTCGAGCTTGCGGTTGGGCGGGACGGGGGAGGAGAGACCACGCCCAAGTCCCGCCCCCTTCATGTTTCCATTGTAGTCAGCAGTGAGACCTGACACTGGCTTCACTCTCTGACTGATTGGAACTTTATGTCCAATTGCAGGCCTGGCCAGGTTTTAGTTTTTCCTTAAAAAAAAACAGTACAGTACAGTTGACCTAAATAAAAACTCAAATATAGGTTTGTTGTGTTATTTTTTATATTGTATAGGATAGTTAGGGCTTTCTTACTATGTGTGTACTGGATATTAGATGTCATCTTCCCAATAACAGAGCCTGAACCACTGTTTTAGTACTATAAACTTTATGGATATATTATCAGATATCCGACAACCAGAGAGACACAGCACAGCAATGTCAGTGACAACACAAAACAAAAGAGAGCGTGACATTAGACATTCTTTTACTATGGCGGCATGCCCGACCTCCACCATGGAGGTATCGGAGACAGGCTTAGACAGATTTCCCCTTCTGTGAGCCTCTTTTCCAGGTGGCAGCACCTCTGTGTGTCTCTTTCCCCACAGCTCCTCTGTGTGTTTCATTGTCTCCTTCCCCAGTCCCTCTGTGTGTCTTTTGTTCGTCTTTCTCAGCCCTCTGTCTCTTTCTCCCCAGACCGTGTCTTTTTTCTTGACAGACGCTCCGTGTGTTTTTTTAGTCCCCTGCCCCTCCATGTGTCTCATTACCACCAGCACCTCCATGTGTCTTATTAGCCCCCCAGGTGTCTTATTAGTCCCCCCAGCCCCTGCATGCATCTCATTAGCCCTGCAGGCCGATGGGCACTAGGTGACCGCGCACCGGCCCAATAGTATGCCGGCCCACTGGGAAATTTCTTGGTATCCCGGTGGGCCAGTCCGGCCCTGTACTCAGGAGCCTCTGCCTAATAGGAAATCTAGGCAATACTGTGGGCCACAGGGGGATAGCTACATTTCTCTTGTAGTGGTACAGTCATACCCATACTCCTGTAGCAGAAATGACAGACAAATTAATTGCCAATTTATATATATTTGTTACTATTAAGGTATCACAAGATGATTTAACACATCCTTTCTCCTAGTGATAAGTGCCAGCTTCCTCCTTTTACTATCTGTATAATAATACCGCACAACACTAGAAAACGTACTCCAATTGCGTGCAACCTAAAAATAACTTTTGGCTATTAATTGCCTTAATCTCTGTATTTCCTACTTATTGTTCTTCTTGCCTTCTTAAAAGGACTCTCCAGTCTAAAAAATACCCAGAATATTTTGTCAAACTATTGGCAGATATTCTTCCATGAAGCTGCACCTAGCAACAGCTAGTGTAAGTAGGCCACTCCAAATACAAGATGTGTCCCACATAATGGGAGCAGGTGTGAGAGTGGAATTGGTTTTGTGTTTTACCAGCCTTTTCGTGACTCTAAATTTAACTATTATTTCAGAAATATCAGCTTTGCATTATTGCAATAAACAGGAGTATAGGATGTGCACAAGGGCGTAACTAGAAGCCACCATGATCCCAGTGCGAAAATTGCTCCAAGTGTCTAATTCCCCGTCAGCCTCTCCGTGTGTCTCATTTCCCTCCAAGCTCTTCCATGTGTGTCATAACCCCCCAGCCTCTCCATGTGTCGCATACCCCCCAGCCCCTCCATGTATCTCATTATACACCCAGCCTCTCCATGTGTCTAATTCCCCTTCAGCCCCTCCATGTGTCTCATTTCCCTCCAAGCTCTTCCATGTGTGTCATTCCCCCCAGCCTCTCCATGTGTCGCATACCCCCCAGCCCCTCCATGTATCTCATTATACACCCAGCCTCTCCATGTGTCTAATTCCCCTTCAGCCCCTCCATGTGTCTCATTTCCCTCCAAGCTCTTCCATGTGTGTCATTCCCCCCAGCCTCTCCATGTGTCGCATACCCCCCAGCCCCTTCATGTATCTCATTATACACCCAGCCTCTCCATGTGTCTAATTCCCCTTCAGCCCCTCCATGTGTCTCATTCCCCTTTCAGCCCCTCAATGCAGGGGTGGACTGACAACTCATGGGGCCCTGGGCAATAGAAGATCATGGGGCCCTCTTGTACCCAACAAATTGAAAGCTACACAAATATACATCATGCCCACATACATGCACCGCCCACATGTACATCCTTGTGTTACAGGAATAAGCAAAATATTTGGCTTGAAAAGAGGTATGTCGTTGTTAGTGTTATAGCCGATACATTGTAGAAAGAGCACACTCTTAGTGTACTCCTGTTGAGTATGGTGTGTAAGATGTTAAAGGAACACTATATTGTCAGGAATACAAACATGGTAACTAGAAACCACAAGGCCCCATTGTGAAAATTGCACTTGTCCGCCCCCCAAGCCACTCCAGTTGTCACATTTACACCAACCAGCCCCTCCATGTGCCTCATAGACATGTGCAATTCGTTTCGGTCCGAATTAAAATTCAGCCGAATTTCGGGTAATTTGGTAATTTGGACATGGAGTGCTTCCGAATGTCCGAATAGATGAATTGCCGAAGTGCCGAAATTACCGAATTTCCGAAAGTGTAGGAGTGCCGAAGAGCCAAAGTGCTGAAGTGCCGAAGTTCCGAAGTTGCCGAAGTTCCGAAGCACAGTATTGCCTAAGTACTAATATACTTACCCAGGGAAAGAAGAAGAATGTTACAATTTCAAATAAAAAGTATACAAACATAGCCAGGATTCAGCTGTAAGCATTTGCAACACTTACAACAATCAAGTAACATACAATCATATAAAATGTAAGTTACTTAGTCAGTCATGTAATGACAGGAATGAATAAGTAGATAACTCCCTAATTCCCACGGTATTAGGGAGCTATCTACTAAAAGGCTTAAAGACCCAAATTGGTCTTTCAGCCAAATTTACTAATACTAAGTAAAGATTACTTAGTATTGGTAAATTATGCCCCTACTCGCTATATCGCGAGTAGGGGCATGTCTATTAAACAGTGAGCAGCCCCCCCGGCCACCACCCCTGAGCAGCGGGTGGGGGCCCTAAAGTAAAAAAAGGGGGGAGGACCTCCCCACTGGCCCCCACCCCTGAGTGGTCGGTGGGGGCCCTAAACAAAAATTGGGGGGGGGGACCTAATGTCCTCCCCCCTGACCCCCACCCCTGAGCGGTGGGTGGGGGCCCTAAACAAGAATAAGGGGGGGACCTAAAGTCCTCCCCCTGGCTCCCACCCCTGAGCGGTGGATGGGGGCCCTAAATACAAATGGGGGGACCTAATGTCCTGGCCCCCACCCCTGAGCGGTGGGTGGGGGCCCTAGACAAGAATAGGGGGGGGACCTAACATCCTCCCTCCTGGCCCCCACCCCTGAGCGGTGGGTGGGGGCCCTAAACAAGAATAAGGGGGGGAACCTAATGTCCTCCCCTCTGGCCCCCAGCCCTGAGCTGTGGGTGGGGGCCCTAAACTAAAATAAGGGAGGGGACCTAATGTCCACCCCCGGCACCAACCCCCGAGCGGTGGGTGGGGACCCTAAATACAAATGTAACCCCCCTCCCTCTCAGGTGACTAGGGGTCCCCAAACCCGTAGTCACCCCCTCCCCCCCAAAATAAACCCCTACCTACCCACCTCACCCTAAAAATAATGAGGGGGGACCTTTAACTAAGTACCTGTAAAAATAAAAATAAACTTACCATTCAATGTTTTCTTTCTTCTAAAATCTTCTTTTGTCATCCCCAAAAAAGGGCAAATAAAAATCCATCATAACCGACGCAATAAAAAAAAAAAAAAACCTGAGCGCAAAAAAAAAAAATCCATCTTCACCCGGCGAAGGCTTCGCGCAGACTGAGCTCTGCAGGGCGGGGGAAGGCTTAAAAAGCCTTGCCCCGCCCTTCAATTAGGCACAGAGAACTCTGATTGGTGGGTTTAAGCCATCCAATCAGAGTGCTCTGACAGGTAAATGAAGAGACTGACAGGTAAGTCTCTACATTTACCTGTCACAGCACTCTGATTGGTTGGTTTGAAATCCACCAATCAGAGTGCTCTGTGTTCATTTTACACAGCGTGGAAAAGCTCGTTGGAACTCATAACTCTCTGATTGGTTACAATTTGTATTTAGGGCCCCCACCCACCGCTCAGGGGTGGGAGCCAGGGGGGAGGACATTATTATTATGATATTTATAGAGCACCGTCAAATTCCGCAGCGCTTTACAATGGGTGGACGAACAGACATGTAGTTGTAACCAGACAAGTTGGACACACAGGAACAGAGGGGTTGAGGGCCATGCTCAATGAGCTTACATGCTAGAGGGAGTGGGATAAAATGGCACAAAAAGGTAAGGATAGTATTAGACTAGTGACAGTTGCAGAAGAGGAATCAGTCAGGAGCTATTAACAGTTTAATTGATACGCTTTTATGAAGAAGTGGGTTTTTAATGATTTTTTGAAGGAGTGGAGACTGGGTGAGCATCTAACAGAGGAGGGAAGCGAGTTCCACAGGAACGGTGCAGCCCTCGAGAAATCTTGAAGGCGAGCATCAGAGGTGGGAGTATAGACAGAAGATAGACGTAAGTCTTCAGCAGATCGTAAGGGCCTAGAAGGGACATACTTGTGTATAAGGGAGGATAGATAGGTGGGAGCAGCATTATGTAGAGATTTGAAGGCAAGAACCAGAATTTTAAATTGAGCTCTATATTTTATAGGAAGCCAATGTAGGGACTGACAGAAGGGTGAGGCATGGGAAGTGCGGGCGGACAGGAAGATGAGCCTCGCCGCCGCATTCATTATGGACTGTAACGGCGCAAGTTGGGAGCACGTAAGACCACTGAGAAGCGGATTACAGTAGTCAAGGCAAGAAAGGACAGTGGAATGGACCAACACCTTAGTTGCATCTGGCGTTAAGTAGGGGCGGATGCGTGCAACGTTTTTGAGATGGAAATGACAGGATTTGGCGATAGATTGAACATGAGGCTTGAAGGAGGGGTCGGAGTCAAAGAGAACACTTAGGCAGTGAGCCTGCGTGGTGGAGTTGATGGTGGCACCGTTGACTTGGAGGGAGACAGACACAGGAGTAACAACACTTGAGGGAGGAAAGACCAGAATTTCAGTTTTGGTCAAGTTTAGTTTAAGGAAGTGGGCAGCCATCCAGTTAGAAATAGCAGAGAGGCAGTCAGAGACACTAGTCAAGAGGGACGGGAGAGATCAGGAGAGGACAGGTAGATTTGCGTGTCATCTGCATAGAAATGATATTGGAAGCCAAAGGAGCTAATGAGTTTACCAAGGGAGGCAGTATAGATGGAGAACAGTAGGGGACCAAGGACTGAACCTTGGGGGACACCAACAGAGAGGAGTTGGGGAGAAGAAGCAGAGCCAGAGAAAGAAACACCGAAAGAGCGCTGGGAGAGGAAGGAGGAGCACCAGGAGAGAGCTATATCTTGTAGACCGATATTGCGGAGGATGTGAAGAAGCTGTTGATGATCAACAGTGTCAAAAGCCGCAGACAGGTCTAGGAGAATTAGGATAGAGTAGTGACCATGAGATTTTGCAGCGAGTAGATCATTGGATACTTTGGTCAGTGCTGTTTCCACAGAGTGCTTAGCGCGGAAACCAGACTGAAGCGGGTCTAGCAAAGAGTTGGACTCAAGGAAGTCTGTCAATCTCGCATACACAATTTTTTCAAGGATCTTGGATGCAAAGGCAGAAGCAAGATGGGACAATAGTTGGATGGGGAGTTAGGATTAAGATTGGGCTTCTTTAGAATTGGGGTTACAGTTGCATGTTTGAAGGGCAATGGAAATATACCAGAGGAGAGAGAGAGATTGAGAATTTTAGTGAGAGGTTGAGAAAGATAGGAAGACAGAGTACGGATGAGATGCAAGGGAATTGGATCTAGGGAGCAGGTGGTGGGGCGGGAGGACTGGAGCAGAGCAGAAACCTCTTCCAATGTAGTGGGTGAGAATGAACATAGAACAGCAGAGGGAGTGAAGTTAGGGGAAGTATTGCAAGGGGAAGAAAGATGAGAGATTGTAGAGATCTTGTCAGTGAAGTGAGTTGCAAAGTCTGAGGCTGTCAAGTTAGTAGGTGGAGGAGGAACAGCAGGGCGAAGAAGAGAGTTAAATGTGTAAAATAGTCGTTTGGGTTCACAGGAGAGTGTGGTTATGAGGGTATTGAAGTAATTAACTTTTGCAGAGGAAAGAGCGAAGCTGTATGAGCTCAGCACAGTAAGACTTTCTCCAACAGCGTTCAGCAGTTCTGGAGCATTTGTGGAGGTATCGAGTGAGCTTGGTGTGCCAGGGTTGTTGTAATGTAAGTACTTTTGTACTCTATAATTTCCCTGGAACTGTTTTGGGCATAGGAGCATGTGCACAGTCGGTCAAAAAGAGACGTCCAGGAATTTCCTGAACCCCTGCTCTGATCTGGGTGATTTTTGGATATGTTGTTCACCCAGACCAGGGCTATCGTGGGATGTATTGTGTTTTGGGGTACTTATTGGACTTTGTATAAATGTGTGTTTTTTCTGCCTGGGGATTGTTAAGTTAATGTATTATCTGCCTTAATTATATCACAGGCAGAGGGGAGGGATTGTATACTGCATGTTGGAGTGTAATTCATTGTCACATTGTTTTTATTCGTTTGTACACTTTGTATCCCTGTGCCCAACAAGGTCCCCCCTTCTGGGGAAACTTGCATAAAAGGCCAGTTTGCCTCTGTAACGGACCGTTTCAGAGATGCAGGCACAGCTACTGTAGAACACCAAACTCATGAACCGCATGTAAGGGAATGCTCCAAACTCCCGAACGGCATACAATATAACACTCCAAACTCACGAACTGGAACCATACGAATAGCTGCTAGCAGACGAATAGGAAAAGCATCCAAGCGGCTTACACTCCTAGCAATTAGTCTCTATCAGCATTCAGTAAATCCCCCCCAAAGACGAGACAAGGCTCCGTGTTGTGGGTCAAGCAGTGGTCTGTTTAATGAGGGCTACCTGCCCAGTATTTATGCAGGTCTCCCACCTGGTGGACACTCCCCTAGGGGACCAAATGGGAGACTGTGACAAAAGACAGACAATCAGCCAAACAGGACACAAAGTCACATTATATTCCCACAATGCATCCTGGCTTCCTCCCCTCTGCCCTAGAGATAATTGAGAAGTAATTCAATTATCTCCCAGGACAAAGGCAAATTGCCATTATGCACGTGGGGATACTAAAACATGAATTACTGTTAAAATACAATATGTGACACAAGTTACAATAAAAAAAAGCTTTCCCCCCCCACACACACACTCACCATCACACACACACACACACATCACACACACACACATCATCCAGCACACACACTTCACTCACACACACACCATCAGACATCACACACATCACCCAGCACACACACACACACATCATCACACTACATTCACTATACACACTCTGCACTCACTACAAACACACTACATTCATTATACACAATCTGCACTTACTACAAACACACTACATTCACTATACACACTCTACTCACTACACACACTGCATTCATTAAACACACTCTGCACTCACTACAAACACACTGCATTCATTATACACACTCTGCACTCACTACAAACAAACTACATTAATTATACACACTCTGCATTCACCACAAACACTACATTCATTATATACAATCTGCACACACACACACACACACACACATCATGCAGCACAAACACACACATTATCCAGCACAAACACACACATTATCCAGCACACACACACACATCATCCAGCACACACACACACACACACACACACATACACACACTCACACACTATCACACATCCCACACATCATCCATCACACACAAACATCATCACACACACCATCACACACACACACCATCACGCATCATACACACACACATCATTCAGCACACACACACACATAATCCAGCACACACACACACATCATCCATTACACACACACAGCATCCAGCACACACACATCATCCAGCACACACATCATCTAACACACACACATCATCCAGCACACACACATCATCTAGCACACAGATCATCCAGCACACACATCATCCTGCACACACACATCATACAGCACACACACACACACACACATCATCCATCACACACACACAGCATCCAGCACACACACACAGCATACAGCACACACACACACATCATCCAGCATGCACACACACATCATCCAGCACACACACACACACACACATCATCAAGCACACACACAATCATCCAGCACACACACACTGCATTCATTATACACACTCTGCACTCACTACAAACACACTACATTCATTATACACACTCTACACTCACACACACACACACACACACACACAATCCAGCACACACACGCATCATCCAGCACACACACACACACACACACACACATCACACATCACACTCACACACACCATCACACATCACACACATCATCCAGCACACACACCATCACACACACACACACACACACACACATCATCATCACACACACACACACCATCACACATTACACACACATAATCCAGCACACACACACACATCATCCATCACACACACAGCATCCAGCACACACACACATCATCCAGCACACACACACATCATCCAGCACACATACACACATCATCTAGCACACATACACACACATCATCTAGCACAAACACACCTCATCTAGCACACACACACACATCATCCAGCACACACATCATCTAGCACACACATCATCTAGCACACACACATCATACAGTACACACACACACACAATCACACACACACACAGCATCCAGCACACACATACACACATCATCCAGCATGCACACACATCATCAAGCACACACACACAATCATCCAGCACACGCATTGCATTCATTATACACACACTGCACTCACTATATACACTATACACACTATACATAATCTGCACTTACTACAAACACACTACATTCATTATACACACTCTGCACTCACTACAAACACACTCTGCACTCACTACAAACACATTACATTCACTATACACACTCTGAACGCCGTTCCCGCTAGTGATCCTGCAGGGGCCCAGCACACTCTGTATTCCCTCTCCAGCTGCAGCTCACATTCATCTAGCACACACACACACACACATCATCCAGCACACACACACACATCATCCAGCACACACACATCATCTAGCACGCACATCATCCAGCACACACACATCATCCAGCACACACACACACACATCATCTAGCACACAATCTGCACTTACTACAAATACACTACATTCACTACAAACACTGCATTCATTATACACACTCTGCACTCACTACAAACACACTACATTCATTATACACAACCTGCACTCACTACAAACGCAATACATTCACTATACACACTCTGCACTCACTACAAACACACTACATTCATTATACACACCCTGCACTCACTACAAACGCAATACATTCACTATACACACTCTGCACTCACTACAAACACACTGCATTCATAATACACACTCTGCACTCACTACAAACACTACATACACTATATCCAATCTGCACTTACTACAAACACACTACATTCATTATACACAATCTGCACTTACTACAAACACACTACATTCACTATACACACTCTGCAGTCACTACAAACACACACCATTCATTATACACACTCTGCACTCACTACAAACTGCATTCATTAAACACACTATGCATTCACTACAAACACTACATTCATTATATACAATCTGCACTCACTACAAACACACTACATTCATTATATACACTGTGCACTCACTACAAACACACTGCATTCATTAAACACACTCTGCACTCACTACAAACACACTGCATTCATTATACACACTCTGCACTCACTACATTCATTATACACTCTCTGCATTCACTACAAACACTACATTCAGTATACACAATCTGCACTCACTACAAACACACTCCATTCATTATACACACTTAATGCTGGTAAACATACTATATTCATTATACACACTCTGCACTCACTACATTCATTATACATACTCTGCACTGACTACATTCATTATACACACCCTGCACTATAAGCCCTTGATCCCAAAACGTGCGTGTGCGTTTTTTGCGTGACGTCACCCGCACGTCGACATCATCTTTACCGTGGACGGATGTGGGGTTATATAATTGCATGGGTCTGCAGCGGCTGGTGTGCACCGACATGCCGCACAAGCCAGGCATCATGGCAGAAGACCGCCGAGCGGCACTCCCCTCAATCTTCAGAAGGTAATTATCTCCGATTTTGACATATAGATAGGAAGGATACATCATAATAACAGATACATACACAAACACACACACACACATGTTGACACACAGACACACACGCAAATGCAGACACACAAACTAACACACAGATACATAGACACATATATGCACACAGGCACACATGCAGATACACAGACACACAGAATTACACACTTTGAGATACACAGAATGACACTCCTATAGATACAAACATTGACACAAATATAGATGCACTGACACACATACAGACAAATACACAAACACTTAAGGACAAACATTCAAATACACAGAATGACACTCATACAGGTAGAAACAGTGACACACATACAGGGCACATACTGGCACATACAGATACGCAGAAATACAAGTACACATGCAAAAAGACAGATACACATACAGACACACACACATACATACAGAGACAAATACAAACCAACAGACACACACATAAATATAGAGACACACACACACATACATTAAGACACACAAACACGCACACATGGAAAATGGTTTAGTCACCCTCCAGTTTCCTACCTTTTAGGTGCAGGAGGGCAACTTCCCTGGGGTCCAGTGGCTCAGGCTGATGGGAGTCAGAGTTCCTACCGGGACAGTCACTTCCTCCCAGCTCAGTCTGACCTCATCATAAGGGGGCCGGTCGTGCTGTTAAAGCGCTGAAGAGCTTGATGGGACCCAGAATGTGCGGCCCCGACGGTTCAACCACGCAGGCCGGGGCTGCAACACATTGCGGTGGGCACCCGGTCGCAGGGGTTCCCAGGGCGGCTAGGCCCCCTGAAGTGACGGGCCCGGTCGCAGCTGCAACCCTTGCGACCGCGGTAGTTCCACCACTGGAAGAGTATGATGGTACAGCGCACACGCACGTGATATAATGGTATGGTAGGATATGAGGTCCAGAAAACGCCCCGGCTCTCATGCCCGGATAACTTGAAGGTATGGAACACAAATAGTCACTATAGCAACTTCATCTAGATCAGTGGTTCTCAACCCAGTCCTCAAGTACCCCCTTCCAGGCCAGGATTTATGGATTACCCTGTTGTGTCTAAAGTGTTTTTTCTTTCTTTCTAAAAACACCTTAGACATTGGACTGTTAGGGGATACTTGAGGACTGGGTATTTACTACAAGGACTAGATGAAGTTCTTGTAGTAAATACAGTGCTCCTTTAATCCAGAAAGGTTCCCAACCTCAAGCAGATTATAGCAGCGGTTTCCAAACTGTGTGCCGCAGCACACATATGATCATAGGACCAGGAACCGTTCCCCGCTCTCCCCTGCCGGCACTGCAGGATTGTAAGGGAGATCAGAGATCTTCCCCACCGGCCCACTAACACTGTAATGCTGATAGTCAGCAGGGGAGGGAGAGAGGACCCGGGGGAGCTCTAACCTTCAGCTCCATTGGGTTCTCTCGCGAGCTTGGAGAATTGCTGTGGTTACCTCGGCAACGCTCCGAATCTCGCATTTAGTGAACTCTATCCTCAGGAGCTGCTAGAGTTCACTCTCACCACTTAGACAACTAGGGTTTCTCCACCAGACCACCAAGGTTTAGCACTGTCCCCCGTCCCAGGCAAAGGTAAGAAGGGAGTTCACTGAACAGTGAATAGTAATGAATAAAAAAAGCAAATTATAGGCCATGATAGCTGAATTGGAAAGCTGAATTGCTTTATTTCCAACTTGACTAGTTTGGCCTCAGATTTGAGAGTCTACTTTCAATCTACTACAATTCACTCTCAAATGAATAAATACAATTTTCCAAAGCTAGATAGAGCATTATCACAAATGTTTGTCTGTCACATTCTGCCATTGTTTGACTCCGCTTTAATCTACAAAATTTATAAATTAAAACTTACTTTTAAATTCAACTGACCTTCAGACACATCCAGGTACTATATAGTCTCAGGAGCCTATGCTGTTAAACTCGGAAATAATTATTTAATGAATATGCACGTCACAACCATAACTGCATCAGAGTGATAACTATCCAGAAGCACTGACGTTAAAATATAAATAACATATCTGTGCGGCTTAATATATGTTTTATAAGATCTGTTAGAGATAGCTTGCACAATACTATTGATGTTGCTGACACATGAATGTATCTGATTACCCAGCCGCAAATTGTGGATTTTTTTTTTTTTGTATTTCATATTGTCAACTATAGCAATCCTTTCAGAATTTTTTTTTTCTTATTAGTGCCAATTATGTATTATTACGGAAGTGCCAAAGCGTGCTTTATATTAACCTGCTTACAAAGCAGAGGACACAACAATTATTTTAAGGGGTTCCCCTTTGGCATCACTTGTTTCCATTCACTGAAGAACATCCTGTTATTTATAGTCTCATTAGATGATTGAATTGCAAAGTTACAATAGTGTGTTTCACATTCATAATAAACCAAATGAAACCATAGTGTAAGACTCTAGTTAAGGGTCGTTGGGTTGTTACATAATGTCGAACAGGAAACATTTATTCTGAAAATAATCCTTTGTGCAACATACGCAGGTTCACAGGAAATGGAACTAATTTTATAATTGGAGATCAGTTAGAAATTATGACTTTTTGTCTGTATATTATACTGGAAGAATAGTCCATATGCGCATAGTGATGCAAATACTATGGTACAGAATGCTTTGATCAGTGTTCGTTGAAAAGACCAAGTTCTGTATTTGTACTGTGTTTAAAGGGAAACTCCAGTGCCAGGAAAACAATCCGTTTTCCTGGCACTGCAGGTCCCCTCTCTCTCTCACCCCCCAATCCCCGGTTGCTGAAGGGGTGAAAACCCCTTCAGTAATTTACCTGAGGCAGCGACGATGTCTCTCATCGCTGCTTCTTCCTCCGCGCCGCTCCTCCCTCTGATTGCATCAGCCGGTGGGCGAGACTGATCCCGCCCACCGGCCGGGGAGAAAATGCATTTCAATGCTTTCCTATGGGGAAATGAGCTACGCTGGAGGTCCTCTCGCTGTGCTAGAAACCAGCAAGTGCTCTCTAGTGGCTGTCTAGTAGACAGCCTCTAGAGGTGGAGTTAACCCTGCAAGGTAATTATTGCAGTTTATAAAAAACTGGAATCATTACACTTGCAGGGTTAAGAGTAGTGGGAGTTGGCACACAGACCACTCCAATGGGCAGAAGTGGTCTGGGTGCCTGGAGTGTCCCTTTAAAGTCTGTAAATTAGAGCAAGGTTTAGTATTCGTTCCTTGAATAGATATTATTAGCGTTGTATGAATATGCTGGTAAACTATATATTTGTAGTGTGCTTATGCTAGGATTCAAAGAAAGTTTAACCCCCTTCACTCTTATGTGCAAATATGGAAAAATCTTGTTTAGCAATGCAAAGTAATGCCAAATAAAAATTAGGCTCCTAAAGCCTCACTATACTCTCCGCTAGAGAGTTGGTATCTACCTCACTGATAGATTACTTGTTGGATCTCATAGCATATCCCAATATGACTGTCACTCAACACCACCCAAATGGGGAATTCTAAGCCAGCCAACAAACGATCATTGTAGCTAACAATACAAAAGCAGAATGTGAATGGGGAGATTTATTTCCCAAGCTTTCTGCCCTACCTAACCTATGATTCCACTGCCCATTTCAAAAGAACACTCTGGGCACCAACACAATATAAGCCAATTTCTGAGGTTTCTTTATAATTTAAAAATAAATAATGTGTTGCAGCTTTCTGCAGTGAAACATTATCCCCTTAGCCTTGTTTTCCCTTTTCACATAATGTCTTCAGATCAGAAGTTAAAAAGTGTAGCTCAGCCAATGAGACATCAGTGTGAAATGAGTGGCTTTGATGAGTTGACTCTGCTCGACATCCAATAACTGTCCAATTCTTATTTGTATAATATTTCAAAGCCGGGTTAATGGGGAAGGAGACAGTTACTAAGAGTGGATAGAGATTGGCTTTGCAGCAGGCATATCCACAGCTTGGCTGATCTTTCATTGGCTGAGCTATGTACATACCCCAACTACTTCCATTCAGGAAGATGTCTTTTGAAAAGGGGAGGCGTGGTGAAGAGGGCAGGATTATGTATAAAAAATGTCAGATTTGGGTTTTTTTAAGATTTGAATATGGAGAGAAATAAAGTTTGAATATGAGTCCATAACCATCATACACAATTGAAGGGACACTATAAGCTCCAAAATCAGTTCCTCTTCATTAAATGAATTTGGTGCATACGTGGTAATCATGCACACAGCATGATGACTCAAAATGTGTCCAGTGCTTCTTATAAAGGAGCCCTAGAGGCAATCCTTCTCCATGAGAAGGATTTGATTGGCGAAGCATGGGATTTTTTTCTCATGAGCCCTACATCTCAATGATCTCTAAGAGAAGTATTGGATTGGACAAAAGTCATTATAAGTAAGCTGGTGACTCTACCAGTGCTGGATTGCAGGTAACTTTAATGGCTTTTTTTTTTTTAATTCTTTATTTTTTCGACTTGGCAGTAAACAGTATGCAAGTTAATAGGAATTTGGCTTGTGCAAAAGCCTATCGTACATATCTGGCATTTCCAATGTTATACAATTTTCATGCTTAATCAGTTTGCTCTCACACTGCTCATATAACTGACCGCCAAGGATTTTTATAAAGTAGAACAAAACAAAGCCCTAGTTTATGATTGATTAGGGTATAGTGCTACACTTTTTGATTCCTCTAGCTGTGTCAGCTTTTTAGCGTAGCTTCACATACCCATCTTACTCTGGTTCCCATGTATAGTATGGGGAAAAAATAAAAATAAAATAAATGTATAGTCAAGAAAAGAAAAAAGTGAGGAGAAAGATAGACATTTAAAATGAAGGGGGGGGAGGGGGGAGAGGCGCCAGGGTGGAGCGCGGACGGGGAGAGAGGAGGACCCTATGGGTCCACAGTGTTGCGCGTTCGTCTTTCTCTGAGTATCTGTCAGGTTGGGTCTATGGTCGGGACTTTGTAGTATAGTAGGCTCTACCTATGTCCTTGTATGGATATTCCCTATCCCATTTGGCTGTTATCCCAGGGTTCCCATTGTTTCTGGAACGCTACCATGGTTCCATTGACCCTAGCTGTTAAATTGTCCATTAGTTTGCTATCTTTGATCCTAGATATTACTCCCGAAATAATCAGGCCCTCCGGATTCAACCACGCCGTTGCTGTCTCCCTGCGCGTGCTTAATGTAATTTTGTGTAATAGCTTCTGTTCCCTCCTTCTACTGACCTGTTTAGTAGGTATACCCACGGGTCTAGAGCGGGGGCACGGTCGAAGACCTGCACCAGCAAATTCTCCACCGTTTTCCAGAATTCGGTGACCACTGGGCACTCCCACCACATGTGTAAATATGTACTTCTAGTGCCACAGCCCCTCCAGCAGTCATCTGTGTTATTTTTTTGCATTCTGAAGAGTTGTACTAGTGTTGTGTACCATCGTAGCATGGTTTTCCATGATTGCTCTTGTAATGTCATGCACATAGACGTCTGTTTATTTGCTTCCCAAATTTCTTGCCATTCAATGCCTTCCAAAGTCTCGCCCAGGTCCCGTTCCCACTGGTCAATGTAAGTCAGTCTCCCCCATTCAGTGGTTACAGCGCAGATGTGGGCGTACAGTAGTGTTATTAATCCCGTGGGTGCCGTGCAATCTGAACACAACCTCTCAGATGGTTATTTTGCTTTAGGTCTTCGAACTGCACTATGTCCTTTCCATAGAATACTTGACAGATCCTCTGAAGGCCCGCCCCTTCTAGGTTGCGAAAATACCTTGCCACCATGCCCGGTCCCTATTCCGAAGTATTGGCATCAGTGGGGATGGTGTGGAGGCCAACTCGTATTTTTCCTTCGTCGCGTCCCATATGCGCAGTGAATTTAGTATCGCAGGGCATGTCACCCTGATCAGGGGCCTGTGATCCCTGGGAACCCACATTGTAAACTGGGGAATGTCCGATCCTACCATGAGTGTCTATGTCCACCCACCTACTTTCCTCCGGAGGGGAGTGCCACATGACCACCTGGGATAATTGGGCTGCTAAGTAATAGAAGTATAGATTCAGAAGACCCAACCCTCCTCTATCCTTCCTTCTGTACAAAACCTGTCTGGATATCCTATGCCTATTGTTTTGCCATATGAAATTCCCTATCTCTCATTGCAAAGGTACTAGATGTGCTTTCGTGATGCGAATGGGTAGCGCTTGAAAAAGGAAAAAAAGGAGGCGCGGAAGGATGTTCATCTTGACGGAATGAATCCGTCCTACCCACGATATTGGTTTGTCCGTCGATTTGTCTAAGTCCCTCATCAGTGTCTTGAACATTGGTGTATAGTTTGCCGCGTACAGTTGTTTTGGGTCAGCTGTCAAGTATGTCCCTAGGTATTTTATGGCTTCCGTTTCCATTCGAACATGGTATGCATCACGCAACTGAGCTATTGTAGCTGCCGGCATCCCCACAGGCAAGGCGCTGGATCTAGCGAGGTTTGCTATGCAACCTGATATTATTCCATATTCCTTTATCACGTCCTGCAGCGCTCCCATCGAATCGCACAGGTTTGTAAGGGACACCAGGACACCGTCCGCGTACGCCGATACCTTGAATTCACTCCCTCCTACCATCACCCCCCTAATGTCCGGGTGTCTCTGGATCGCTTGTACTAGGGGTTCTAATGCCAGCACAAATAGAAGAGGAGAGAGCGGGCAGCCCTGTCTGGTACCGTTGTAGAGGTGAAAAGGTCGTAACTGGGCCCCCGTGATCCGAACCTGTGCCCTTATGTTAGTATACATTGCCCTGATCAGTGTGACGTATGCCTCTTGAAAATCCATGTGTTTCAGTAACGTGAATAGGTAAGGCCAGCGGACCCTATCAAAAGCCTTCTCAGCATCTATGGAGAAGACTAATGTAGGCGTCCCGGTAATCGTCTGTTTCCAGATTAAGTCGACGTTCCTTCTTGTGTTCTCAAAACGTTGTCTACCAGGGATAAAGGCAACCTGGTCTGCGTTGATCAAGGTGTTTAGAAAGGGATTTAGCCAGTCCGTCTGTATCCTAGCTAGTATCTTCATGTCGTTATTGATGAGCGATATGGGCTTGTAGTTTTCGGGTTGTAGTGGATCTTTATCAGGTTTTGGCAGCAATATGATTGTGGCCAACGACATGTCTGGGTCCGGAGCGGAGGCTCGTCCCCAGCTCACAAAGAGCTTCACTAGCCTCGGTGTGAGTTCTTCTTGGAAGGTCTTATAATATGCTCTGTCAAACCCGTCTGGTCTGGGTGCTTTTGTTCCCGCTCAGGCCCGAAATGGCCCTGTCCACATCTTCCTCCGTTATCTCCGCCTCCTAGCATCTCTAGACAACTTGGGTAGTGCCAGTCCTTCCAGGAATCTTCGTATTTGGTCTTCTTCTTGGGCTTTGTGTGTGGTGGTCTTCGAAGTGTGGTTGTATAAGAGTTTGTAGAACTCCTCGAAGACTGCACTTTGGGTTCATTTTTATGGAGCCATCCGGGTGTTTGATAGCAGTAATGTGGGATCGTTCTTGCCTCGGTCTAAGCGTTCTTGCTAGAAGTGAGTCCATTTTGTTGACCTTCTCCTAAAAAGTCCTCCTTCCCCACAACATTGACCTGGCTGTATTGTCCAGCAATAACGTCCATATCGAACGTCTAACGGATTCCAATTGGCAAAAGGTTCCGTCCTCTCGCTTCATTTGGTGCCATAGTAAAAGGTATAGTCCTTGACTCCTGGATGCTGCGCGCGCCACACATCTATTAGGCCTGTCTCCGTCACAAATTCTTTGAGCAATTTATCTTGTCCCCCTCTCCCCTGAGATCTGGGGCCTCCGTGTTTCGTACTCCTATCCACCGCCGGGCATGGCACCACGTTAAAGTCTCCTCCAGTGATAATCAGTCCATGCGGGAGTGCTGCCAGTTTTTCCTTCAGCTTTGCCCAAAACGCCGGCTCAGGCTGGTTTGGTGCGTATACGCTAACCAGGTCTACAGTGTGCGAATGCAAGGTGCCAGTAACTAATAGAAATCTGTACTCAGGGTCCGCCTCTGTGGAAGTCATGCGGAATGGGCAGCTATTTCGGATTAATATAGCTACTCCGTTTCGCTTGCGATATGTCCTAGCTTCAAAAGATACAGGGTATGTATGGTCCCTCAACCTGAATTTCGCTTGATTTGGCAAATGGGTCTCCTGAATGAAGGCCACGTCTGCTTTCATCCTTTTTAATTCCCTAAACAGCAGTCTACGCTTCCTAGGCGCGTTAAGGCCCTTAACGTTCAACGTGGAGAAATTTACAGCCATAGCAGGTCTCTAAGTGCTCTGCCATAGGAAGTTCCTGTACCTGTTCCGTGTGTCCACCACCATCCCACCCATCTGTCCGTCAATCTATAGTCATTCCCCCACCCCACTGACCCCGCACACCCCCAGCACCCCCCCAGAAAAAACACTTCAGAAGACAAAGGAGAAAAGAAAAATAAGAATAGAAAAAGAACACTGAGCCAACGTACACCTTCCTTTCCATATTTGGTCTGGTCTTAGTTATCGCCGGACTCCTGTGGGGTGCACGGTCCAACCTCTCCCCTGCGATCAACGCCAGTAGGAGTTGTGGAACCCTGAGCACTGATTCGCATGCGCCATTTATGCCTTATATGGACCATACTTTCATTATACATAACACTTCAAACTGCCGCTAACCGTGTATTGGAATCCCTTAGAACTAAAACAAGTACAAACTTCTGGGCAGTCGTAACGCCCGTCTGACCCTTACATCTCTATGTGGAGCTTCAAACAGGGCTTCACTTAACACCACCCTGAGCCTCTTTCCCACCCCCATCCAAAATTACAGGGACATTTAGAGTGTCCGTTTGTTTTCCCCCCTCTTTTATGGATTTTAGTTTATTTTACTCTTTTAGTTGTGGGGTTTGTTCAATTTGTATGGAATTGCATTCTTCACGGAGCTCCCTCCCTCTAAGGCCTGAGTCCGCCCTACCTTCTGGTGTATGTTACCTATAGTGTGTCCCCTTAGTCATGCCCGTCTTGGTTCCTACAGGCCTTCTGTAAATTGAGCACCAGGGTTTTCGTGTTTGTTTTTCATTTTGTTTTACGTTTTGGGCTTTCCGTATGTCAAGGTACGAATAGTGGTAGCCTTCAACATTATTAGCTAAATAAATCCACCCCCCCTTGTACACACTAATCGTACATTTCGGGAGACAATTCCTGTACATTCAGCCCCAACCTGGTGGGAAGCTGGTGTCACTCTAGAGTTATTTTCAAAACCCAGCCCCTTGTGGAGTCATAAACCCAGATGTATTACGGAATTCTGATGTTTTGCCTTTTTCTTTGTATTGGGTTTTCCACCTGTCAAGATACGTACTGTGGTAGCCTTCAAATGTTGTGTGCTAAAATATTCCGTCCCCCTCCCCCCCACGCTTCCCGTACATACTGGGCATACATTTCAAGAAACAATTTTTGTACATTCAGCCCTGACCCTTAGTAAGCTTGTGTCACCATGGTTACCACGGTTATCATCGAGATCCCAGCCCCTTGCAAAGTATTAAACCCGGATGCGATACTACATCCTAAGCGGGGTTTATTATGTATAATTTGTCATAATGTTACGGGAACACACAGCAACAGGTAATCTATCTGCATCTAGTGGAGTGGTGACAACCACGGTTTTGTCTGCAATGCACCAAGAAAAGTGAAAAGGGAAACAAAACAAACTTTTTCAGTACATATGCCATACACAGGCCTGCTCTTGGTTAACCAGATAACACCGTTGGTAACAGCAAGCACACCCGGTTACTGGATCCTCCACTAGGGTGTCCCCGGGCTCTCCCCGAGCGGGGGGCCCCTAGTACCTCGACCCTGGGTGGTATTTGGGGGGTTTGGGAGGCATAACTGCCGTCTGCCCTCCGCATCCTTTCCGGTGCTCCATTGATCATGTGTGTCCCACTCCATGTGCCCTAAAATGTGGCTCTGCCCTTCAATGCCCAGTGGCTCCCATTCCCGTTATATGTTGGCCTCCTTTCTATTTGGAATGCCCATATGGGGTAAAACATCGCCAACCTTATTGGTGGGCCAAAGGCAGTCCCGCTTTTCCCCAGGACCCTGTCTCGTACGTCCCGAGCCCCTCTTCCCCCACCCAAAATTCAGCCCATTCCCCCTGTGCGTGGCCTGAAGTGAGCCTCTCCCGGGACCTCTCCCCACCCAAAGCAGAAAAACAATCCCCTCAGATCAAGGTATCAAGGAAAGCCCCGTCCCCCTCCCGCAACTGGAACGTATACCACCCATTTACCGGAGAGTCCTCTGAGGTCCCCTCTTGATACGATACCATCACCGGTGGCCTCGTGCTCCCGCCTCCTGCCATTTGACTGGGATCAGGGGTAGTTACACTGGCTGGATTACCACACTGGGGAGGTCCACTGGGGGGTTGGATGCCCAGGCTCCGAAACAGCCTCTGTGGATCGCCTCCTGGTGCTAAGATGTGGGTCCGGTCCCCTTGAAACGCCAGCAGTTTAAACGGGAAACCCCACGCGTACCTGACACCCGCGTGTCTCATGGCCTCCGTGATGGGTCTCCACTCCCTGCGCCGCTGTAACATAGAGGGTGCCAAGTCTTGATACAACGAGATCAGCGTTCCCTCATGTCGGATGGGCCCCTCTCTGCCCTTCTTCATTAGGGCCTCTTTTGTGCCGAAGTGAAGAAATCTAACGATCACGTCTTGAGGAGCATTGACGTCCACCCTTTTTGCTCTCAGGGCCCTGTGGACCCTCTCCATTTGCCACCTGTCTTCTGGGACATCGGGTAGGAGCGGCCTTGGAATTTTTTGCACAAGTTCTGGTAAGCCGTCCTCTTCGCTCTCAGGTACGCACCGCAGCCATAAGTTGTTACGCCGCAATCTATTAGCCATATTATCCAGGGCTAAGTCTGTCTCCACCATGTGGGCAGCCATCCAGTTTACTTGCGCTACCAGGTTGTTATGTGCCTGGGTGTTAGTCTCCATACTTTCCTCCAGCCGCGCTGTGCGTGTACCCAGCGCCTGGATCTCCGACTGGAGTACCGGCGTAGATTTGGCGATTTCTCCCGCCAGGTATGAGACCCGATCCTGGTCTGACGAGGCCGTGTCCCGCTCAGCGTGTGTTGAGGCCCTCGGCGACCCCGCTCCGCCATCTTGTCCCTCCGGCGGCCCGTGCTTCTGGGCGGTCATGAGGTCGAGTACTGTGTTCCCGGAATCAGGTCCCTTCTTGGGCTGCTTCTTGGGATTTCTTTTATCCATTTCAGTTTCATTTTTAAGTTTAAGGTCGCTTTTGTGGGCTTTTTAGGCGCAAATAGAGTGGAACTCTAGTGAGGCACGTCCAGCTCTCTTGGCGATCAGGCCACACCTCTGTGACTTTTTTAAAGGACAAATTAAGGAACACTGGTGCTAAAAATATTTATTTCTAATGTTAAAGTGTTTGTTTAATTTGTGTTGGTGTCCATAGTGTCCACCAGAAGCCTAGGTTTATTCAGTTGTCCACTGGAATAAAACAGGGACTGTTGGTGGGACATAAGGACTGGTTTGGGAACCACTGTGGCTTAGGCTAACCTTTGACACAGCTGCTGTGAGGTACATTTGACATTATCAGCCTCAATTTAAGGGAACACTCCAATCACCTTAAATAATAAATAATGGGGAAAGTTATCTGTCAATAAGCAGTGATAGAAATATAGGTTCTAAAATGGTAAAAGCAATTAATGTTTTAGAAGAGAGGGAAAGAAATGAACGTAGGATGAGCATCAGAATAGGACAGGCAGAATTAATCACATCCATTTACTGCATACATCATACTCTCTAGTGTCGTGTGTCACAGGAAACGTACAGCTATCATTTCATTTGCATATAAATTTGAACTCCTTACGCAACCCACTGACAAATATTTGAGCTAGTTTACTATCGAAATAAGAAGCAGTGTTCAAACATAATTTTCACTCCTGGGGTATAGAAGGGACAGGCACTGGTAGTCTCCGATGAGGATATGAGTTTTCTATTGTCCAGCATTTCCATCTTTTCTGCAAAGAGACAAGTAGGTCAGATGTTAAAATTTGCAGAAACGGAGGGTGACAGTACAGCACCCTGGCATGCCAGGTTGACAGAAGGTTGGGCCTATGCAGAGGAGGACATCTGGCACTGCACCAATTCTATTCTTAGCGGCGTTTCTCAGAAAAGAAAAGGACACCAGAACATCAGCATGATATGCTGGCAAAAAGAGCCACGATTCATACCAAACACTTGTCTACGAGGATTCTTTTGAACTAGTGATAATGTGACATTATTCTGTGACAGGAATAAAAAGTTGAGGTGCAGCTTCTCAAAAGTAGTGTAATAATTATTTGCTATGTCAACCAAAAAGCGTATGTGGTAGTGGTGGCTGGTGAAGTTTAAAGATGGTGGGATGCAGGACTCCATAGTTAAAAGAAGCAACAATCGTTACAGAATGAAACTATTGAAACTATTAGAATCTGCTCAGCACCCAGAGTTACAGCCCCAGTCCTGCAGTGTGGAATTTTACAACCTTTCAGCTAGGATGAGTGTCTCGTGTCTTGGTCTTATTGATGAAGGCTCTTAGCATTTTGCTGATCTTGTATAGAGCCAAGCATTGTGTCATAGGCTTTCTTGAAGCCAATCCAGGTTGTACACAGATTGGTCTATCTGGTCTTACAATCCCATGTGAGTGCTTGGTGTAAATTGGTGTTTTGATCTTCTGGTGTTGTTTCCAATCCCCTTCTGAGTATTACGGAGTATTAGCGCATATGTCATCGATCTTGGAGGCTATGATGCCCGACAGGAGCTTCCATGTTGTGGAGAGTCAGGTGATTGGTCGGTAGTTAGAAGATGTTCACTTGTGAGGGTATTGTGATTCGTATTTTCTGGTGTTAGGTAGTAGCTGGTTTATATGTTCATGCAGCATTGTTAGTGTCTTTAGCTAGTAGATCTAGATCATGACAGCTCGTGGGGCTGACCAACATTTCATGTGGGCTACTTGTTGTTGGATATCTCCTACTGTGATGGCGACTGGTTCCTACATACTCTTTTATTTTCTTAGTAGATCTTTCCATCTAAAGTTGATCCAGCTTAGAAACCTCCATACGTGTTGCCTTTATCTTTGCTTCCAGTTTTAGTCTCCCTTGTGGGAATTATTTCTATTTAAGCCTTCAGCTTGTAGTTAAGCATTTGGAGGAGGACCATATATGTAGTGGTGTACATGAGATTGTTGGTCTCTGTGATGGTGTTGACTGAGAGTGTGGACAGTGCCTCATTAACTGCTGCTAGCATACTGTGGTGACAATTTTCCAGTGATCTTTGCCCTTTAGTCAAGGACTGCTAGCTTTTCTATGATCATCTCCCATCTTGGGGGATAGTCAGAATGGCAACCCACTGTAAGGCTTATGTCAGTGGTATGAGGTTTGTGCAAGTCCATCTAATTCCAGTTGTGACACTAGCCTCCTCATGACAATGTTCAAAGTTGTGTAACTAGCTGTTTGGGGTTAGTGTAGTTCCCTCATACATTTTATGTAGCATGTTTAATTGGATCTGCTGTTGTAGTAGCAGTCAAGCAGAACTTGGTTTTCATTTCATGTCCAGTTTTGTTCCAATAGCCCATTAGTCAGATTGCCCTGGTTCGCTAGTATCTGACATGGACCTTGCTAATCCATGAGACATCCGAGCCAGCATTACGCTCTTTGTCTATGTTACCCTCATATTTTTGAGGTGGGTATATATCGTTAGATGTTTTGTCCAGGGACACTTACTGGTAACGTGGTCTGACCGGGATTCAAGATATATATCCATCTCTCTCTCTAGCTACATTTTTCTTTCTATCTAGATCTATCTCTCTATGAAAACGCACACATTGTATTGTGATACTAGATTAACCCCTTAAGGACCAAACTTCTGGAATAAAAGGGAATCATGACATGTCACACATGTCATGTGTCCTTAAGGGGTTAAGTAAAAATTTTTCTTCTTAAAAGAGTACTCCGGCAGACACTGAGGCTATCGTGGGAGATAAAAATATATTGTTATATACTTACATTGAACACTGGGCAGGTGCTTCTGCTCTAATTCTGCTTCTTCCAGATGGTTGCTTCTCTTTTTTGTGGGCACTGCAACCCCACTTCTGAGCCAATGATGACCCCAATATAAAGGCCAATTGCATGACTCCAGCTGACTTTGGTGCCCAAATAGCAAGTCAATGGGAGGTCCCTTGAAATTCCTTCCATAAGGAAAACAGACATGTGCAAAACTGCTAAGACATTTTTAACATGTCTATTTGCTCTCACAAAAGTTTCTCCATCAAGGGGATGGGCTCTACAGTACTCCAATTTATTACAGAATTAAAGAGACACTGTTTTATTTTTCCTTCTTTTAATTTTGACAGACATTGGCAATAGCAGGTGCATGTTATTTCCCCAATTAAAAAAAAAATTAAAAATGTAAGCTTACTTCTCCCACCCAGATAAATAATTGGTCCTAATCTGTCATTTTTTTTATTTTTATTAATATAAATTGTGGTGCTGCCGCAAGTAAGTGTCCCTGTAAAGGGGCATCCATTGGTATAGGGTGTGTGCTGAGTAGAGTGCTTATTTCCAAAAATACTTAAATTATATTATATGTTATAAAATGTAATAATTGGTGCTAGTTTTCTACACTGTGTATGTGAAAACATACACAGCATGTTATTTAATCATTGGGGGCTTCATAGAATTCTTCAGCCTTCTGGCCAGAGCATACACATTTCTCTTGTGGGTCACTACACTTGATCTTTGTCAAAAGATAAAAAAGCAAGTCCAAGGAGATTTTTGCAGGAAACCATAGGGAAGGTTCAAGTAAATGGTCGAGAGGAAATCACATTGATACAAGGTGTAACCTTTACTCTCTCACAATTCTATCCACAGCAAATCAAAAAACATGCATCAGGTTTTCTGGTGAATATCATATGTTTTCTGTAAGTCTTTTCTTCTTTATAACTCATTCTTTGCATTCATCGTATTTTGACTCTGGTTTTGACAGATTACATAACTGATTTTGTCATGGCTCAGCCCGAGCCCTGCAGACAGCAAGGCGTGACTACCCCTTTAAGAGACCTGGCTGGGTTTGATCCAGCATCCAAGTCAGGTTCTCTGCCATGACATCCACCAGGGGGCTTCAGTTTCTGTCTGCATTATTCTGCTTTTTCACCTCCTTGCCTGGATTAAGCAGCACTGAACCACCTGCAGCTGTTTACCAATTAGGGTCAGCTGCACCTAATTAGCAGGCTGTAAAAGCCAGCCCTGCCTGAAACCTAGTTTCTGGTCATTTTGCCTGTTTGGTGTTTCCTGCCGGTTCTTTGCTACGTTACTGACTGATTTCCTGGACTCTGACCTCTGCCTGCTTTACCGACTTCATTACTCCACTGCCAACCCTGACTTCTGCTTCTCATCTGGAACGCATGGAACAGGAGCTCCTCACAAATCCTGCTTTTTAGCCTTTATTCTTGACACCCGGCGGACTTTACTCCTCTGGTGGCTGCCAACCTCATCTGCGGAACTGCACCAGCTTGTTGGGTGGCAAGTTCCATTCCCCCCACCCCTCCAGACCGGTAGGGGTTATCCCAGTCCCCACCGCTGACTTACCGGCACCGTGGCAAGACGCATACCCAAGACCCGCTGAGCCGCGCAGCAACACTCTCCTGCAATAGCGGAGGCCACATGGCGCCCAACCCCCAATGCTGATGCTGGTGCTATAATCACCCAGCTGTACAGGCTTTTCCACAACTTTTGGCTGCAGCTCGAGCACATGTTGCACCAACCTGCACCACCACAGCCAAGTTCCTACCCACCTTGATGTCCTTTGAAGGTGTCCGTGGCTTCAAAAAAGGCAAAAGCTCCTACAATAAAGCGGACCAAGAAGCGCACCATGCCCAAAGGTATGATGGGGCAAAGGCTTGTCCTGCGGCTGCCTAAATATACTCACCAAGGTCGCTTGAATATCCACAAAGGGGAAGCATAGAGACTATCCGGCGAATACCTGAGTCCACCGCAACACTCGTACCTGTCACCTAAAGCGGGGAATCGGGTGAAGGAGTATGGGGGCCCCAGCAAATTCCTGGCTCGCTATGAAAATCTTGCTGGCATAGGCCCCAATCTTGTTCACATACTGACGGTGGACTCCTGTCTTATAGTATACCGGGCTTAGTTTTTACGTTGATATAGCTCGCTCTAAACCCCACTCTAATCCTTTACAAATTTGCATGTTTTATTGCATTACTCTTTTATTACTTGTTCTTCAACTTTTCAAACTCATGCTGAAACATATCCTGTTTTATTGATTATTACTTAACAAAAATATGTGTTATGATCCTCAAGGTCATGCCTATGTTAGACTTTGAAATGAGTGCACCTGTCTCTGTGGTTGTGGCATTGTAAGCTTTATTGTTCCTCTCTGCACAATCAAAATAAAGAATTATAAAAAAAATAAAACAACCCCCCCACAAAATCCACATGCAATGAAATTAATTGTGCTTTAAGGGAAATTGTTTGCTCACCAGAGTACATACATGACCCAGACCCACAGTCTAAATATTGCTTAAACAATTTAATTCCAGAGATCTCTAAGCTGTTTATACAGGGGAAATAAACAAGACGTAGACGTGGCATCAAGACCCTCTTCCAGGTTAAGTACTCTATAAAAAGTACGGAATACAAATCTTATTAAAACCATCACTCTACATTTGAAAATATGCAAAATATTTAAACGTTTGACATTTACCAGACCCCAACGCTATATTAATATTTAAGAACCAGAACAGCTGTGATGAAATAATTACCTAGGTGACCTTATTCAGCCAGTGCTGGATGGCCACAGTATGTGTGCCTGATTTAAAACATTTAATAAAAACTGAAGAGAAACTGTTGGATCCCTCTGGTTTAAATTACTACTTCGATGCCAGTACCTGGTTTGCTCCAGATTAACCCCTTAGTGACCAGGCCGTTTTTCAATGTTCTTACCGTCAAGAACCAGGGCTGTTTTTACATTTCTGCGGTGTTTGTGTGTAGCTGCAATTTTCCTCTTACTCATTTACTGTACTCACACATTTATATATCATTTTTCTCGACATTAGATGGTCTTTTTTAAGATACCATTATTTTCATCATATCATATAATTTACTATAAATTTTTTTATAAAATATGATGACAAAAACTAGGGATCGACCGATATTGATTTTTTTAGAGCCGATACCGATATTCTGTGAACTTTCAGGCCGATAGCCGATATTCTGTACATTTACCATTTTGGAAAATAAAAACTATTTCTAAAGGTAAATGCACAAAATATACATGCCACATGTAGTGGATGCAGTGTGTTTAGACAGGGGAGCTGTGTGTGTTTGTGTAGTGGATGCAGTGTGTGTTTCTGTAGTGCGTGTGTGTGTAGTGGATGCATTGTGTGTTTGTGTAGTGTGTGTTGAGGATGCAATGTGTGTTTGTGTAGTGGATGCAGTGTGTATTTGTCGAGTGTGTGTAGTGGATGCAGTGTGTATTAGTGTAGTGTGCATAAAGTGAATGCTGTATATACTAAATGCAAAGTGTGTGTGTGTGTATATAATGAATGCAGAGTGTGTATGTGGTTGTATAGTGTGTGTATATAATGCAGTGTTTGTGTGTAGTGTGTGTGTATATAATGCAGTGTGTTTGTATAGTGTGTGTATATAATGCAGTGTGTATATTTGTGTGCATTGTATATACACACACACACTATACAAACACACTGCATTATATACACACACACAGCATTATATACACACACTGCACAAACACACTGCATTATATATAATGTGTATATAATGCAGTGTGTTTTTGTATAGTGTGTGTATATAATGCAGTGTGTGTATTTGTGTGCATTGTATATACACACTATACACACATTATATACACAGTGTGTTTGTGTAGTGTATGTGTATATAATGGAGTGTGTGTCAGGGGGCATTTTTTATTAAATTATTATTGTGGCGAAACCAACCTCGCCACTGTGAACTGGAGAAGCCTGGTTGCTCGCCTGCTCCCTTTGGACTATGGCCCGGCAGGTTAAACCATTTATTTTCCCTGCAGAAAGGCTTATTCGTGTGATCTGAGTGCCATTCATCTAATAATGTGCGCTCAGATCAAAGCTATCTGGGGATGTGTAGAAATGTGTGTTTTATGTACTAAATGTATCAGTATGTAATTTTATGTCTTTTACTGTCTTTTTGTCTGCCATGTGGGTAATGGAGTTTTGCCTCTGTCCTGAGAGATAATTAGATTCCTTCCCCAATTATCTCCAGGCCAGAGGGGAGGGATTGTGAGGCATTGTGGGAGGTAACTCATGTGTGATTGGTGTATTGTGTAATTGTTGTGAATCCCTCCCTTGCATGGGAGAATCCTTTATAAGCCTGTTGTGTGAATAAATCAGGGTTGTTCCTGTTTAACCCTCCAAGTGAAGTGTCGTCTCATTCTTGGGGGGAATTTGACTGTATGCCGATTGCCAGGAGTGTAAGCTGTTCTTAGGGCTTTTCCTGTTCGTCTGCTTCCAGGGTTCGTGTGTTTCCTGTTCGGGAGTTGGGGATTCGTACAGTTTGGAGTTAGAGAGATTGGTGATTGCAGTAGCTGCTGGTCTATGGGAAAGGGGATTATCGCCTAAACGGTTTTTATCCTCTTGTGAGAGAAACGGTCCGTTACAATTATTATTATTATTTTTTTTAGATTTAATTTTTTTTTTTTGTCCCCCCTCCCTGGCCAGGCAACAAGCAGGCCACCAGGGATATGACAGTCCCTGGTGGTCCAGTGGTATTGGCTGAGCTCTGGGGGGAGCGGGCATCAAGCACTTACTCACCTCCCAGCAGCTCCTCCAGCTCCCCAGTGCAACTCTCGCGGCCAGCGACGCTCTGACGGCCGCAGGTCTCGCGAGAGTTACACTGGGGAGCTGGAGGAGCTGCTGGGAGGTGAGTAAGTGCTTGATGCCCGCTCCCCCCAGGACCGCCGGGCTTGTAATGAGCCTGGCGGTCCTAGGAGGTATTATTGGCAATATCGGTATCTGAATTGGCCGATACCGATATTGCTGAAAATACCGAATATCGGCCGATTATATCGGTAAAACCGATAATCGGTCGATCCCTAACAAAACCCCCCCAAAACCCACACGTTTTCTAACTTTGACCTCCAAAATCTGTTACGCATCTACAACTACCAAAAAAACTGTGCTAAATAGTTTCTAAATTGTGTCCTGAGTTTAGAAATACCCAATGTTCTTAGCTTTTTTTTGTGTGCAAGTTATAGGGCTATAAGTACAAGTAGGACATTGCGGTTTCAAAATATATATTTTTAAAATGTATCAATAGTGACATTGTAACACTGTTATCTGTCAGAAATCTCTGAATCTCACCTCACATGTACATATTTTTTTAATGTAGACAACCCAGGATATTCAATAAAGGGTATGTCCAGTCCTTTTTATTAGCCACTTAGTCACAAACACTGGCCAAAAAACAATTATGAATGCTAACTTTGGCCAGTGTTTGTGACTAAGTGGCTACTAAAAAAGACTGAACATACCCCATTTGCAACACCTTTGGTTGTCTTCTTTTGCAAATGGTATGCCATCATGGGAGTAATTCTCATTCCTGGGCTACCATACGCTCTCAAAGACAACATAACCAATCTGTCAAATTTCAATGTGAAAAAACAGAAAGTCAAGCCTTATATTTGACCCTGTAACCAGGGCCGGTGCAAGGATTTCTGCCGCCCTAGGCAAAGATCCATTTTGCCGCCCCTTCATGTCACACACTCACTGACAGACACACATACTCTGACACACAGAAACTAACTGACCGACATACACTCACTCACTGACCGACACACACACATAGAAACTCACTGACAGACATTCACTCACTGACAGACATACTCACTCAGACACTCACTGACAAACATGCACTCACTCACTAACATACACACACACTCACTGACAGACATACACTCACAAACTCACTCAATGACAGACACACACACACTTAATGACAGACACACACATTCACTGACAGACACACATGCACACTTACTGACAGACACACACTCACTGACAGACATACTGACAGATATACACTAACTGATAGACATACACTCACACACTCACTCAATGACAGACACACACAGACACACTGACAGACATATACTCACTCGCTGATGCACAGACACTCACTGACAGACATATACTCACTCACTGACACACACACACACAGGCACTCACTGATAGACACACACAGACAAATACTCACTCACTGACAAACACTCAACTCCCTGGAGTCCAGAGTGGGGCAGATCCTCACTTCTCCTGCCTGCCGTTTAGTATGCCGGGGGCCGGAATTACGTCATATTCCGGCATCACAGAGGGCGCGTAAGGGAGGAGTGAGAGGCTGCAAGAAGAGCCTCCCTCGCCACCTGCCTACTCCAACCCATCTCGTCCGGTCACTGGCATTTGATGGCAGAGCAGGCACTTTTAATCAAGGTAAGAAGGTGCCTGCTCTGCCTTATTGTGACAGGGCTCCTCTGGGTGCCCCCATCTTCGGGCGCCTGGCGGAGCAGCCCGGCGCTGAGGGGGGGGAAGCAGCTCTAGAGCCGCTCGCTCAGCGCTGTGGTTCAAGATAGGGGGAGCCCACCAGGAAATATCCCGGTGTGCACCCCTATCAGGCCGGCGCCCTAGGCAAATGCCTAGTTCGCCTAACGGTAGCGCCGGCCCTGCCTGTAACTTTCAAAAACACTATAAAACCTATACATGAGGGTACTGTTATACTCGGGAGACATTGCTGAACACAAATATTAGTGTTCCAAAACGGTAAAACGTATCACAACAATGATTTCATCAGTGAAATTGCTGTTTGTGTGTGAAAAACTTAAAAAAACTTTCACTGACAATATCATCGCTGTGATATGTTTTACTGTTTTGAAACACTAATATTTGTCAGAAATGCTGAATGCTGATGTGAGCCTGTGATCTGGAATGGCAGGAACACGGAGGTCAACTGGCCTAGGTCGTTCCCCTAAGACATCTGTTGGGAGTTCCTTTATCAACCCCACATCAATCAGACCTGATCCAGCACCCCAATTCAAGTGGACCCTCGCAGTGGGTACCTGGTGTACTGCTCCCCCTGCTACCCGTACAACTACAGAACCTCTGGTTCGCGCGGCATCTGGGACCAGGTGTCACTTGACCAAGGTGAGAATGGCTCCCGTGTCTCGGAGATCTTGCGCTGGCATTCCGTATAACTGGACGGATTGTCGATGGTGCTGTCAGTTCTCCGTAGCGGCTTGCACCAGGTCAGCTTCGTGAAGGGTACCCAATTCCTCCTCGGTTGGTTCGAACTTGGGTACAACTGGGGGAACCTCTGCATGATAGTAGGGGACCATTGTCTGTGCTGGAGGAGGTGACTCTGGTTAGATCCATGCAGCTTGGTTCCAGCTCTGGGTACAGTCTCATCGATAGTGCCCAAACTGATTGCACTTGTGGCACTGTACCCCACTGTGGGACAGGTATTTGGGTGCCTGTGAGTTGGAGGAGTTCTCCTCCCTCTGTGTTAGTGGTGGTCCAAGGTTGGTAATTAGGGGCTTGAGCATTGGCTTGAGACTAGGTAGTTGCTGCCTGTGAGCGTGGTAGTAGTGGACTGTAGCCCGAGCTGGCTGTGGGGGGACGATGTTCCCAGCTCCCTTGGTTCCGGTGTGGGCAGTTAGCTTTATAATGTCCCGGTTGACTGCACCCATGGCACAAGGGCGTAGTGCGTCGGAAGCGTGCTGGGGTAGAGGCCGGCATAACTAGAGTTGGTCTGGGTGGGGGTGGTGCGCTTTGCGCTGGATAGGATGGCCTGAAGTGGTTCACCCTCTACTGGGCTCCATTCTCCTGACATCCTGATACCCATCAGCCAATTTGTCTGTTTCCTCCACAGTTCCAGGCTTACGGTCCCTCAAGTTAAAATATATAATTTAAAATATATAAAAAATATAAAATCTATAATTTAATTTAACATTTGTACATATTCACCAGTTAGTAAATGTTTAGCATTGTCAGTTTTGAATGCTTATTACTCCCATACATTTAATATGACTTGTACTATTGTATTAGGTCACATAGAAACATAGAAACATAGAATGTGACGGCAGATAAGAACCATTCGGCCCATCTAGTCTGCCCAATTTTCACTAGTCCTATTTGTCACACAAATTTTAATATTTTTCACTGTGGCACTAATTTTGCAGTTTGCTTCACTGGCGTGTTCACTTTAATGACAGTGACTTTTGAGGACGAGGTGATGCTAGGCTTGGGGGTCGCCGAGTTTGTTATGCAGATCTGGATTCTTCCGTCCTGTTGTTTTCTATTCACCTCACATTTCTCGTTCACCCTTTCAGTACTATACACCGATCTAATAGCTTGGGTGGTTTCCATGGTAATCACACGTTTACGCCGCCCAACGTCTACACGTGATGACGCTAAGTGGGCGGTCTTAACTCACTTCCGGGTTTCGGAGAAGGGATTCACAGCGCAACTGATTGGTAAGGGTATTTACCATTTATGTATATATATTTATTGAATATGATAGCACAGTAACCTTGAAAAAGACCCGCAGGGGTCGAAACGTTGGTTGTCTTTATTTTGCACATGATTGAATAAATCACTCTATTTGTTCAAGACCCGAGAGTGCACCCTGGATATATATATATATATATATATATATATATATATATATATATATATATATATATATATATATATATATATATATATATATATGTGTATTTTGATATATATATTAATATCAAAATACAGTAAGTATAAAATTACATATATATTTTTTATTATTTTTAAATTTTTAATTTATTTTTAATAATTGTATTTTTTAGAATATATGTATACACTATATAATTATATATTATATATGTACACGTGTGTAATTTTACTCTGTGTATTTTTATATTAATATATGTATAAATTAATTAAAAAAAATACACTTAGTATGACGTTATATATAAGATATGTGTGGTGGATGTGCGGTTCGTATGCTTCCCGCTTGTAATATGTGTGTCTTCTCTGTAATTCGTTTGTTGTGCCCGCTCCAAGTTTGGGAGTGCTTCCTCGAAGGGAATTAATTCACCTCCCGAATGAGGACCACCCCAATACCTCATTTAGAATGTTAGTATAGAATGTTCACACCTCCCATCATAAGTGTCAAAACCGCACACCGCAAGGGAAGCAATTAATGAGTGCTGTTCTAGGCGGCCGCCATTCGTACTGCCGAACGCCACCAGGGGAGCATTCGTGGATTGTTTCCGGACTCATTCAAATCCCGAACGAGGGCCTCCCTGGTGCCCCATTAGAACGTTCACACCAATTAATCAGAACGCTTGCACCTGCAACATAGGTGTGAAACCGCAAGGAAAGTAATTAATGATTGCTCCCCTGGGTGGCCGCCATATGTACAGACGAATGCCATCCAGGGGGAGCATTCGTACCCCGAAAGGAGAAGCTTCGCTTGTCTGTGTTTCATGCCAGGACCTGGCAAATGGAGCCTAGTCGATCAAGGGACCGGAGGTGAGGATCCCCGAGATTGGTGTGGGCACTTTTGGGGCACTGGCGAGCTCTCATGAGCCCGGGCAGGCTTTTCTGTGCCTGGGAGACAAAGGGATAGTCCCTTTTTCCAGCGCCTAGGCTCCCAGGCACAGAGGATCTTGGGAAGAAGACGCCCGGTGGCTGGTGTAGGGAACCCTGGGGATTTAGTGGTGGGCTTTGGGGACAAAGGGAATGGAGTCCCTTCTTGCGCTGGGACCCCGGGAGGGGGAGGTTCATGGGATGTCTGTGTGATCCACCCCTTGCACGGGGTATGCATAAAAGCTGTGTATGGCCAATAAAATTGTGTTGTACCTCCAGAAATGTCTTGTCCAGTTACTGGAGGGGAAATTGGCCTCTTTACCTTTTAAGTGGTTCCCGACTGGCTGAAGGAAGGGAATTAGCGGAGGTAACCAGTCGGGTTACCCTGGGTCCGCTACAATATATACATCTATCTGATATTTACATATTTAATTAACTTAATTTTTTTATTTTAAAAAACTTATTAACTTTTTTTTTTTTACCAGCAGGGGGACTGCCTGTCCAACACTTTGGACGCCTATGGAGAGTGATCACATGGCCCTTGGGGTTCTATTTTGCTGAGGGGAGACTGTCTGTGCTGTCAGACAGTCCCCCCCGATGGAGAAGACCGATCGATGGCGGGGGCACGGCGGCGATCGTGTAAGTAATTTAGGATTACCTCAGATGTACAAGGTATGTCCGGGGTCCTGGAGGGGTGGGGGATTATTACTGATTTTTAAAACATTTTATTCATTTTACTGAGTGCCTCGACCCCTCCATGGACATTTGTCTAAGAACAGATTAGGCTGGGTGTTACACAATCATGAAAAAAAAAAAAAATACAACCTCAAATGAACATGTGCCTAAGGCTACATAAATTGATGCCACTCCTAAATGGCAGATAATTGAGCTGTGAGACTGCAGATATACACCAAAACTACTTCATTAAGCAAAAGGTGTTTTGGTGCTTAGAGTTTAACCCCAATCGTTTCTTTTTATTTTCATACCTGATATGTCCTTTGTTCTCGGGGGTGGCCGCCATTCGACAACCGAACACGTGGCGGCGGCCATTTTAAAACTCCCGAACAGCGGTGTTTTGCTGTCGAGTGTCTGGAACTAAAATCGGACACTCGAGTAGGCGAACACCGCTGAGACCTCCACAACCCTGGTCCGTTCGGTTCCAAACTACCGAACGGCCCCTCGTTCGGTAGATAGAGAATACCGAACGAGGGGATTCAGGCGAACCCTCCCTAGCCTCTATAGCTAGAGGTTTTCGTGTATTTTATTCCCTTATGCCAGGACCGACCGCAAGGCCCATTCACATGGAACCGAATTCGGCTATCTCAGTTCGTGCGGTCGGTCATTTTATTCCCTCCATACTTTTCCCGAACCCCTGGTCTGATCTGGGTGATTTTTGGATATGTTGTTCACCCAGATCAGGGCTACCAGGGGATGTATGATTTAAAGAGGTACCCCTACGTTTAGGGGTACATCCAGAAATGGGGGGAATTGGTGTGCTGGATAAGGGGATTATGATGCTGGCTGAGGGGAGGAGATGTGTGGGAGGTTACCAGGACAGGATTGGCTACTGTAATAATTACTGTAAGTTCCTCCCTTGCATGGGAGCATGCTTTATAAGGAGACTGTGATTAAAGGCTTGTCAGTTATGCTCCTGAAACTGTGTGTCGTCCAGTTATTGGGATTGCTGTTGGGATATTGCTGTATTTTACCTGCTGGAAACCCTGCCTTTGGATTTACTATTTACTTGTTCCTGAGTCTCACTTGGATTATAAGCGGAGATAACCTGGGTAATATTGCATCTCCGCTACAAACAGCTTGTATATCTATTAACAATGTTCTGCTTAAGCACAAAATACAGGACTTAAGCAGTGGTCCATGTGCCTTAACATGCTCAGGCTGACAATATAAAGAAACAAGAGAAAATTGTAGCCGACGTTTATTATGTAACTTAGAATGTGCATTACTCATCCTTTCTAACTCAGCTGTCTAAGGAGGAGCAGATATTTTTAGCATTATTACCTTTTTCAGGGAAAGTTGTTTGAGAAGTTTATTTTTAACCTTTAAAACAGTCATCCCTCCACTGAAAAAATAAAATAAAACACTCACTGACTGTGTTGGAGTTTCACTGAAATTACAACTCATTTAAGAGATAAAGTAGGGACTACGCCGTTTCTGTATATTTCTTATGCCTTATACGTCTAGAAGATGGCAGCATCTGCAAGGGACAGGATCAGGTAAGAAAGTCTTAGCTTGCTTAGCCACCCCCACAGCAGCAATGTCAACATTGGGGGTCGTTGCAAATTCTGCAGAAGCCCCAGGCGGTGACTGTGAGGCTTTAAAAAAAAAAAAAATAATATTGCCTTGTGAACATTTCCATAAAGTCTACGATATTTTTCAAATGCAAATAAATAGCATCTGGACTCCACAAAGGAGTTCTGAGCAAAATGGGTTCTGAGAGCAAAAAAAATAAATAAAAAATAAAGAAAAGCAACCAATTCCATGCTTTCACATTTGAACCTTTATTCTGCTGATCAAAAATAAGTTAAACTCAACCTGAAGTGATTTTTAACTATGCAAAGTGGCAAGAAAAAAAACAAAAAAAAAACCCTAATGTTTTCCTAAACCTTTTTTAACTTGAGTACCTCTTGGCAGCCCATTCCCATAAATTGTACCCCTTGTATTAATAAAATGTTTATAAATATAGTTACTGTTATTTAGAATGTAGACACCTTTCTCTGCCTAAGGCTCCCCTGCTTTTCCTGTGCCCCAGGCTTCCCCTGCTCTACATCTGCCCCATGATCCTCCTCTGCTCCAGGCCTCCCCTTCGTTCTCCTCTGCCCCAGGCTCCCCCCTGTGCTTCCTCTGCCCCAGGCACCCTGACCTTTTCAGTCCCAGGTTCCCCCTGCTTCTCACAGTGCAGATAGAATCACATGCAAATGTACACATATCCAAACAATGACACACTGACACATATGCAGATACATAAACCAGGGCTTGCTCAAATTAGGAGCCAGCAAAAAAAAGTTAGGAGCCAGATTTTCAACGTCAAAAATAAAATTCTCAAAAGGGACATGTCACCAGAACCACTACAGCGTAATGTAGTTCTGGTGTCTATGGCCTGTCCAAGCACACTTTTTAGAGAAAAGGCAGTGTTTACATAGTTGCCTATTAACACTTCTTGTGACAGTCACTCAGATGGCCTCTGGAAGTGCACCCTCTGTCAGTGCTGCACAGTACGTTGCACCTACGTTCAGTGTCTTCACGCTCTGCATGCAGGGCGCAGGCTCTGAAGATTCCCCATAGAGATGCATTGATTTAATGCATCTCTATGAGGAGATGCTGATTGGCACAGCGTAACATTTTGTCATACATGCCAAAAGCCTCCCAATGCTTTGCTATGGGAAGCCATTGGATTGGTTGGGCTCATTAAAAGGACACTATAGTCACCAGAACAACTACAGCTTATTGAATTTGTTCTGTGAGTAGAATCATTACCAGAGAAAATGCAGTGTTTACATTACAGCCTAGTGCTAACTTCACTGGCCACTCAGATGGCTGTTAGAGATCCTTCCTGGGTCATGGCTGCCTAAAATGCATCCAAACATTCAGTGTCTCCTCCCTCTGCATTCAGACACTGAACTTTCCTCATAGAGACTCATTGATTCAATTAATCTCTATGATGAGATGCTGATTGGCCAGGGCTGTGTTTGAATCATGCTGGCTCTGTCCCTGGTCTGCCTCTTTGTCAGTCTCAGCCATTCCTATGGGGAAGCACTGTGATTGGATCAGGCTACCACTTCTGATGTCAGCAGACTGCTAGTTTTACCAAGGCAAACACATGCAGAGTTACAGCTTCAGGCGTGAATACAGTAAGATTTTGAGATTACAGTTCCCTTGCCACCCCCTCTGCCTCAGCCATCCATGAGTCACCAGCTTGCCCACGCTCTCCATCTACATCTACTCTGTCGGCCGACTGGCCGCCTCCATTCACAGTTAGCTGGCCACCTCTGGGGCTGAAAAATCCCAGGTGCCAGGACAAAAATGCTAGTCGCCATGGTAATCTGGGATTTGTCAAACCCCGATAGGAACACAGATAAAAACACTGACACGCATGCAGATGCACAGACACACAGATACACATGCTGACATACATGCAGATACTCAGATGCCCACACTGACACATACAGATGTACAGACACAGATACAAACACTAACATGCTGATGCAGACATACTGACATGTAAATGTCCAGGCACACAGATACAAACACACATACAGGTGAAAAATGTAGCCACACATCAGTTTCCTACCTTATGGGAGCAGAAGGGGTTGATCGGAGTTAGGCGGTGGACATGTCGGGGCGGGGGTGTTTGAATAGAGGCGAGGTTAGCACACAGGGGCGGAGTTAAAAGGCAGAGGTCAAATTCAGTCAGCAAGCAGGTGGAGTTATGCTGGCTGGCAGAGGCAGGGCTGAGCAGATAAGGGGGTGGCATTGAGATACTGTGTGCGGATGGGGACAGGCACTAGCAGTTAGCGGCCCCTCTCCCTTCCTGTGCGGCAGAGTCTGAGTTGGGAGGAAATGACAGGATCTCTCTCACTTTCTCCAAGCTCTTACACATACACATTAAAACTGGGTAACTGGATCCCTCATGGCACATTTCTATCAGGTGGCCCTGAGGGCATGGGTCACCCGATGGAACTTCACTTAGGTTCCCAAATCGTGCAAGGCGGCTGCAGCGCTGCCTTTTACGTTTTTTTCCCCCGCGTACTCCCATGGGCCCTGAATTGTACCCCTGGGGGTATGCATACCATGGGTTTCTATAGACACGACTTCCACATTTTGGTACTTAATTTAATGAACGCTTTCCCATTTCGCTGAAAATGTTACACCATGGCCACTTTAGTGATTTGAAGTAGTCCAAATGAGATGCTGACAATCTGAACCATCAGTATGTTTTCAAGACTAAGATCCATTGAAATGCAGCCTGATGTACTTTTATTCTTGAAAAGAATTCAGTTGGATAACAGTTCCAAAACACAAAGATCCCATTGTGTAAAAATACATACAACAGAAGGAAATAAATTCAAACAAAGGGCAACGTTTATTTGATTACATTTTACAATAAATGAGTGTTAGTGCGCAAAAGCTTACAAATAAACCTAATTTGTTTTCTAGTTACAGGATTTATATAGAAAACAGTAAACACAAAACATTAGATTTTACAACAAAAACAAAACATAATCCTTAAGAGACAATGAAAGGAACATTACAAGCACAATAACCATATAGTGCCCTAGACACACCACTTAAAGTGTCAGTAGCCCGCTATGCCTGGCTGCACTTATTGACATAGACCACTCAGCTGATCCTCTCAGCCAACGACTGCAGCCCTGAATGCTGGAGCTTGGCTCAGTAGAGCTTACTGGAAGCCTTGCAGGAGCTTTTTGTAGCAGGAGTGTTGGCAGCAAGTGGAACCCAGGACACTATAACCACTACAACAGTTGTAGTGGTTATGGTGCCTGGATAGTTCTTTAACTATGCAAGAGTTTTATCAACGCAAGGTAACTACTCTGACACTTTTATGGGGATTATCCTATATACAGTGAAGCTGTATCACTGCCAATATACCACAGAATTACCATTTTGGAAACACATCTCTGCATGTTTCAATATCCCCAAACATGGTCAAAAGAGAAGCTATAGATGCAATCCTGGTTACTATACGTCTCCTCTATGGATTTACAGCTAGAAGAAAATCATTGCACTAGCATTACAGTTCTCAACTTTAATAATTAATAGTCATTATTGAAAAAAAAATTTTTTTTTGTATTGGTGTATTAAACAAAAAAATCCACGTAGAGGTTTATAATATTTTCTCCAAAATCCCTGATATTACAAATGCATTCTGTCCGCCCCTCAGTACAGACTGCATAAGTGGTGATGTAATTTAATTAATGGCGTGGGTCTGTTTGCTAGGCACGCGGGTATATACTCAGTTTTCAACAGGCTACAGATTGTTTCATTGGCAATTAAAGAACGCACTACTAAGTGTTTCAAGTATTCCAAAAACAGTTATCGAAAGCTTGGAATAGTAATTTTAAGAGACTTCCATAAAGGAGGAAACACCACCAAGACATTACAGTGTAATGACCATGTTTTAAAAGGTTACACGTTCAGATGAGTCTGCAGTCCTATAAAGAACATACTCTTCATTAGCATCAAAACTTAACTTTGGCTGAAAAGCTTAAAGCAAGATTTTATTAAAAATAATAACCTTAAAGACATGTGTTTGACAACTTTAATGACAAAATCTTTAATGAACTTTAACTCTATAAACACAGTAAAGTATACACCACAAACATTCATGGATTTTAATGGCATACTTCACAAATTAGAATAATCTGTTAAAAACACAGATTAAAGAACAGCGCCCCTCCCCCCCAAAAAGAAAAATAATTTAAAAAAAAACAAAAAACAAGAGAGTCTACTTAAAATTTCTTATCTTGGCAAATAAATATGGGGATTCAGTTACACCATGGCCCACCACTACGTAACAGGGCTTAACACAATATGGCCATGGTGTAACTGTATCCCTGACTTTGTTTGCCAAGATAGGGGATTTTAAGTAGCCTTGTAAAATGTAAAACAATTTTTTTGTGTGTGCTGTTCCTTTATCTGTATTTTATTTATTCATTTTTTTATATATATATATTTTGGTCTTTACAGCAGGACCACTACTTAGAAACACATGTTCCAGGTATGCCCACAATTCTCTAATTTCCCTGTGTAGATAAATTTTTAAAACATTGGTTTAAGAAAAGTGTGTCTCAAGGCACATTTGGATTTAAGCACACTTTGGTAGAGTTTTCGCAGTCTTAAAAAGGTGGACTAGAACATCTTAATCTACAGTACGTTTTACTTTAGTACGTGTGAGCTTGACAATCTGATAGGTGCGCTGACAGGCCTGAATATAGTCAAACATATAGAAAAAAGGCAGTTACAAAAAGGTCTTTTCCAACATCGATGTAAACAGATAAAACAGCCAAGGTATTTGACTCAAAACTGTTCACGGTATCATTTATAGACATGTTGCATCTCTTGCATATAACTGGCATTAACAGGTACTTCTTTGAACAGGCAAAAAGGAATAAAATCGCCATTGGAACAGACACTGAAGCTGAACTATGGCAGAGTATTTAAATCAAAATGTCACTCCCACTAATAGAAACCAATTAAATCCGCTTATACACAAACCATTTTCTTTTATTTCTGGAAACTTAAATGAGAGAATAAGTAAAAAGATTTAAAGAAAAAGACCCCAAAATTGTCATACTGCACAACAACATGTAACATTGTAAGCTAATTAATTACAAGCCAGGTATTTAAGACAACGTTCACCCAGGAACGGACACCGTTTTACATATACAGAGTTTCTAAAGGCTGCTTTTTGGTGTTTGCAAAAAGATTTCTTAAAGTATGATATGTACAACCCAAAAGGTTTCATTTACTCAATCAACTGCAGTAACCCCCAACTTTTCTGCAATAAAAAAAACAAAAATAAAAGCAAGCTTAGCCTCCATAATTGGCATAAAAATAACCTTTTAAACACCAGGTGTGAAACCAGGGGATCTGAGGTTATGGTATAATTTTAAACAATCTTCATATGTGCCATTTAATCTGTGTGCAAGCATAACATTGTGAGTTCACATAGATGGCGTAATAACAGTATACAATCCAATGGACAACAGTCTCAGTTGTTGCAGGTACAGGGTTGTGGTTGATTAGATGGTGGGTAGACACCCCTCATCTGAATCATCCTAAGTCAGTAGTAACAATAAGTTTTAATAACCAGACATGCCAGTTTCATGCCAACAAGTAGGATGTGCATGTCAGCTAGCGTTTTCACAGAGTTCCTGCAACTTTCACAAGTGCCTGTAGGGGTAAAACTCTACAATACTGCCTTTTATATTTATAAAAGGACTTTGTCTAGTCTACGTTTCCTTCAGTGGCTGCGCACACCTTTGAAGAAGAAAAGATTCAGAGTCAAAGTCTATAAAGCCTGACACAAACCGGAAGATTTTGGGATCTTTTGTATTCAAGTAGAGTCAAGTGGAAACACATTGATGAAAATTTCTAATTCAGATAAGCTCTAAAATTTCATCTCTGTACAATGCTAGCAAAAGCTGCCAGCAAATAGATCTATTACAAAGGATGTACTTTGTTTTTGACTAGTAAGCTACACCGAAAGCATAAAAATATATAAACTTGACACAATGACAAACGTATTTATACATTCACTTGTGATGTGGACAACTTAATGTTACTATAAATTTAGATTTTTACCCTCTATGAAGTGGAGATCATATTAGTTTTGCCTGAGCAAGTCACGTGTGCAAATTAAATCCAATCATATATTTTTTTTTTATATATCATTACATTGTTTATGTTTTTTTTTTTTTTTTAATCAAAAAAAAATAAAAAATAATAATAATAAAAAAAAAAAATCTAAGCCATAAAAAGAATTACTCCAAATCGCCACTGACCATAACATTTAACAAATTTCATACCTGGCGGCTTTTTGCAATAGGTACTTACAAGTCCCGTGTCAAATTACACCAATAGTGCTTTTAGTAAGCATGCATACAAAATGTGCTTATACCATGTATGCATAAACAAACAAAAAAATGGTATTGCAAACTGAACACAATAACTTAAAGGTCACCTACAATTATTGGACAAGATAATCAGAGAACTATTTAAATGTTCCTGCTCTTACTGGACTTTTCAGCACTCATCTGAGACAATCTGCAAAGGCACTTTGGTAAATAAGTAAGACCTTTTGGCAATTCCATTTTGACCAAACAATGTCAACATGAATGAATTATACTGTATTGCTTTGAGATGACCAGTCCACCTGTAAACGCATGCTAAACATTTTAAGGCACTTTGCTTTTTCTTATTGATCTTGAAGGGATTATTATTTTTTTAATCTTTTGTTTTTGCTGCATACAAATCAAATAGTGATAACAAAATTGGAGGCACGCTTTCTGCAGGTGTGAATAAAAAAAAAACGCACGTTACAAGATAACGAGGATCAAAAACCATTCACAGTTGAAAAAAAAAAAAAAATATATATATATGTAGAAAAAAAACACTTCCTTTTAAGACACAGTGAAAAGTGCTGGTTGTGCTTTTTAAGCTTTTAAAAATATGGAGTGTGTTTTGTTTTCTGGTAATGGCACTTAACTCTAAAGGCAAAACAATGCTTAACGGGGTGAAAACAAAAAACAAAAAACAAAACAAAAATCATTTAGCTACATATGAATATATACTTTTCATACAGCAGATTTGATTGAGAACTGCAGCCTTGTTATTCAGCGTGGCATCAGTTCATATCCATGGATCCTGAGAAGATCACGAAACACTCCACACTGCAAAGTTACAAATAAAGAAAGAAAGACAAAAAATTGTTGAAACATTTTAAGCAACAAAAATACAAAACACACAACCTTTATTAAAGGGCAAATAATACTCACCGATAATGATGATGATTATGAGCACGACTACAGCGATAAGAATTGCCCACATCTAGAAGAAGAGAAAAAAATAAATAAATATTTTTTTTAATTATTAGTTACGTAAAAAAAAAAAAAAAGAAAAGTTTCTAAGACCATTACTCAGGTGTAATAACATGACTGCACTTTTTTTTTTTTAAATGCAAACAAATGATATTCCTTGGTCCTCAAGATGTGCCCATAATACTCATGCAAAAGAGAAAACCAAAAGTAAAAAAAAAAAACCCCCCAAAAAACCAAAACAAACATTTTGAGTTCCTTTTCAGTGCCATAAATTTCAATGCAACCAGCATTGGGTGGCTTTCTATATCTTTAAAAACAACTTGTTCGCATATGCAGCTCCTCCACTTAATAGTAGCACACTGCCCAATCCTTAAATTTTTGTTGTTACAATTACAACAAAAGCAGTACAACCACACAAAGTAGAAGTATGAAACATTTTTTCTTTTCCTTCTCTCTTCGCCAATCAGGTTATATGACAAGTCCACGTTTAAACTGGTCCCATACTTTTGAAACTATTGAACCAAAATAGTGGCCATTTGTTCTACCCTCTCATTCTTTTCTAGATCCTGTACTACTATAGATAAAGAGGGTAAAGTTGGAGATAACTAGCAATAGCGATTATAGAAGGAATAATTAAATTTAAATACATAAACAAAAAAAACAAAACAAAGAACCCTTATGTGATAAATAAGACATGAAGGATAAAATCCCCAAAACAAAACCTCAAAATTAAAGCGGCACTATCATGCCGAACTTACCTTTCTTTAATCGATTCCTCTTCTCTCCCGCTGTCAGGATCTGTTCATTTCTTCCTGTCTGCTCTAGTTTTCTTTAAAACATAAGACAAAGTAGGGACTACTAGGTTTCCTACGCCTGACCATCTTTGACCAGGTGAGGAGCAAAGTGTGCTTAATTTCCTGTGGTCATAGCAATTTTCTCACAATTCTCACCTTTCCTCAGTATTCCCGCGAAGCCTCCTTTCACTTTACTTTTCCTGAACGTCCTGTCATTTAGACACAAGGACGGCAAAACTACCGAATTGCGTCCTAACAGAATGAGAACAGTTTCACAATTAGTATTAGGACGCAATTCGGGACTTTGTTCGGATCGGAATTTCATCCTGTGGCTACTCACGGATTAAAAAAAAAAAAAAATAGTATCCCTCTCCCAAGCCGCTCGAGTGGGGGCTATTAAACTAAAGGGTGGGGACCTACCATGCCCCCCCCACCACTCCATGAGGTGGGGCCTCTAAATAACAATGGGGGGGAGACAGACATATTGAGCTCCGCTTATAAAGCCTTCCCACCATGCAATTAGACTTAGACCGCTCTAGTTGGTTGGCTTGAAATCCATCCAGAGTGCTCTGTGTCATTTTACACAGCATGGAAAAATTCCAAATAAATTTCCTACGCTATGTAAAATGAAGCAGAGCACTCTGATTGGTCGGATTTCAAGCCAACCAACCAGAGTGTTGTGACAGGTAAATGTAGAGACTTAGAGGGGTGGGTGGAATATCAGTACATGTAATTATAGTATGTAGCTGCTGAAAGTTCCCAAAAACCAGTCTCCTCTTTTCTGGTGGTACGATGTGTGCAAATAGTAGGATTTGGGAGCAGCGCCGGTTATGGAATTCCCACGCTCCAAGTGATTTGGAGGAGGGAACAAACAAACAAACAAACAAAAAATCAGTAACATAAAACAGCGTTTTTAAAGCTATTTTATGTTACTTATTTTTTTGTCTCCAATAAAGATTGCCCAGTTATGCTATTGGAGCCTCTAAGCCTATCCTTTTATTTTTTTAAATATATTCCTTTCTACTCTCCTTAACACCCCCACTGGAGGACTCAAGGAGTGATATCCTTGGTGGGGATCATATCACCTACGCCTGCATATATTGAGCAATATCCCATTTGCTCTTCACTTGTGAGTATACCTCCATCTTTTAACATTTTATTTTGTATCATCCAGAGAACACTATTTTGTGTTTCTATCCTTTTTTTTTTTTTCCCTCTTTTCTTTTATAATCACCAACTATTCGAATACCGGCCCACTGCCTCTGGAAACCCCTTTTTGAGGACATCCAAGGACCATCTACATATCCATAGACTGGGATTATACCGTCCAGGCGCACATATCTGGAGAGGAGTATAAGCTCCAGAAAATTATAAGCGCAATTCCTTTTCCTTCATTTACCACCACTTAAGATCCTAACATACTACACTAAATCCGTGTCTTTTTCCTTCCCTCCTCCAAATCACTCGGAGCGTGGGAAATTCCATAACAGGCGCTGCTCCCCGATCCTACTATTTGCACCCAAATGTAGAGACTTGCCTGTCAGTCTCTTCATTTACCTGTCAGAGCACTGATTGGTTGGCTTAAACCAACCACAGCGCTCTGAGCCTAATAGCAGGGCGTGGGAAGGCTTTATAAGCCTTTGCCCACCCTGCGGAGCTCATTCTGCGCCGTGCCCTCCATGAGTGAAGATAATTTTTTACCGTCCGTTTTTTTTTTTTCTATTTGGGGGGGGACGACGACGACGATGATAGGTCCCCCCTTAATAGCCCTCACTCGAGCGGCACGGGTGGGGGCTTAGGAGGGGAGATGCTCACAGTTTACTAGACATGCCCCTACTCGCGGCATAGTGAGTAGGGGCAGAATTTACTAATACTAAGTAATCTTTAGGGGGGTTGGGAGGGGTGCTCACTGTTTAATAGACATGCCCCTACTCTTTACTAAGTATTAGTAAATTTGGCAGAGAGACCAATTTAGGTCTTTCAGCCTTTTGGTAGATAGCTCCCTAATATCGTGGGAATTAGGGCGTTATCTACTAAGCAGCTGCAAGATGCAGCACAAAAAGGATCTGAGTTTAATTCATTCCGATTGGAACAAAGGTCCGAATTGCGTCCTAACACGAATGCAGAAACCGTTGGAGTGGTGGTGGGGGGCGGGGGGGAGAAGGCATGGTAGGTCCCGCCCTTTAGTTTAATAGCCCCCACTCGAGCGGCTCGGGAGAGGGATACTATTTTTTATTTATTTTTTTAAACCGTGAGCAGCCACAGGATGAAATTCCAGTCCGAACAAAGTCCCGAATTGCGTCCTAATACTAATTTTTAAACTATTCTCATTCTGTTAGGATGCAATTCGTTAGTTTTGCCGGCGTTCTGTCTAAATGACATGACGTCCGGGAAAGGTGAGAGGAGGCTTCGTGGGAGCATGGAGAAAAGGTGAGAATTGTGAGAAAATTGCTCTGACCACAGGAAATAGAAACATAGAATGTGACGGCAGATAAGAACCATTCGGCCAATCTAGCCTACCCAATTTTCTAAATACTTTCACTAGTCCCTGGCTTTATCTTATATTTAGGATAGCCTTATGCCTATCCCATGCATGTTTAAATTCCTTTACTGTGTTAACCTCTACCACTTGAGCTGGAAGGCTATTCCATGCATCCACTACCCTCTCAGTAAAGTAATACTTCCTGGTATTTTTAAACCTTTGTCCCTCTAATTTAAGACTATGTCCTCTTGTTGTGGTAGTTTTTCTTCTTTTAAATATATAGTCTCCTCATTCACGGTGTTGATTCCCTTTACGTATTTAAATGTTTCTATCATATCCCCCCTGTCCTGTCTTTCCTCCAAGCTATACATGTTAAGATCCTTTAACCTTTCCTGGTAAGTTGTATTCTGCAATCCATGAACCAGTTTAGTAGCCTTTCTCTGAACTCTATCTCAGGTATCAATATCCTTCTGAAGATACGGTCTCCAGTACTGTGTACAATACTCCAAGTGAGGTCTCACCAATATTCTGTACAATGGCATGAGCATTTCCCTCTTTCTACTGCTAATACCTCTCCCTATACAACCAAGCATTCTGCTAGCATTTCCTGCTGCTCTATTACATTGTCTGCCTACCTTTAAGTCATCAGAAATAATCACCCCTAAATCCTTTTCCTCAGATGTTGAGGTTAGGACTCTATCAAATATTCTGTACTCTGCCCTTGGGTTTTTAGCACACTTTGCTCCTCCACTGGTCAGGCGTAGGAAACCTCCATAAGACAAGTAGTCCCTACTTTGTTTTCGGTTTTAAAGAAAACTAGAGCAGACAGGAAGAAATGAAGAAGAGACCCTGAGAGAGGAATCGATTAAAGAAAGGCAAGTTCGGCATGACAGTGCCGCTTTAAGTGGGAAGTTTACATCGGCTATATTCTGAATTGCACTAGAATAGGTCAAAACCACCATATATGTGCATGTGTTCAAGCAGCCACACCAGCATAAATGAAATTGAGAGTGAAAAATGTGCACCAATTGTGCTGGTGGTAAATATCAACAGAACAAAATCTTATTAACTGCATTGTGAGAAACACATTTAGAACATTTAGCACGATTAGTTTGTGATCCATTCCATGAATCAGTAAAGAACATGCCAACTCCTTTTCACACACAATAACGCAAGACATTTTGGCTGGGAAAGTTAAAAGTATCAAAAATTAATGGCAAAAAAATAAATAAATCTTTGATGTTTTGCTTTCTATGCCTTCGTACAGAAGGAAATTTGGTGGGAGAGGGGAACCCCTTGAGTTAGAAGAGTACTATACGTTATAAGGAAGCCTTTGATATTGAAGATACTCCTTTTAGAGATTGCCCATTGCTCCAGAATAGGTTAAACACTTGACAATGTCAAGCCATGAAATATCTCCCAATACACATACCCCCTTCTCCTCCGTTTGCCCCACTCTTAATTTAACAAATCAATGCCCAATGTCAAAGCTACCAATCACTAAATCTTGATGAGTTGTACCTTGTGTTCCTTCAAGCCAAACAAACATGGAATGAAATTGGACAATTTAGATAATCACTTCAACCAAAGATTCTAAAACAGGCTGCCTGGGATATCAAAGCATCCTCCACACCCAAGCAGCAATGAGAGCAGCCTGCAGAATGCATTAAAATGTCATTACCTTACAGTTCTTCCACCAGTATTTTCTCTTCAGCTTGGCAGCGCTAGTCTCAAACTGTGATGCACCCGCTTGTAGAGCATCTGCTCGATCATCCAACTCAGACAACTTCTGGTCCCTTTCTAGGACCTTATCCACATTAACTCGCATGATGTCCACCACCTAAATTATAAAATTATAAATAAATATCGCTCCAATTTTAATGCAATAAAAACAGAATTTTTTTTAAAAATTAAAAAAAAAATATATAAGTTTTTTTGGCACATGTTCAATCTCACAGGTGAAAAAAAAAATATATGTAAACATTGCAGGTTCAAAAATAATAAAAATGCAAAGGTTTTAAATTGTCCAAGTAAAGGGACATTTTTGCACTAAAGCCACTTCAGTAAGGTGAAAAAGGTTTTTGTGTGCAGAGTGTCCTTTTAAGCACTTCCACATTCCAATTGCAATCTGGATGACACTATATTGCTGAGAACCATAGGCTAATCTGTCTATACACATATATATACACACACACAAACACATATATATACATACATATACATATATATATATACACACACACACACACACACACATACACACATACATATGTAGAAAGGCCATTAGGCCTGAATTTGTGGGAGGAGTAAGTCCCCTACTTAAACTCCCAGCCCCTACTCACCACTGCCGCTCAGCTGATTGTCCTCATAGCAACCAGCACTTCCGGTCCAGCTTCCCTCCAGAACTGTACCTGTTTCCAGCAGTCAGACGTCCTGATCAATCCTCCGTCCGTTCGAGGTCCTTCCACTCGGTTTTTCCCCGGTCGAGGTACCCGACTTCCGGTCACGAGACCGGCACGTAAGCGAGGCGAGGGAATTAGCGTTCGCTATTCCCCGCCGTTCGGGCCTAAAAACGTAGGGGTAGGCTCCCTCTATCGCATTTACACGAATACATGCTCTTCGTATAAAGTTTCCGTTCACGCCAAAACGCACGAACGTTCGGCTCATTTTACTATCGTTTAAACATTTTCGTACGGAAACTACCGAATCTATATTTAAAGTATTAAGCTATTTAAAAGTATTAAGTATTAAGTATTATTACCAACCTATTTCGTACGGTTAATACACGAACACCATCTTACTAATCCATATTCGGCTATATTTCTATTCTAACAAGCTAAAGTATGCACAAGTTCTAATCACACGAATCCTACTACATTTTTCGTATATTCCTTGTTCGGTCAGATTATTACCAATACCTTCACATCAGTATGGGGTTATACTATCTGGTTTAACTACCAGCCTTGTGTTTTTCCTACCTATGCTAACCTATTAACGTATTTTACTGTAACAAACATACTGTTTTAACCATGGTACATACCTTCATACGTGACTAATACAAGCAATACAATTTTTTCTAAAAACACTCAGATATAAGTCATTTAAACACTACGTGCAAGAAATACCCATTACACCAACATCCGTACTATTCCTTTCACATAAATCACGCTGTCACATATTTTGGCTTTTACAGATTGCATCGGTCTCTTGCTTTTCTGCGCTAAAGTTGTTATTTCAAGGTCCTTTATTACAGGAACAGGTATTGTATCTTATCACTTTGAGTTATCAGGTTTTATCACTTACCTTCACATCTGTCGCTAAATATGGAAATTGTCTTTGGTTAAACCCTTAGATCCTGTTTTATTCTAAGCTTCCACCGATTCTACGCAGTTAACCTGCCACGCTTAAAAGTAATCTCTGTACTTCAAAACCAAGGTATAGTTCACTCTCTTTTCCATACTAGACCTCACGCGGTCTCAATTCCATTACTACCTTTCCTCAGGCTTACGCCCACGATATGTTATCTCTTTACTACTTGTCTACACAGACATTCGGTCGTACAGCCATCAGGCTCAGAAAACACCAAAAACCTGACCCGGTACTCAGCAATACCTTCAGGTACTTACGTCCTTACTCAAATACGTCCATTCGCTACCCCAAGGCCTCATTCTGCCTTCTCACAAATATCTAAAATCATCCTATTCTTACACCTAACCTTCCAGATCCCTCAATGCAGGATCTCACGTTGCGCCCCTAACAAACCTACTCCCAATACTAATCATACGACATCACGATACGCATAAATACATCAACATCTGTCTTAAACCCTCAGGATTCTTCCTCAAAGACAGCATTAAGACAAGACTCTCTACACTTATCAGGAGGCTCCAGATACCATTTGCGACCAGTCAAGGTTAGTATCCACACATCACTCCAGTCCTCTCACTTTACCCTTAAGCATACAATCGAACTGGCTATAGGGCACAGGCTAATGCCTTAGCCCACCCTATTAGGAAATCCGATCCCGCGAGGCCTATCACCCCCACCCCACCTCAACACGGAGGTACAGCCCCACGCCCAAACCATAGTTATAAGCCTCGCATGCCCTACTACAGGGCTCTAGTTAGGGCCTCACCTGTCACGGCCACACGTTTTTGATTTCTCTTATCGTCACCGAGAGGCCAACATCCCGCCACCACGTCTGTGGCACCTACGTCATAAATCATAGGTAGAGCCTCTCACCGCCACTTGGCATTAGCAGGGCCTCACCTATCCAGTCATTCAACAGTTAAGTTTTTCACCTCGGCATCTAGCATTACAGTCCAGTTCTTCCAGATACACCACCCCCCATACCTCTCCTACTTACCTCACTCCCCCTCTAATATATCTTTCACATAATCATTCATTTTTAGAATGTCCCAAGAACCAATTCCAACCGAAGAATTGACAGAAGAAACACCATTCACGCCAATCAGACCCGTGTCTCCAGGCGAATCTCTCACTCTTTCAACCCCCACGTCCTTGAGAGCATGGACTATTCCCAAAATCACGACCAAGCTTAGGCTCAGGGGAATCCCCTTTCCGGCCACAGCTAGAAAGGCAGAACTTTACAGGCTGCTTACCCACCAAGCCCCCGAGCCTAGGCCTCGAACTAGCTCTCAAGGACAACCACCAAGAAACAGCACGGCCACCCAGGATACCCTGGCAGATATCTTGGCCAATCTACAGACCCTCAATAGCAGGCTATCTAAGGTGGAGAGCGCCATCTACTCCTCAGGTACTAACACCGAAGTCCCAGTCTCTACCACAGCTGTACCTGCTATACCAACATGCCCCCTATACTCCCCCCTCCAGCACCTGGCACAGCCATCACACCATTCGAGTCACCAGCACACTCTGTCCCAGACTCTATCAGGAAAGATATCCTAGACGGGAAGGATGTGTGTCTGGTGTCTTTACTCATAGCCTCTCAGGATATACTCGAGAACAAGGCATACAACTATGGTGACATTTCAGTTGTGCTCAAAACGAGGGATCCCAGGCTCAATAAAAAATTGTCTATCCCCCAGTTCGTGATAGCTTTCGGGATATACCGTGACGTCATTTGCACAGTGTATCCCCACAGGAGAGAAGAGCTAGATCTCTATCTCCACAAGGTAGTGGATCTAGGCATCAAGTACGGGGGCTCTTCCTTCTATGACTACCACAAGTCAGTTTCAGCGAAGGCAGCGACCCATCTCAAGCAGTTCAACAATAGAATGAACTGGGGTCAGATGGACACAGAACTTTTCTGTTGCCACTTCGCTGGACTCAGGCCCCCGGCTTGTGCCATTTGTAATTCTACATCCCACATGGCGGACTTATGTCCCGTCGAATCAGATCCCACCACCTCCACTCCCACCACATACCCCACGTTCACACCTCACTCCTCTTTCACCCCTCACAACAAGCCAGCGGGTGGTCTTCGGGATAAGCTGGGTAGGCCCATCTCCTTTTTAGGTAAGGCGCAGGTGTGCAATAATTTCAACGCAGGCTCCTGCAGTTTCAGCGCCTGTAGATTATTGCACATCTGCTCCATATGTTTCAGGGCACATACCAAGACCATGTGTCCAGCCAGGTTGTCACCAAACAAATGACTAACCGACATACATATCGACAACCTGTTTTTTTATCCAAGGTCTCACCCCAGCAGGCACTTGGTGGATTTTCTCACCACAGGTTTCTCACAAGGGTTTCACACAGGCATAGTAGCCATTCCCCCAGGTACACTAGAATGTCCTAATCTCCAGTCAGCATGTTTAGACCTAGTCGCTATAGACACTCATTTCCTCAGAAACCACTAACGGTTTCATGATCGGGTCCTTCACCTCTTCACCGTTTTCCTCCTGGCGCACTAACCCTATTGGTATTGCTATTCACAAATATTCTAATAAAAAACGTCTTATCATCGATTTATCGGCACCGCACTCCTCTTGTTCCAAGCATAAACGCACTCATTCCAGCATACGAATTCTCACTTCAGTATGTTACCATAGACAACGCCATACAGTCCATCATATCATCTGGTAATCGACCCTGGCTCAGCAAAACAGACATCACAAAGCGTTTAAATTACTGCCCATACACCCCTCACTCTGGCACTTACACGGTGTTAAATGGCGAGGGAATTATTACTTCTCAACACGACTCACTTTCGGTTCTCGAAGCAGCCCCAAACTTTTCGACATTTTTGCAGAGTCACTATGCTGGCTGCTTCTGAACGTCATCAGGTGTCACTCCGTTATTCACTATCTAGACGACTTTCTACTGATAGAGCCAGGGTCATCAACACCCTCATCAATTAAAAGTACTACCGCACTATGTTCCACACTTGGAGTCCCTTTGTCCCCAGCCAAAACTATAGGACCCACAACAAAGTTGACTTTTTTAGGCATAGAGCTCGACTGTCAAACTCAGAACTAGCCTTCCCCACGACAAACTATCACGATTGAGAGGGGAGATAGACATGTTCCTGCGGAATGATGTTTGCACCAGGAGAGAACTTCAGTCCCTTCTTGGATCTCTGAACTTCGCCATGCGCATCATTCCGCAGAGAAGGTCTTTCATATCCAGACTTCTTTGCCTGCTCCACGGAGTCCCAGACTCCGGCACAGTTTCTTTGGACCCCCACGCCAAGGCTGACTTAGCTATGTGGGGGAAGTTTTTGAAAGACTGGAATGGTATCTCCATGTTTATCCCCCTCTCTCCACCTCTTCACCCATCATCCACACAGACGCAGCAGCCAACACCGGTTTCGCAGCCATTTTTGGGAACCACTGGTTTAGGGGCCACTGGCCCACTGAGACGGATGCCTTGCCAGGATTCAGGGAGACCTCAGCCCTATTTGAAATTTACCCCATTGTGGCGGCCGCACACACCTGGGGTCATCTCTGGTCCGGCAAGGCAGTAAAATGCTACTCAGATAACTCAGCAGCTTGCGAAATCGTTAACAAAGGGCGCTCATCATCCCTGACCATCATGCGGCTGATTCGCAAGTTGACCTGGCTGGCAGCATCCGGTCAGTTTCACTTAGTATGTTCTCACATCCCGGGTATTCACAACACGGCCGCTGACGCTCTCTCGTTCTCAATTCCAGGCATTCCAGGAATTCTCAGGCACTCCCAACGGCTCACCAACAGCCATCCAGGACACCACGGTTTCACAAACTAATCTGGGATTAAGCACACTCTTGCTTCACGCTAGATCACTCACTCACCAAGCATTAATCACCCAACACTGCTATCACTTACAATAGGGCACTTAACATATTTAACAAATTCACTGCAGAATTCGGTCTACAAGGTGACTTTTCTATCCAAACCATGGGGACTTTTGCCTCTTTCTGCCACCTACACCTTAAACTGTCGCACAACACCATTAAACTTTACCTCACCGGGGTTCAGCACCACAGCCTCACCAGTTTTCCTAACAGCACTCCTTTTTTGTCATCATACCCCATTAAAAAGGTCTTGAAAGGTATATCAAAGGTTCTCTCAAGCACTAGATTACTTATAGATGGGCCTATCTTCAGGTCACTTAGCAATCTCCTTGACACAGCCCCATTCGATAGCAACACCAATACGGTGATCAAATCTGCTATATATCTCGCTTTCTATGGTTTTCTCAGACCTAGAGAGTTCACCGTGGTTTGTCAAGGAGATATCGTGCTAAGCCTTAAAACTTCACACCTCACCAAGATAGAGGATCACTACCTACTTTCTATCCCTACCACTAAAACCAACCGGTCACTACACCCTACAATAATTCCGCTCTTCCCTACTGATAATGCCTGGTGTCCGGTGAAAGTTCTAGACCAACTACGGTCAACTCTTCACGCTCACCTGCCAGACTCTCTGCTCTTAACATTACAAGGGCACCCGCTTACCACGGCAAAATTTATGTTACATGTCAGAACCCTGTTATCTAAGCTCGGACACAACCCTGCTGCATTCTCCGGGCACTCCTTCCGTATAGGAGCCGCCTCAGCAGCCTCTAGCACAAACGCACCGGTCCACATCATCAAAAGGCTGGGGCGATGGAAATCCTCCATATATAATGCATACATTCCGCAACCGGAGAAAGAGCTTCGCCAAGCTTTCAGGAACTTGGTCTTGTAAAATGCAATAAAGTGTGTATTTTCTCAAATTTATCTTTTGCCCTCTTTTATTTACAGGCCCACTCGTACGTTGGTTTCGGCACACCACAACCAACTTTGCTCACAGATACTATCCACTACGTATTTAAATTCCGAGCACAAATATATACATACACACATATACATACACACACACATACACACACACACACCAAAGAAGGGGAGGAACATTTCACAATTATTAAATCAGTACAATGAAACTACAAACATACAAACACAAGCCTTTAGAGAAAATAGTAAATTACGCAGCAGGACAGAAATGTTATTTTTAAAGCAAGAACCAAACAAACCACATAGATTTAATTTAAAGTCATTCACAAAATCGACATGAAAAATTTATGCCGCGTTTGTGACAAAAGCCAAAAATAGAGCTGCGGCGGAAGCCAATTGAGCTTTCTGATAAACCTGGGGTTTGAATGAACTGGGATAAATAGAGCATTTGTTTAGAAGTAGGTCTTTCAGCGCTGCCATGAAGATGCTTGCAGAGTGGTGATGCTAGTAGTCTTCTGACATGGCATTTAACCCAAAAAAACAAAATATCAGACAAATTAATTCTGTTATCACAAAAAAAAATAAAAAAATATATAATATATATCATAATATATCTTTGTTTAGCACCCAGATATATTATGGATGAACTTGAATCCCTTGTTTTTGTTTTCTGAATTTAAGGACAGGAACATTTTAATCAAAGTCATGTTGTAAAATCCTGTAGTCTTCCTTATTTATTTATTTTTTGGCACATGTTCAATCTCACAGGTGAAAAAACAAAGAACAAAAAAACAACCTTTTACATTTAATGGAGCGAATTGGGTCAATGTTACAACTAAAAGGGAAAAAAATAAACTTAAAATTTAATTCATGGAAACCGGATGACCTCATTAACTTGAGCTTGTGTCTGTTGCAGACGACGATTACTGGACGCCACATCGCTGGAGCCTGCTGGTGCGGGAGTAGACCTAAAAGAATCAGAAGGACATGTTAAGGATGGTGACATTTTGTATCATTGTAGGACTACTTAAAATTGTTACAACGTTTCAGACACAATATGCTATTTTTTTACATTTGTAATCTGGATGTCAAAAAAGGAGAACATAAAAACATGTGGATTAGACGAAAAGTATGCTAGAATCCAGTAGAAATAAGTTTTGGAGTACACACTGATGACTTTTGTCCAACCCATAACTTCTAACAGAAACACTGGGGATATAGGGTACATGTACGGCAATCTCTGCCAATCAAGTGCAATGGATGTGTTTGGCATCATCATGATCTGTGTGATGACAGAAATAAAGAGCTCCAAGAAAATGAAAAAAGTCATAAGGAGGCAGTGCCCCCACAGGAGGTGTCCAACAGCCACTATTTATCGGTTATCCATTACTGGCATTTACAAAGCGACAACATATTCCACAGTGCTGAACAACTAAATTTATGTTCTCAAATATATGTAAACATTGCAGGTTCAAAAATAATAAAAATAAAAATGCAAAGGTTTTAAATTGTCCAAGTAAAGGGACATTTTTGCACTAAAGCCACTTCAGTAAGGTGAAAGGGTTTTTGTGTGCAGAGTGTCCTTTTAAGCACTTCCACATTCCAATTGCAATCTGGATGACACTAAATTGCTGAGAACCATAGGCTAATAATCTGTCTCCAGCACCTATATCCAATTAATGTAATCCATATGGCAATATCCAAAGACAAAATGTAGAGGGTTTCCAGCAAATCAAAACAAAAACAACCATTTTTGTTACTATAAGGTTGCATACAAGAACAATGAGATTTCACATGGAAAGAAGTGTGATCACTGTACTAGGTCATGCCTAAAACACACACACGTGTACAGACACACCTTCCCTGATGTAGAACAGGGAAACAACTCTACACAGTACAGTCTGTTATAACCCAGGGTGTTATTTACAGTAATGCACGCTTACAAAACACGACCAGAAAAGTACACTACAGTAACTAGCAACCATTCCCTATTTTAAGGGTAAACTCTTTGTATGCAAAAGATCAAATTCCCCAATTAAAATATCACAATACTACTAAATAATGTTTCAACAGATCAGAGATTTATTAGTTGCAACAACGTTTCAGAACAATGTTTAAACCCAACTGCTAGAAATGAGGTGACCATACTAAGGCTTTTGTAAACAAAAAGTAACTTTAAATAACTTTTGTAATGCTTACGTTTGAAAGAAATATGGATTGCTAAATTATACATTTTAAATATAAATGTGATTTTAAAAAAAAAGAAAAAAAAAGTCTCATATCTACTCTTTATAGTCTCTCAGAATGGAGGAGAGAATAAAAAAAAAAAAGCTAGAAAGGGCCCTAAGACTAGATAAGATGCTAGCGGATTTATGAGGTGCAAGCGGCACAGGTTAGGAAAATTAATGGGGACAAAGTAATTCTGGGAAGAAGGTTAGTTGCCAAGGACCCCCTTGTCACTAAGCATTGCATGAGACAAGGCAAGTAACACACCGAGAATTTAAGGTGTGCCAATAGATGCTTAGCTCACACAATAGTAGACACTAGTTACAGCAAATATTTAACACCAAACGATTGCGGGTTTCTCGCAATGTAGTGATGTCTCACACACTCTGGCTCCTACTATTACATTAGGATGCACTGTAAAGGTGCCCTGAGATCAGTACTAAGTACAGGTCATTGTTAATGTCCAATGCTGTCAGAAATCATGTACGAGGTGACCCATCTGCAGGCAAAGTAAATGGCAGTGAGAAAGAATGCGGGTTAGGCAGAATAGGAGTGAGCCAAAAGAGAAAACTGGTAGAGAGAGACGAGCTGGTATATCGAACAGAGCAGCAGGGGAAGGAGCACCCACTTCTAGTCCCCCCTGTAACAGAGACCATTTTTCCATTTGTCACAGCCCCTAACCAAGTTATTTGTGAATTTAAATAACTGGGTAACAGACATGCAGTTGGGAAAAGGGCACATACATCCGGATACAAATTCACTGACACTCTTTGTAAATACATCCAGGTGATTACATAAACTGACAGTCTATTGTGGGGACAAAAGACGTGCTTCATGAGCATTTATGGCTAAAAAATTTTAGGCCCGATTAGTAAGTTAAAACTCAAAAAGCTCACATTTTTATACCTTGATATTTCATGTTTTAACAAGATAAAGAAAAAGACAATAACACTTTAAAAGAACATTCCAAACATCTAACACTTCATGAAGTGCTTTATGTGTGAACAGAGTATGTTCTTTTTCCATTTTCCAAAAAGTGCAGATGTCAAGAGCAATTGGCATTTTTATGAATGAACCTTGTTACGCCAGGAAAGTGGAAATAAAAATAAATCTATTTGTTCAAGAGACTAAAGTGGTAGCCCAATCTACTAGTCAGTCAGGACAACCTACTTGTCCGGATACAAGATAATATCAAAGATAGGGGGCCCTTGCCTAGAGCCATGGACACTGACAGGCCTATTTGCTAATTTAATCTGAATGGAAAAATGGAGGCAAAAACCATTGCTTTGGAAATAGTCTCAAACTTTGCTATAGTTAGAACAAGGGTATTTTTGCTTCACTTTTGCCATTTAGATTTATTTTGCAGAGATTCCAAGTTTTGTGAATTACCCTGGGTGTAGTCTCTCCATTTGTCATAGTGGGTGTGCTCATATGGGTTAACAAAGAGTAGTGTACCAACGGGAACTGGTATGTAATATACTCTAAATAGAGAGCCAGCCAACTTCCAGATCTGGAAGCCAACTTCCAGACCTGGAACAGTTAAAAGAAAAAATACATTTTATTAAATAATCAAATGAGGAACTAATTGTATACAGTGGTGCTCGGGTACAATAAGTGAGTGAACCAACAGGTAAATGCAATATCTAGTGAATGCAACCAGCTATTATGGTAACAAAGTTCTGCTATTCATGTAAGGTTAGGCTCAATAAAGCAAAAACTGCTTATTGCAGTAATATATGGATAGCAACTTGCTAGCTGCCTTTCATACTGGTTGGTAGCAACTAGGCAAGTATCAAAACAAGATGTTGAGGGATCATTCTGTATGATTAGTCAAAAATCTGGTATTGATATCACCTTGCACACGTAACAGTGAAATTCAGCAAGAGGTGAGAGTCACATAGCAATAGGAATATACATAACAGGAGAATTTTAATATATTTTACTAAAAATATTTTCTTCTTTTCACTGAAAAGTTAGCTGCCACTCTATGTAAAGTATTATTCATCCCAGTTCCCGTTGGTACACTACTCTTTGTTCACCCATATGAGTTTCTAATTTGGGGTTACCCCCCCGTCTCTAGTGTACCAGTTGAACCACTGGCGCGACTTCTTTTCTCTTCTTATAGTGTGTGCCGGCTGCATATAATGGATGTATTTTAAAAGTAATGAGATTCAGAATTTTATTCTCTACAATTAGAATGTTTTATGCATGTATAAGCGATGCTTATAACATACAAACGTAAATACCAATATAATCCACATGTATAATTTTTTATTATGTATAAATACATACAGTATAAAAATTGTTGAATTTGTTTAGTCAAACATTGTCCTCACTAACCAACACACACACACACACACACACAATATACTTTTTGTCACACAATACACAATCACTAACCCGCACACTGTAATTCTGAGACACATGCTAACATGCATACCCATAAACACATACTCCATACTCAAACACACTAACTCACACTGCCATAATCTGGCAGTCTGTCTGAAGATTGCCTCTGACTTTCCTTTACTCAGTGCACAGAGTGCCAGGCCACCGGCATACAAGGTCATGCTGTATCCCGCCTGCCATAAGCTCAGAGCAGCTGCTGGTCCTCGCACCTCCCCATGCCTGGCAGTCCTCTGTGGCCCTCCCCAGTGGAAAGTCCTACCACTGCACCAATACTTGTCTGCGGCAGGGCTGAAAGAATAGAGAAACTGCTAGCCCTGGGTGTTAGTTGATATAAATTCCACATCACACACCCCTTGCTTTCAGACATTACATGATAGATACTTTAATAAATTTAAAAAAAAATAAAAATAAAAAAAAAAGTCAGAGCACAAAACTCTTAGGATTTAGATTTTTGTACTAGACTTGTTTATTGCGGTATTGTGGTGAGTAGATTACAGAGATTAGGTAATAGAAGTAGGCAGGTAATTCATTTTATATTGACCTCTGAAATTCTGCCAAGTACAATTCAGCTTGTACAACATGTATATGTTACAACTCCCTGTCTTGATTTCTGGGATCCACCTGCTTCTATAAAGTACACTGTACAAACTGTTCCAAATCTGAAAAAACCCTTATAACTACACTACTCTGAGGATCAAGTTATGTAAGGTGCAGCCAGGAATAGGTGCATTTGGGGCATTACAGAAAACATGTTCTGTCACCCTAAAGCTCTATAGTGTGTTCTTAATTTTTTACATTGGATGGTATTATGTAATAATAACAACAGGGTATGCTTGAAAAACAATACAAAAAGAAGAAAGAGGATATGGGGCCATACAAAAATTGCATATGTTAGGGCAGTGTATACATACACACACACACACACACACACACACACATACATACATACATACATACATACATATACAGAGCACACCACAATTTACTTTGGAGCAAGTGGTTCTTAATCATGCTTTACTATGTAAATGGCATTCTTAGCCTGAACATCTTTTTGGGTTCTGAGGAAAGTCCCAGGACCAATATGACTCATCACACAGCTTTGTGAACCTTTCCAAGATTAAATAAAGGAGAAATTTGTTATTTTAAAGAAATGTCTGTGAGCGCTACCCTTTTTTTTACTTTTTGGAAAAATCACAGCTTGCTTTAAGCACCTGGCCTGAGTGCAAGGACTTTAAACCAGGGCTTGACAAATCCCATGCGCCAGGTCGCAATGGCGAGCAGGAAATTTGTCCTGGCGCCTGGGATCTGTGAGCCTGCTCAGCATCTGAGGTGACCGGCTGCCAGAGATTAGAGGCGGGCAGTCGGCTCACGCTGGGTTGAGGCGGGCAGGCAGGCGCCTCACTGAGAGCTGAGTGAGGCGGGCCATTCATTCAGTGAGGGAGGGAGGTGGCGAGAGAGCTGTAATTTCCCTGCTCTGCTCCCTTGTGCACCCTCCAGTGATGCTGGGAGCCGGAATATGACATAATTCCAGCCCTGCATCACTAAACAGCACTCTAGAAAGCAGAGTAGACATTTGACAGCAGTCCCCCAGGGAAAACTGATAGGGTGGCAGGATGGATTTAAAATAATAAGCGTAATGATTTGAGAGTGAATGTGGGTGTGAGAAATCAGTGAGTGTGTGTCGGTCAGTGAGTGTGTATGTTTAGGTGACCTACCCCCCCCACCCCCCCCTCCAATCACACGGGAAAGGTGTTTTTACTCACCCTTTATTCCACACTGTGTGCTGGTGTGCTCGCGGCTGGCCCAAACTCCATGGCTGAGATCATCAATCTTGATAATCTCAGGCAGTCCAATGCTTCCCCATAGAAAATCATTGGAACACTATTGCACAGGCGCAGCAAAACACCATGCTGCGCAATCAACTTCTCCTCATGGTGATGCATTGAATTAATGCATCCGTATGGTAGGTGAAGCACTTCTAAAGGCAGTCTGAGTGACTGTCACTAGAGGTGTTACCAAACAGCAATGTAAATCCTGCCTTTCTGAAAAGTCAGCGCTTATATTGAAAAGCATGCAGGGACAGTATATAGACTTCAGAAAAGCAACATTAAGCTGTAGTGGTTCTGGTGACTATAATGTCCCTTTAAGAATTGTATTTTTGATGTTGAAAAATCTGTCTCCTAACTTTTTTTTAGCTGGCTCCTAGATTACAAGCAAATTTGTCAATCCCTGCTTTACCCAGGTTGTGTACGTACACAGACGGTGGCCCAAAAGTAGGTCACAACAGGTTATATGGGTACACATACAAAGTGCCAGTTAATTTCAGGCATTTAAATATCAGTGTGGCAGTTGGAAAGGAATGTTGGAGAGGAATGTTGCAATGTTGATGGAAGACATTTCAAGCACTTACAAGAACAAAATATGAATGTAATACACAATGTAATTAAATGTAAATAAACAATACTGTATATCTATTTTATATACAGATAGATAGAAATTCCACCAAGAATTTTTGGCAGCGCATATGCAGTAAAACTCTTGCCTCCCTAAGAGTCTTTGTTCAATCCAGGAGATCCTACATTGGACCGCTAAGGGGATTAGATCAGTATTCTAAAGTATTGATGATACATTTAGTTTTATTTGAGATTAAGGAGACACTCTTGAAACTTTAGCTTGCTAAAATGCTTTGCGTGTGTGACTAGCATGTGTCCTCATTTTTCATTTTAGAAAAAGTGCAGATTTTAATAGAAATCTTCATGCTTACAACTTTACCAGGTTTGCAACCCTCCTTGGCTTTCAAGTAGTCAGCAGGTCGTGTTACTTCCTGGTTCAGTTAGCTCAGTTAAGCTAAACTCAAGAGGCAGACAACTGCTCAGTGCACTTTGCCTTGCAAAGATGTCTCATAAAGCTGCACTGAAGGTTTGATTGGACAGTCACAGAAAGACTGGGCCGAGTCAGAAAAAGAGAGCTTGCCAAAAGAAGACGACTGAAGATGTTAGGGCCCACTGGGGAAATCATTAGGTAAGTATAACTCACATCTGCTGCACCCCTGGGCCACCACAACCTAAGTGGCAATATCCCAATTTGACAGTTACTTTAACACGGTTTGTGGATGTTTACTTAAATTCGCCAACAGGGTTATTCAATTAAAGTGAGAATTATCAAGAATGTAAAGTGAACTTAAAAGCCAAAAAAATATTATGGCCTCAAATTTCAAAATCACTTTGAATTCTTGACATTTATTAAAATTCACTTTAGTAATTAGCTGTGTAAAAGTGATGGGGTGTTATGGCATATCTGCAGAGTAAGTGATCATTTCTGGCCACTAAGAAATATACGGCCACTAAGTGGTTGGTACAAGCAGTTATGTCTAGTGCGGTGCTGCAGGAGGCTGTACTTGTGTCTTGTGAGGGTGGTTGGTAGGCGAGGGTATAATATATATGAGCAAAATCCCAATAAAAATATCTAAACTGGTTTATTTAGCATTTTGAAAGTCACTTGATCGCTCACCAATTGCAGAGCAACCTGTACAGTGCACTAATCAAAGCAAACAAGGGAGCCAAGCATGAGACATCTCAGCTCCCTCTGCAGGACAGAGTTTGGGAATGATGCAAGCAGACCAAAACTAAAAAAAAAAACAAAAAAAAAACAACAAACAAACCATAATTTACAGTGATTTGTTTGTGCACACACAATATCCAACAAAGAGATATATAATCCTGGTGTAATCCTGTGGTGCCTGGTGCTGGTCTGGCAAGGATCATGTAGACATAGCAGAAATGACCGCACTCCAAGGACTTTATAGAGCTTTTCAAATAAAATTTAACTTTTATTCAATCCATTTAAAAAGTCAACGCTTCGTTGACTTTTTAAATGGATTGAATAAAAGTTGATAGAGATATAATTTTTTTTTTTTTTTTTTTTAAACTCCTTAAAAGGACAACTGTCACCTGAAATAATTTTTTATTGTAAGAATCCTTGCAGCATTGGTATTTTTAAAAAAAAAATGAATTATATGTAAAAATACCTGAATCTACCCACTACTTTCTCAGAATAGTTGATCCCTCTACCATATTCATACACCTTTGGTCAGACTGACCTAGAATCTGACCATTGGGCTCCTGCTTCACTCCCAGCACAGAGCTGGTGAAATCATCCGTCGCCCTGTGTGATCTGCCTGGTCCAAATTGCGATCACATTGGCAATTCTCATATTTACTAAAGCCAAAAGTGTTCAGAATTCGGTCAGTCTCACCAATCCTGTAACATTGGATAAGGAAATCACTGTTTTCCAAACCAATCTACAGCACTTGCTATTCGCTCACTGACAGTGCCGTATGAAAGGGGGGTAAAAATACCTCAGTTATCTTCTCGATCCACATAGGATTGTTATTTACCAATTCTAAATTTATTTTTTGTACTTTTTCCATGTGGCGGATTGATAATAAGCGCTGGTCAGCTGCCACATACTTAATGCTTGTGCTGCCAAGGTGTTATTTTGGAAACCATTTGCCGGCTGGCTGCCAACGCTCTCAGTGGGCAAATAGGTCTTCAAATTATCAGTCATTTGCAAATAGCAAGTGAATGATAATCTGTGAAGCCAGTGCTGTAGATTCAGAATATCAGTGACCTCCTCATCCAAACCAATGTTGCAGAATCAGTCGGTCCGATTGAATTCTAACCACTTTTGACTTTAGCAAAGATAAGAATTGCCAATGTGGTCAGAATTTGGACTAGGCATACCACACAGGGCGGATGACGCCACCACTCTGTGCAGGGAGTGAAGCAGCAGCCTAACCTCAGTTCGACCGAATATGGCAGAGAGATCTAGCATTCTGTGAAAGTAGGGGCCAGATTTTCTGATATTTTTACATCTTTTCATCACATGTTGTAAGAATTAGTCATATGTTTTTGATTTTAACATAATTTAAGAAGTTAAACAATTACTGCAAGGAGTCAACTACAATTTCAAAGCTAAAACTTTGTAAAATGTGCCAATTTTTCATTTATTTTTTTAACTTAACCTCCCTCCCTCTCCTCTTTGTTTCCCCCCCCCCTTCTTACCCCCTATCGCTGCCCTCTTATGCTTCGTCTCCCTTATATCAGGACTAATCACACATTTATGTCTGAGTAACTTTTGTTACAGATGACTATTCCACTAAGAATTCATCGGCCGGAGACGAAATGGCTACTTAACACTGTTTTTTCATGTTCATTGGTTAGGACTATGATTATTAAGCGTGATACACTAACCACGCATGGCCGTTTAATTCTTCCACGTAATGTATCATTAATGGTTAATCCAAATGTATCCACATGGCTATGTAACATTTTGACAAATTTCATTTAACCATTTTATTACAAATCTAGGGCAAATTAGTTAAACGTGCTTCCCCCCAAACCCCCCCGCTCGCTGTCATTGCTGTTTATAGCTCTCCGGTCAGTCTGGGGTCTGACTGTCACAGGAAGAGGGGACCCCCAGGTTTTTTCTTTTTTTAATGTTGGAGGCTGGAGTCAGTGAAAGAAATACTGTGTCAGCTTTACTTTGAGCTAATCTGTCAGTCTGGGGCTACTAACTGAGGACCGGGCTGACAGAGGGTACCCGAGAGATCAGAAAATACATAGGGGTACTTAACCTCTGCTGGTACTTTTACTGCATGACTGTCTATGCCATCACTGGGCATTAAAGTCCTGCATGACAGCATAGACAGTCATGTGGTTGTTAAGTGGTTAACCTACCTTTCATCTGCAAAAAGGATAAGTACAGTCTACAAAATATACCCAAGTAAATGACAGTGCCTTTAAACCACATAAAGGGACAATCTAAGCACAAGAACCACTACAGCTTAAAGGAACACAGAGCTAGGAACACATTCATATTCCCAATACTACAGTTAGTTTATGGCCCCTCTATGTTTTACAAAGACATTTAAAACAAATTACACTGCATTTGTCCAGTGCAGTCTCTCCCTCGGTGTGCCACAACCTGCTCCTTGAGGAACACCATCCTGGAGGCGTGACTCCAGGATGACTGTCCAATCCAATGCGCTCCCTAGAGGAACATCTGGGATCTTAGGCACATGCGCAGCACCTGTCACGCCTCAGATTCTGCCATTGAGAATCATTGAATACAATGATTGACTGTGGCAACACTGCACATGCAAGTGTGATGTCATGGTATATTAAGGTACGAGAGCCGAGAAGTAAGAATCTCGGCTCTCATACCTAGAAGGCGTGGCTTGACGCCACACTTCCAAGCCTTCTAATTTGTGATATAAAGTTTTTTGGGGGTAGGAGTGCAGTAATCATACCATCTTCAATAAGCTGAAGTTGTTAATGTGCCAACAGTGTTCCTTTAATGTAGTAATTCAGGTGTAAAGACACTGTCCTTGCAGTCTGACATTTTTAAAACTGCCTTTTCGGTTTACATTTGTCCTCAAGGACACCTCTAATGGCTGTCACTCAAACACCCCTCATTCCAAAACAGGTACCCAGCTCAAATATATACACTAATTGCCATGGTTCTGAAATTCAGACAAAATTCTATGAAATCATGTGTAGGGCATGGGTACAGCATGGACAAAGTCCAGAAGATACCACTAGCCATAACTAATCAGAGGTGAAAGATTTCCTGCTGAAAAGACTCCGTGAAGGCACAAGATATTTTACTGCCATCTGTACATGTTTACAAATATAGCTGTTGGTTATAGCTGTTGGTTGCAGAAAAAAACTGGGACTTGCGGTTTGGCCTTCAAATGAGCTATCCCTAGATTATCGTAGTTGTACAGTACTCCTGAGTAGGATGATTGATTTTCCCATACAGGGCCCAATGTTAATACCATTGTAACATGAATAGCGTGTTTATACAAATGTAGTTAGCTATACAGCACCGCCGTGTGGTCAAAAGCTGTTTACATCATTTAGTGGCCAGGATATAAAATGGTCTCTAAAATAGAAATAAAGTAAGAAAAAAATAAAAAAATAAAAATAACCACACACACGCAAGTGCGTGCTGAACTGACAATTTTCTATTGCCAATTCAGCTTGCAGCTTGCTTGCATTTGTGGTTCATTTTTTGTTTTTATTTTGCTAAGACTGGAAAAGACATTTGGAAAATGTATATTTTTTGAGTGTCAGGGGTGTGGCGCAATGCAGTTTGTGCACCATTGATACTCAAAGTGTTAAAATGCATGGTTTTAATTTCACGGGAGCAGCAGCATCCAGCGATAACGCAACAGGATGACATATCTACATATTAAAAAAAAAGGGTTCAATGTCCAGCAACAGTTGATGGCTTATAAAAACAACCAGCCACAATATAATTTGTAATAAAAGCAAATAGTATATCGTTCAGTAGTTATTAGCTCAGGACACCTGTGAGGTATCCCCTTGACCTACACCTTAAGACATAATACACAAACACAATAAGTGGAGCTAATAATACTTCCCTCTTCTTAATACGGCCAACAGTGCTAAAACAGAAACAGAGGGATCCACAATAGAGCAGATTATCCTTATTTAAGCCTAAATATATGAGGATCTCAATAAAGCACACTCACAAAAATAGAGCCATATACAAAACCTGGCTCAGGTGTGTATTTCCTTATGATCCTTTCTGGGAGATCCAAACCCCACTATAGACTGTGTAAGGATGATCCAATATCCTCCCAAAGAATAATGGGTTACAGGAATCAGGTAAAGGTAAACAAACATATTGATATAAATAAAACAATAAAGTGAGCATAAAACACAAGTCCAATAGTCACCAAGACACATTTCACCAAGTGTGGCTTCCTCCGTGGATATTCACCAACTGAGGAAGGCACACTTGACGGAGAGAGGTAAATAGCACTGAGAGAGCCTCTGTCCTGAAAAAAAACAAAAACAAAAAAAAGTCAGCAAAATATTTTTAAACCCTTTAATTCTGTGAGGGACACCAGAGCATTAGGAATACATATTTGTAATCCTTTACATTTGACTTTACTATCGGCCCAGGTTAGAATTCACACACACACACACGGTGTGGGTGACCTCTCTTTGGAGGGGAGCAAACTGCATTCTCTCTTTGACAAAGACCCGATCCTGGGTCGAAACGTTGCAGTGTTCCACATGTTCAAATAAATGTGCCTGGACTTTCTCTCGCTTACTGGTATTTATCCAAATACTTTCATGTAAATAACTCCATTTCATGTGGCTATTCTTTGGAATTTACTAGATGGGGAACCCACATTTCAGGAGTTTGTCAAGTAAAAAGGTGGTTTGCTTTCTTCTTATTGTATGTCCATTTTTTACCCTTGGCCAATCCTATCCGACCATGCTGCATCTCTAAATGGGGACACAACTTGGGGGGCCCCCAAGTTTGAGGGGAGTGACTGGACAGACATCTTTTCTAACTTTATGCACCCTATTCATTCTGCCCAGGTTGAGGTACACTGTTAAAAGGTGCTAGAGCGATGGCATATTCATCCATATAAACTGGCAAAGGCTCAACCCGGTACGATCACTGCTTGTACGTACTTGCATGCCTGGTGGTCCTGCCTGAAGCTAAAGCCACTATGGGACTGCTTGTTTGCCAAATGACCCTGCTGCCTTAACAAGATCCTGCCCCCAGATCCTTGGGTTGCTCTCCTAAATAGGGAGTATAGGGATCTGAACCTTTCATGAGTTGCGTAAAATTTGTGCTTCTGTTTGGCCATGACATCAAAAGAGATCCCGCCTTCACTAGCTCAGATAGCCAAGATTTGGTGTTTGATTAAAATGAAAAAAAAAAAAGTCGCTACTAACAAAACCACGCTTTACTTTTTATAAATCTGGAATGCCTGGATGTAGGCCTTTTCGTCAGGGGCGGGATTGCTTTCCCTATCCCCCTTCTTTTAGAATTTTCTTTACATGTGGCAATTAGCATGATTGTTTAATTATCGCTGACCTATCCATAATCTCAAAAAACAGGGTGCAAGAGTATACTGAGAATGTGCAGCAGCTGAAATAGCCTGCCCTACGATGGGTCCCCCCTCAGATCTCAAGCTTGTTTTATTTCATCTTGTGCTATTACAGAGAGAACATCTCTGAAACATATCAGACTGGTCCCACCCATACGGGCAGTCCAGATCTGAAATGCCAGCAAGTTCCCTCTGCACGAGAGACAACAACCCCAGACGATTGTTTCAGCCTTGTTAGGCATCATCAGTGAGGCAGAAGCTGATATCTCTCTAGGCACCGTGAGCAAGAGGTCCACGTCCGGATTACCCTTTAAACTTATGGAGAGAAAAAAAATGGGGGCGCAAGAACGTCTGGGGTTGCTGTGTCTCTCGTGTAGAGGGAACTTGCTGACATTTCGGATCTGGACTGCCCGTATGGGTGGGACCAGTCTGATATGTTTCAGAGATGTTCTCTCGGTAATGGCACAAGATGAGCTAAAAACCAGCCTGAGAACGGATCGGGGACCCACCAAAGGGCAGGCTATTTCAGCTGCTGCCCGTTCTAAGTATACTCTTGCTCCCCGTTTTTTGCTGTCCATAATCTCACAATAAAACAAACCCCGCCCCCCAAAAACAAAACACAACTTCGCTAACCTTTAGCCAACTTTCATATTTAAATCTGCAAAATTTAGAGTTTAGTGAATAAACCAAAGTATCTCACCACTGCCCTCCATAGTGTGTGTGTTATATATTTGTGTACAGAGCCCACCAGTTGTGTGTAATTCATGTGTGTGTGAGGTTTTGCCCCCTCCTTCTCATCTTTCTGCAGGGATAGGGACTGTGAACCCTGGTGGTCCAACAGTGGTTAAAACTGCCTGATGGTTTAATTTAAGAGTGTGTGGACTGCTCCTCTGACGGGTGCAGACCACAGTAATCGCTACATTGGGATTTGTCATTCAGTGAGAGAGCGCAGCACAGGAATCCCAGAGGTTGCACCCTAATTATAGAGTACCAGACTGCGAGGGAGCAATTACTGTTATTTGCACCCACCTGGGGTACATATCACATGCTCCCTGCCTCAGATCTGTCCACCCCAGAACCAGCTCTGCTGCTTAACCGAAGCAAGGTGAAAGAAAGGAAAAACCAAAATAAAACCAAAATAAACCCGCACAGGCTGACTGGCACTACATTCCCAGGCATCTGGCTATACAAGTCCACATCCCTGTTTTGCTACAGAATGCAAGACATTGACAATAATTATTTGCACATCCCGTTACACAATACAGTATTTTAGCAGCACTTTATTCATTATGCCATGCAAGAAAGAACATACTTTTTCAAGTTTCTCTGAACAGTATTTAATTAGTCCCTAAATCAATATACTTTAGAAGAATCTTTGTATTACACAAGAGAATCGATTAACAACTTTTTCAATCTTTACAGTCGTGACCAATGCAAAAAAAAACAAAAACCCCACAAACAAAAGACAGAATTGCAATTACCACCATATTTCAATGCATTGTGGATGAAAATGAACTATATTTGTACAAATAGGGGAGGATGTACAATTGCTAAAATTAGTTTTGTGAGTGCTAGAGAGAAATTATATATATATATATATATATATATATATATATATATATATATATATACACACACACACACACACACACACACACACAGGATAACTGAAGTTTGGATGCCAAGTAGAACATACCTGTCTTCTAAATGTTTCTGCCGATTATTTGTACAAAAAAAATAAAATAAAAAAATAAAAAAAATTGTCATACTGTTCTGCTACATTCAAACAGCTTTTAACCCCTTCAATTGAGATAGAGTGTGTGTGTGTGTATATATATATATATATATATATATATATATATATATATCATTTTTTTAACACAGCGGCCCACTAAAAAGGGGGCGGGGCAGAGGAGGTGTGTTTTCTCATCACCAATGACAAACATGCCTCCTCTCAAAGTGAGCATGTTGGTTCAATGCTGTTCCAGGGCAGACCATGCGCAGAACTCTGCTGAAGAGCTCTAGCATGAGAAAAAAGTCCTGTGTGTGTTCTGCACAGTGCAAGCAAATTTAATAACATGCTTGTACTGTGTTTCCTTGCAACTTATCTCTGGTGTCTCTATAAATGGATACCAAGAGACAAAAGGGCCAGGAAAGAGTATTGTGCATTTGTTTGGAGCCTGCTTGTGTGTAGAGTGAGCTGGTCGTGGTGTGGTATTGTGTAATAAGGTCGGTTTTAGTCGTGTTGTGTTTGTGGTGTAATGTGATGCATATGTGGCTATGGGCTGTAGAGAATGTGTGTATTGGGGATATAGCAAGTGTGTGCATACAGGCTATAGTGTGTGTGTGTTTAGGGGTGTAGTATGTGTTTGCTTACAAGGAATCTAGTGTGTGTGTATATATATATATATATATAGATAGATAGAAGTATTGTGCAGTGTGTTGGGGGGTTCTGTGTGTGTGAGAGAGAGCGCCGAGAGAGCGCCGTGAGTGAGAGAGCGCCGTGAGTGAGAGAGCGCCGTGAGTGATGGGTGTGAGAGTGCTGTATAAATGTTATTGTGTGTGTGTGTAGGGGGGGTTAAATAAACAAAAACAGGCATTATGCCCCCCCCCTCCCTTCTTACCTTTAGCCTGGGAGGGGGGGTCCGGCACGCTGGGACTGGGGGGCGGTATTCCCTGGTGGTCCTCGTGGGTGAGTGAACTCTAGCCTGTGAGGCTAGAGTTCACTCTCGCGAGATCCGGTCGTTGGCAACGCGCCAGATCTCGCGAGAGGAACCCGGCGGAGCTGCAAGTTAGAGCTCCACCGGGTCCTCCTCTCCTGGCGGCTGTCTGTCTCCCTCCCCGCCGGCGGCCGCATTTGGGCCAGCGAGGGAGAGCTTTGATCTCCCCACCGGCCCGTCGTGGCAAACAGCGGGGCCGGCGCTAGGAGAGTGCCGGCCCTGCAAAGACCGGCAGGGGAGATCCTGGCACCTCCCCTGCCGACCTCGGCCCATGGCCACCGCGGCCCACCGGGCATTTGCCCGGTGTGCCCGATGGCCAGTCCAGGCCTATATAAAATATATATATTGCAGTGAGAAATCTAGTGCATAAAGCCTCACTGACCCCCTGTTTATACTCTAGTTATGCTTACAAGCCTGTAGAGGAACACAAATTTTCTGCCAATGTAAATTTACAAAAAATGTGAGCTCACCTCCTGCTTTCAAATAGTACAGCAAGATTCAATGGGTCCTACCATTCCTACAGTCAGGTAGGAGTGAAAGGACTTTATCAAATCTCTGAACTGCTAATGTAATACTGACAGTGATATTGTAAAGATTGTTATAGTGGTTTTAAAGTACCTATACTATATAGAAATAGAGGATTCAATTGCTTTTACCATAAGTGGGCATTATTCTCAAATGCAGACAGACCTTCTTTTACATTTTGTCGCCATTTTTAATATGTTGCACTGCTAGTAAGGCCTTCAGGTGCCCTGCAATTACCTATAAGCAAGGTATTTCACCCTTTATCAACTGTATGTGGAAAAAACAAGTTTAAAAAAAAAAAAAAAAAAAAATGCATTTGTTTTTACAGAAACATTTTAGACCCTGTGCAGAATATTAAAAGATAAAAGGAAACTGTGTACTACGTAACACTGAATGTATTGTGTCAATTAACATTTGTTTTTCCTTTAACACAATCTATAAACAAAACTGCTGTATTATTGGGTTTATGTGATAGCTAAGCATACCTTGCTTCAAACAAATTTTATGCTACTATTTTTCCTTATTAAAACATACCCAGTAGTGAAGGGGTTAATAGTCTCATTTGTGTCCTCTTAAAATGCTGCGATAAAACAAACATGCCAAGAATGACCAGTGTAAACTGAATAGAACAAACAGTCTATTGATGCAAACATCCAAATGGTTGTATATTCAGCAGATATGTATACGTTGACTTGAAAAAGTATTTATAAAGTATTTTGTTAAAATAAGTAACTCAAAAAGTTTTAGTTGACATGGCACTCACACCGCATAATCTGTAATATTTAGTGTACAACATATTGTGTAGGAGTGTGGTGTTTCAAATAAATACTTTTTATACAATGAAAGTCAAAAGTTTGCGTCTGATGTGTCCTTTCATTCTTAATACGGAGAGACAAACATGGAGGAGGGGAATGCATGTGACTATCTGCTCTCATTCATATCTTGAAATTAGATGCATCATGTGATGAACATTGTATAAGGACTGGATCATTTCCGAGCTGCTTATCAACAAACTGTAGTTGCAAAGGATGATGTTGTGATCACCATTCTGCAATTGCGTTTTTTTTTTTTTGCTACAATAGGGCTCAGGTAGGTCTCAAACGGCTGTTTAACATACAGTTAACAAAAACAAAAAATAATTTGAGAATACTTGGTGTCCAAACAAAAAGCTGCTTTTAAACATCTGTGTGGTACCGCTTTAAACAACAGACCTAAAATATTTTAATTTATAAAATAGGAGCACTTAAGATGGTGTTCAATACAGCAAAGGTTTTACCATTGGACAAAATACTCATAGAAAATTATAAAAGAAAAGTGATCTAAAGATATTCAGTCAAAATTATTTGAGTTTATAGATAAAGTTTTAAACTATGGATTTTATGGGACACTATAGTCACCCAGACCACTTCATCTCACACGGACACTAGAGACATTTCCTGGAGGTAGACTGAAGTTTGGAAAGACTAACACTGAACGTCCTTATGCTATGCATGAGGGCATTCAGCGTCAGTTAAATCCCCATTGGAAAGCATTGAAGTAATGCTTTCCTATAGGGCGGGCCTAATGCGCTTGCGGCGCACGCTTATTAGCCTTCCACATCAGATGACCATTTTTTGTGCTGGGTTGGGGCAGAAGGAACTATAGTTATATACTATACCAAAAATACACAGATATAAACAACCCCGCAATAGATCCATTATTTCTGGTTTCAACGCAGTTTCTTCTAAAAAGTTGCCAAAAAGCTAGATCCCTAAAATTTTAAAAACTACAGCTTTCATGACGCTTTGCCATTCTAAAGGTATGCAGAGCATCATCACTTAGCAAAAAGTGTAACCTGTTACAGAGTTCTGAGCTGGCTAAGTCACATGTGCCTAGGGTGCAGCTAGCCCCGGCACACAATTAAAAGATAATTCAGTATGTGCAGTATTTCAAGCTGAAACACTGCACATATGTACTCCTACCACCATAACTAAAAAGCAGAAGCAATCATGGTAGTTAGAATAACCCTTTAATGAAGCAGTCTAGGTTGCATAACCAATATAAGCCTTTTTGTTAGCAGTTTTGGTAGTATTAGTCTGTTTGTCACTGACCTGTTGTTGTTCAAACAGTATCGGGGGTGCATATGGCCTAGCCCCCTGCTTGCCTATTTCATCTATTTATTTTAAAACGCATTGAACTTGATAACCAACTCACCTAGCCAATGAATGGCTTGAAAATATGGACGAAACAAATATTGCAAATGTAGAATTTGAACTACTGTAGCAATAGATGAGCAGAGGGCAAGTAACTCTTTTGGTTAATGCTCAAACAGTTTGACAACAACATGGAGATGGCATCTGCAGCCTCATGTCACTAGAACATCATTTAGTGGGTACGATGCCTAGAATGCCCCTTTATAAAGACTGCTGCCCTAAAAGGAGAGTCTCAGTGACATCACAAATGTCACGCATTTTATAGTTTTGCATAAATGCGTGGCCAATTTTGAGTAAGAAAAAAAAAAAAAAGGTTTTGCAGAATTCCTCACATTAACCTAGCTCTTCATTCTAAAAACATTCCATCTTGTTGGTTAAAGATCCCCTTCTGTCCTTCCCTCCTAGTTTGAATTGTCCAATAAGACAATTGTACATGCCATCAGGAAGCAAATTAAAACATTAGAGAAACTGTCCAGCTAACAGTTTCATTTGTGTCCCTGAAACAACCTGCGCGGAGAAAAACTGGGTCTGTGTACAGAAAGCCAGGGAAGTGGTGAGACAGTTTCCATTTCATAAATTTCAACCTGGAGTGTGTGTATATATATATATATATATATATATATATATATATATATATATATATATATATATATATATATATATATATATACACACACACACACACACACACACACACACAATTTGACAGACTTATAGTTGTGATTTTTTTTAGGATACATCTAAAGTGCTTATGGTGCTCGGAGGGTTCCTTAAACTCTTGAAGTCTGGATTAAGAACAGCATAAACCCCATAGAATAGAATAAAAAAAGTCTCCCAATTGGTCAAGTATCTTCCTGAAGAGGACTAAACTCATTACTGAAAATGTAGCGTGAGCGTGTGTAGGGGAAAAAAAAACAAACAAACAAAAAAAAAAACTTTGAAATTATTAGAATGGGTGTTTCTGCATATTCGCAATGCATTAAAAAGAATTCAAAGGAACCTGTCCTGGGCAAAACTACTTTTTTTTTTCCTTTAGCAAATTTAAAATAGATTTTTCTCCCATCTGTATCCCAATTCATCGGCATGCACTGTGGATGCTATGGCAACTTTCTAACTGGCACTGCTACCACTAGCCAGGAAGTAAAAAAAAAACAAAAAAAAAAAAACCAAAAAAAAAACAGGGTATCATGAAGTCACATTGTTCAGACGCTGGCAACAAGGCCGATGTGTTGGCATCATGGAGTAGGTTGGCCCTGCTTGGGGAAAATCGCCCCCAAGCAGGGCAAATCAACGAAGAGCTGACTCTGTAAGGATATCGCTGCAGGGAAATGGAGGGTCAGGTAAGCGTTGACAGTTCCCATTTAATTAATTTCAACCTGGAGTGCCAATTTACAATTTGTGTTTACATTTTATAGGATTCTAGTCTGAAATGCCTGTCATCTTGCCATGAAATGAAAATCTTTTATCAAGTGGAGAGGCAAAGATTATATCTACATTTAGTCCTTACAGTATTTTCCTTTTAAACCTGTTCTCAACAAACGTTGCCTGTGGTTTCACAAGTTGTCACTTGTCCAATTCTATACATGGGGTTTCATGTTACATTTCTCAGTTTGTCTTTGCCCTGGCAATCAATTCTATGGAGTGGCAATGGCATGACAGTACAGTACAGTAATTCAAAGCACAGAGCAATAAAATATCTGTACAGAATGAATGCCAATTCCTTTTCAACACGAGTATAAAACGGGTAAACAAACAGGCATAACAAATTCCCACATCACCTCGAGGGGAGTAAATGACAGATGAAATAGCACAGAGGTAATAATTACATATAAAACCAGATAGCACTATGCATGTAGTAAGTATGATCTGAGAGGGATCGACTATGTGTAGCGGATGACATAGGAGATTAAAGAAACACTATAGTGTCAGGAATACAAACATGTATTCCTGACACTATAGCGCTAGTGCGGCTGTTTAGGTGACAGTCCCAACTCAAATTGTGCTGAAATAGGTTACTTACGTTTACGCCCACAATGCATTGGACTAGCTGTGTCTGGCCCCGCCTCCACAGCCGAGATAAGCAGTCTTACATAGGAAAGCATTGGCAGGCACATGCTCGGCAAAACGCTGCACCAATCAGCATCTCCTCATACAGATGCATTGAAGCAATGCATCTCTATGGGTGAACTTCAGCACCTTCATGCAGAGCGTGGACATGCTGAATGTAGGTGCTGTACACTGTGCAGCAATGGACTAGGAAGCACCTTTAGTGATCATCTGAGTGACGGCCACAAGAGATGCTACTAGGCAGCAATGCAAACCCTGCCTGTTAACATTAAGAAGCCTGCAAGGACAGGCTACAGACACCAGAACCACTACAGTAAGCTCTAGTAGTACTGGTGACTATAGTGTCCCTTTAAGAATTGTATTTTTGTCCGTTTATTTATTTTTTTACATACATATATACACACACACACACACACACACACGTTAACAATAGATAGGCTTGCACTCACAGTCTTTCGTAGTTAAAAGTAGAAATTTTATTAAAGATCCACAAAAAAAAAAATAAAAAAATAAAAAATAAAAAATAAAATAGTATCATTGTTATACAAATTTTTTCATGCCCTGTATTAATCACTGCATACCGGGAACACTACAGTTTTGGAAATACTTGACCCAGTCGTCTAGCAATTACAATCTGGCCTTTTCTCAATGGCACTCCGATCCTTTCACTTGCCCACTTTTCCTGCTTCCAACACATGAAATTCAAAAACGGACTTTTCACTAGCTAATATATCCCCAATTTATGCCGCCCCTTGAAAGGTACCATTATATCAATATAAAATCAATGTTATTCACTTCACCTGTCGGTAGTGTAACTCAGTGGAGGAGGTATATATAATTTTATGAATGATATATCGATCATGAGGCCAAGAAGGAATTTATTCCTAGTTTGTTGCAAAATTGGAAGTGCTTCAAACTGGGTTATTTTGCCTTCTTTTGGATCAACCGCAAAAATACAAATGTGAGGAAGGCTGAACTTGATGGACGCAAGTCTCTTTTCAGCTATGTAACTATGTAATGGGGAAGTCACTGATTGGCTGAGAGTGTTAGCTGCAAAAGCCCCTGGTTTCCAAATATTGAAAACACAGAAGGACAGAGAGAGTCAGTGCTGGAACACAGCCTTTGGGTTTAAACCATACTAGAAGAGTTTAACCATTTAAGTAAAGCCAGCATCAGGGACCTCCTGGCACCATAACAACTACATTTTGAAGTGAAAAAAAATCTTACAAGAAGCACACAGTCATACTCTGCACATCATAAACACTAATTCAAAATAGACAGGACGTCAGAATTTGACAATCACTAAAAGCCACTAGTTCTCGAAACAGGAGGTATTTCCCAAGGGGATTGATTAATTACAGTTAGCTATAAGGATTTGAAAACAGATTTACAAAGTTTAAATTAAAACAGTAGATTACAGAAAATCCACCTAATGACTTTGAACAACATTATTGAGATCCCACAAAACAGAATTTTTTTTTATTTTTTTTAAAGGAACACTATAGGGTCAAGAACACAAACATGTATTCCCCATTCATTAGTTTAAAATCCACCATCTATTCACCCCCCCCTCCCCCCCAGACCCCTAATTATAGTAAAATCTTATTTGTGTTTGAGTCTGCAGCTGCTGCCTCTGATATGCCTACTTGACTGAAATAATCATAAGTGATTCTCTGAGCCAATCACAATGCTTTTCCATAGGATTGACAGAGTTTGTCAAGGAGGTAGATCAGGGGCAAGTCAAACACAGCTCTGGCCAATCAGCATCTCCTCATAGAGATTCATTGCGTCAATACATCGGAGGAAGGTTCAGCGTTTGCATGCAGAGGGTGGAGATACTAAATAGCAGTGTAACACAGTATGCAGCACTGCCCCAGGAAGCACCACTAGCAGTCATCTCAGGAGTGCCAGTGGAAGTATCCCGGGGCTGTGATGTAAAAACACTGTATTTTTGATGAAAAGAGTGTTTACTGCAAAATGCCTGAAGGGAATGATTATATTCACCAGAACAAATACAATAAGCTGTAGTTGTTCTGGAGACTATAGTTAAGTGTTCTTGCATGGCAAGACCACTTACTATTATCTCACATTTATATTATTCTTATTATAGCCAAATTTACCACCCTAACTCCTCACACAGTTTTTACACTACATATACAGTAATATACCGAAACATGCGGATTGTTCCCGATTGGTGTGCTATTACTTGTGGAACGCTTCGCCGAATGGTTCACGAAATAGCGTCGTTTTTGTGGCGATATCGGTCCCACAGGAATGAATGGCGGAATGTTCAAAACTAGAGTGAGAGCTGATAAATCAGGACATGATTTCTAAACTGCCACCTCATTTTCAAGCTCACCTACACAAGTCTTATATCAAAACGTTCAGCTATCCCTGCTGCCACTAAAAATGTCCACGGCTAAGCCATAGTCCTGATAGATTTCACAATATGACCATTTGTTTGCAACTAACGACGTCCATTGACATTCATTGAAACTTCACTCTAGCCACCTTAAATTTGAAGGGCAATTTCTAAACTGCGACTGTGCCTTCATTTATAATATTTCAAAGACATACTATGCATCAAAAATGTAGGTCTGGGTCTTGTGATTCTCACAATATAAAGCTCTTCGCTATAGGATTTATAGTTTTTAAAACTACGACCATTTGAAGATGGCAAATATTATCTCACGTAATACTGGTGGAGGCAAGAACACGTCACACAATTTCTCCAGAAAATTTAGCTTTTCTAGTTTCCCTTTAAAATAACAGACTAACTGAGCGCATAGCTACTTGATTTATACCTTGCAGGAAGAGATTATTATTATTGCCGCCATTTATATAGCGCCAACAGATTCCGTAGCGCTTTACAATATTATGAGAGGGGGGATTTAACTATAAATAGGACAATTACAAGAAAACTTACAGGAACGATAAGTTGAATAGGACCCTGCTCAAACAAGCTTACTTTCTATAGGAGGTGGGTTGTAAAACACAATATGACAGGAATTTGCAATCAAATAACGTGGGAGTGAGGCAGAGCTGGAGGAGAAAGTAGAGTGCTGCCCTCTAGGAGAGAGCAAGAGACAGGTATGTAAGGTAGGTTACTCTGGGAGGCGATAAGCTTTCCTAAAGAGATGGGTTTTAAGGCACTTCTTAAACGATTGAATGGCGGTAGGCAGGCTATTCCATAGGAAGGGAGCCGCCCGGGAGAAGTCCAGCAAGTGTGAGTTGGCCGTACTGGTGCGAACAACGGACAGGAGGTGATCACGGGCGGAGCGTAGAGACCAAGAATGGACATACCTATGGATCTGTGAGGAGATATAAGAAGGGGTAGAATTGTTCAGTGCTTTATAGGTGTGAATTAGTACCTTGAATTGACTCCTAAAAAGGATACAGGAAGACAATGTAAGGACTGACAAAGGGGTGTGGTGTGAGAGAACTGATTAGAGAAAAAATTTGTCTGGCGGCAGCGTTCATTACGGACTGTAGCGGACTGAAAAGACAACTCAGGAGAGGGCTACAATAATCCAAGCGGGAAATTACTAGAGCATGGGAAGCTCCTTGATAGCATCTTGCTTAAGAAAGGGGCGGCTTTGGGCTATGGTTTTAAGATGGAATCTACATGATTTGGCAACATACTGGATGTGAGGCTCAAAGGTGAGGCCAGAATCAAGTATGACTCCAAGACAGCACGCTTGCAAGGATGGACTTATGTGGATACCACAAACTTGAAGGGAGAGCGAAAAAGGAGGATCAGTATTAGGAAGAGGAAAGACAAGGAGCTCAGTTTTAGAGAGATCAAGTTTCTTAGAAAGTGGGAGGGCATCCAGTCAGAGATGGAAGAAAGGCAAGCAGTGACACTCTGCAGGACGCCAGCGGAGAGGTCCGAGGAGGAGAGATATATCTGGGTGTCATCAGCATACAGGTGGTTGTAGAATCCAAAAAAAGAGGTAATAAGTTTGCCAAGAGAGGCAGTATAAAGAGAAAATAGAAGGGGACCAAGGACAGAGCCTTGGGGGACTCCAACCAAGAGTTGTAAAACCAATAGAAATAACATGAGGCTTATAATGAACCAGCCCTGATCAGTGACTATGATAGTGTCACTATGCTACAGGTACAGCACTGCTATAACTGGTACAGGACAGCATGGAGAATTGTCCCCTTCACCTGCCCTGCTCAGGCTAGTAGACCGCAGGTAGGCAAGTCAGGCAAATACTGGATCTTCTGAAAAGGACTCCGTCCGAAATAGGGACAGTGTGTTCCCCACTTAAAAATAGGATGTAGATGTCTCACCTTGTGCCTACAAATCAAAAAATTTGTAAGCAAAAAATTAAATAAATAAAACCAAGAAAAATATAAAAATGTCCATTTAGGCTGCAAAGCTCCGCCATGCCAACAACTAATTATTTAATTTTTTAGGGAATTTGTGAGGGGAACAAAGGGATTAAGTAAATAAATAGAAAAAAAAAGTGAATTGTAAAATGGAGGCTAAAACTGGCATACTGTGAATGGCATGCAATTGAAATGTTTTCCCCTTAAATTAGTAATTGTCTAAATTTTGTAGTTTCTAATTTATCACAATTTGATGGCTACCTCGAGGCTATTTTAATGGGGTCAGTGGATATTTTGCACAGCAAAACTACAAATATAGCGACTACACAAGTATTTTCAACCAGTTGAAGTGCACACCACGCATCTATCATTCAATAGTTTGAGGTGGGTAGAGGAGAGATATGCAACATTTTGGATATATTTTCAGGAAAGAATATTGTTAAATCTATAAACATGCCATCAATTTCACTAGCACAATGTATAAATTAGGAGCATATCTATCTGTAAGATGTTAACATTGTCCTGATTGTAAATCTATACGATTTTCTGTAATTTCGTTAAAAAAAAAATTATATATATATATATATATATATATATATATATTTCCTGTAACACCCATGAATTTCATAACTCCTCATGGAGGAGAAGCCTTTATGTAGCCTGCACACACCCCTATCTAACTTGAATTAAAAACTATGCTTCCACCCTAAACATCCATATGTGGCACCTTACCAACTACCGTCACGACAGTCCGTATATATAGTATCTATAAACCCCACATTATTCAATACTACACACATTGGATCGCACCCCTTCTACTACCACTCAATCTAGATTACAGTCTACCCACGCTAGTAAAAGTGTCTTAAAGGACCACTATAGTGCCAGGAAAACATACTCGTTTTCCTGGCACTATAGTGCCCTGAGGGTGCCCCCACCCTCAGGGTCCCACTCCCGCCCGGCTCTGGAAGGGGGAAAGGCGTTTAAACTTACCTTTTTCCAGCGCTGGGCGGAGAGCTCTCCTTCTCTACTCCTCCGTTCCGCCCCGTTGGCTGAATACGCATGCGCGGCAAGTGCTGCGCTCGCATTCAGCCGGTCGCATAGGAAAGCATTTACAATGCTTTCCTATGGACGCTGGCGTGCTCTCACTGTGAAAATCACAGTGAGAAGCACGCAAGCGCCTCTAGTGGCCGTCAATGAGACAGCCACTAGAGTCTTTGGGGGAAGGCTTAACCCATTAACATAGCAGTTTCTCTGAAACTGCTACGTTTATAAAAAAAAAAAAAAAAATGGGTTAACCCTAGAAGGACCTGGTACCCAGACCACTTCATTAAGCTGAAGTGGTCTGGGTGCCTAGAGTGGTCCTTTAAGCTGTGTTTCTATCTTACCTATATCTAGGGATACACATTTGTTGATTTTAAATATAAAAAGTGCAAAGTTCTAACACACAATATCCTGAATGCCTATTATATGATACTGTCACCTACACCACCGTTGTGTATAATACGCATGTTTGGCGCCAAAAGCATAACAAAATAAAGTATTTAAAAAAATAAAAAAAATACAAAATGTAGTGTTCCAACAAGAACAGAAGAAACACAAAGTATTTAAAAACAGTGACTCAAATAAAATAGACTAAAAGGTGTTTATTACTGAAATGAACATCAATAATACGCATGTGTGAATTCTGAATCTATGTGGCTGTGGAGAAGATGGTGTCTGAGTGCCAGACAAGTTATTGACAATATATCCACTATACTGAACTGTACTGTTTATGTTGCTTTAGAGCATGGGTGGGGAACATCCAGTCCGAAATCATTTTTGACCAGAGATCTCCCTCACTGGCCTCCTGGCAGTTTGTTAAGGGAGAGGCTGTGATACTCCCGTGAGGATGCAGGTCAGAGCGTTGCCGCGTGTTACCATGGCAACGCTCCGACAACACTGTGCTCGCGGGAAGAAAATAGTTAAGTCAGCCTGCAGCCAGAAAAGCTACAGGCTAAAGTGCACACAAAACCACTGGACCATAAGGGATTGCAGTGATATGTCCTCTCCATCCAGGCCAGAGGTAACAATGATGGGGAGGGTGGTTATGCATAAAGTTTTCTTTTCCTCTTTAAAAAAAATAAAAATAAAATATATAATAAAAAAAAAAAAATAGACCCCTGACTAGTGATGTCACGAACAGTTCGCCGCAGACGGCGAACATAAACTTTGACCCTGTATCTCACAGTCAGCAGACACATTCCAGCCAATCAGCAGCAGACCCTCCCTCCCAGACCCTCCCACCTCCTGGACAGCTCACTAAGAATGCAGCTTCACAATGAATGTAAAATAGAAGCTGTCCAGGAGGTGGGAGGGAGGGTCTGCTGCTGATTGGCTGGAATGTGTCTGCTGACTGTGAGGTACAAGGTCAAAGTTTTTGTTTATGTTCGCCGTCCACGGCGAACCGTTCGGGACATCACTACCCCTGACACATACTACACCACGTCTCACACAAACCTTCAACAAGTTTGTTTTCCTGGCACTACAGTGCTCCATTAAATGTTTGACAAATACAGCTGGTTAATTTCTAAGTTTATAATTGTGTATATTCCACAAATGAAGTTTTATATATCTAAAAAGCCCTTGGCATATAAAAGGTTGCCCACCTCTGCTTTAGAGTGTCCCTTTACCATACCTGACAACTTCCTCTCTAACTCCCAGAACAAACGAAAGAAACATACACACACATACATACACATATATGCTACTAGTCCTACAATAGAAGAGTTTCATGCAGTTCAGGATTAATTTAAACAGCAAATACCCAAGGTACACTAGATGTCACTGAAGGGTTAAAGAGGAATATCTGATGTTTTGGGGAAGAGATAGTTCTTTAAATTCACCACCTAAAAGGTTAATATGCCATTTCCTTTCTGGCTCAGTTTAAAGGACCACTCTAGGCACCCAGACCACTTCGGCTTAATGAAGTGGTCTGGGTGCCAGGTCCAGCTAGGGTTAACCCATTTTTTAATAAACATAGCAGTTTCAGAGAAACTGCTATGTTTATTAATGAGTTAAGCCTTCCCCCTAATCCTCTAGTGGCTGTCTCATTGACAGCCACTAGAGGCGCTTGGTGCTTCTCACTGATTTTCACAGTGAGAGCACGCCAGCGTCCATAGGAAAGCATTGTAAATGCTTTCCTATGCGACCGGCTGAATGCGCGCGCAGCTCTTGCCGCGTGTGCGCATTCAGCCGACGGAGCGGATCGGAGGAGGAGAGAAGGAGGAGAGCTCCCCGCCCAACGCTGGAAAAAAAGTTTTAACCCCTTTCCAGAGCCGGGCGGGAGGGGGTCCCTGAGAGTGGGGGCACCCTCAGGGCACTATAGTGGTCCTTTAATATATTTTAAAGTTACCCCCCCACCTCCTCCTAGAGAATTTTTTTTTTTTTTTATTAATAAAAAAAAATATTTATATATATATATATACACACACACACACACACACACACACAATACCACACACTAATGTATAACAATTGTCTTGCAAAAGACACGCAATGTAATTACCGTATTTTCATCCACCTCTTGTAAAGTATAATAGGAAATGCATGCAACTTAAAACACTTTCCCCACAAATTTCAGTTTCCAACAAAGTCTGGGAACCAACTGTGACGCACTCACATAAATGAAAAAGATGACGACTGATAATTTAAGGCCTTAAACCAATAAAGGTCACTCATTCAGAAATACAATAAACACAGAATCTGTATATTAGAGACAGATTACAATAGAAGAAATTATGCAGCTATCCATAGTTGACATCATTGGCAAATAATCAGTTTTGGTTGAATATCTGCTATCTACAGTGCAACCATCAGAACAGCCAAGAAACATATTTGAAGAAGAAAAAAAAAAAGAAAAAGAAAGAAAAAAAAACCCCCCTCTCGCTCCACCACCAAAGCACACTTCTCTATATTTCAATATTAAAAAAAAAGTTACAATTAAGAAAAAACAAACAAACTGTTGTACGTTTAAAGGGACACTATAGTCACCAGAACTACAGTTTAATGTATTTGTTCTGGTGAGTATATTCCATCCCTTCAGGCATTTTGCAGTAAACACTGTATTTGCAGAGAAATGGCAGTGTTTACATTACAGTCTAGTGCAGGGGTAGACAACCTACGGCACTAGTGCCATGCACGGCACTTGAGGTGTCTTTGCACGGCACTCAAGGCTGCTAGAGCCAAACGCACTCTGGCCTATCAGGAGTCCCAGTAAAACTTCAGATATCTGATAATACGAAGAGGGGGTGGAGGACAATCCTCAATTTATGCATTGCAGCACATAGAGGAAGTGATCCCAGATCACTTCCTCCCAGCACTTGTGAATGGGAATCCACACTGTAGTAGAGCAGCCCTCGACAGCTATTGCAGGTCCTGTCCTTGACCTGTACATGGCCAGCCTGGTCCCCACTGGAACCCAGGGAACCCACCCGTACTGCTAGATATACACGGAGCTGCAGAATAACCCTCCCCTAAAACGAATAATATGAACAGCCCACACACACACACACTCCCCACAAACGCAACGCCACTAACAATCCACATACATGCATACAACCCCACATGCAGCCTTTCACATGCAATACCCCAAACAGCCCCACACATGCACACACTACCAAATACACAATGTAACAAATCCATCCACATACAAGTCCACAAGCAGCCCTCATACACAGCCCACATTCATATGTATCATACACGATACCATAAACTACTAATGAACATATACAATATAATAGCTCATATACGCACAAATACAACGATACAAAGCAATTACAGTAAAAATAACAAGAGGAATACGGCAGCATACACCTCAATTTAAAAAAATAGAACCGGCACGCTACGGGACATCACAATCCTATATCGGCACAGTGCTGCTAAAAGGTTGCCTACCACTGGTCTAGTGATAACTCCACTGGCCACTCCTCAGATGGCTGCTAGAGGTGCTTCTTGGGGCAGTGCTGCACAGTGAGCAGCATTGCCATTCAGTGTCTCCACCCTCTGCTTGGAGACACTGTACTTTCCCCATAGAGGTGCATTGATGAAGAGATGCTGACTGGTCGTGCCATGTAACCATGCCTTGTACCCCTTGTCCCTGTTTTGTTTGTGCTGGCTCTGCCCCAGATCTGCTTCCTGTACCAATCCAATGCTTTCCCATAAGATCTTGATAAAGACCCACAGGGGGGGTGGGGGGAGTGAGGAAGGAAGGGAGGAAGATAGATACACACACACACACACACAGGACTTCCTGTAACCCTCTGCCATGCCAGTAACAGCTGCAAACAGCCAAAACACTGCAACTTTTGCCCCTTTGAAATGCCTGCAAACCTGCCATGTAGTAAGCCAGTTACCCTAGACCCTGTAACCATTTCCATGCCTTGTACCCCTTGTCCCTGTGCCATGGCCTGTAACCATGCCTTGTACCCCTTGTCCCTGTGCCATGGCCTGTAACCATGCCCTGTACCCCTTGTCCCTGTGCCATGACCTGTAACCATGCCCTGTACCCCTTGTCCCTGTGCCATGACTTGTAGCATGCCTTGTACCCCTTGTCCCTGTGCCATGACCTGTAAATTCATGCTCTTGTACCCCTTTGTCCCTGTGCTATGACCTGTAAGTAAGCATGCCTTGTACCCCCTTGTCCCCTGCATGACCTGTAACCATGCCTTGAAAATTCTTGTCCCTGTGCCATGGCTCGTAACCATGCCTTTGTACCCTTGTCCTCGCAGGCTATGACCTGTAAATCCATGCTCTTTGTACCTCTTTGTCCTCGCGTAAGCATGGCCTGTAACCATGCCCTGTACCCCTTGTCCCCGCCGCTATGACCTGTAACCATGCTCTGCAAATTTTGGTTCCTCAAGTGTTACGGCCTGTAACCATGCCTTGTACCCTCTGTCCTCGCCATGACCTGTAACCATGCCTTGTACCCCTTGTCCCCGTGCCATGGCCTGTAACCATGCCCTGTACCCCTTGTCCCCGTGCCATGACCTGTAACCATGCCTTGTACCCCTTGTCCCCGTGCCATGGCCTGTAACCATGCCTTGTACCCCTTGTCCCTGTGCCATGACCTGTAACCATGCCTTGTACCCCTTGTCCCTGTGCCATGTAACCATGCCTTGTACCCCTTGTCCCTGTGCCATGTAACCCTTTCCATGATTTGTACCCCTGGCCTGTAACTCACTGACCCAGTCACATGACCTGTCCGCGGTCAGCCAGTGAAGGGCTGGTGGTGATAATCCCTCCCGCGGCCCCGGGATACTCACATGATCAATGCGGAGGGACACACTGGGCTGCGCTCACTGTCACCACACGGTACGGAATCCTTCTGTCAGATGATAACAGGGCAGGGCTGTGATTGGGCGGGGCCTTGCTATGTCAGAGCTGTGATAGGGCAGGGCTATGATAGAGCAGAGCTAGGATTGGACAGGGCTGCTACAGGGTGTGGTTGTGATTGGGCAGAACTATAGCGTGCGGCTGCCATGACAGACTTGGTGGAGAATGTGATTGGCTGAACTGTAAAATGGCAGCGCTGTGATTGGGTAGGGCTGTGATTGGACAGAGCTGTGATTGGGCAAGGCTCTGATTGGACAAGGCTGTCACTGGGCGGGGCTATGATTGGGCGGGGCACGTCCGACGCCAAGGGTTGGGCAGTGGGTATTGTCCACGATGTTACGGTTTCCAGCCTTTCCTTCCTGCATTCTATGGACAGGAAGCTAGTCCCGCGTGAGCACACCGGAACTCCCGGCATTCCCAGCTAGTCTGTGTGTGCCACGCCCATGGAGACTATCACGCCCATCATCCACTGCCTGCCTGGAGACTACCACGCCCATCATCCACTGCCTGCCTGGAGACTACCACGCCCATCACCCACTGCCTGTCTGGAGACTACCACGCCCATCATCCACTGCCTGTCTGGAAACTACCACGCCCATCATCCACTGCCTGTCTGGAAACTACCACGCCCATCACCCACTGCCTGTCTGGAGACTACCACGCCCATCACCCACTGCCTGTCTGGAGACTACCACGCCCATCATCCATTGATGTTAGCAGTCTGGGCTCTATAATGGTTGTACTCCCATTATGAGTGTGACTACCCGTGTAATACTATCTGTGCAATCAGTAACATGGACACATTAAGTTTTCACAGACTGCCTATTAATATTATGATTTCTAAGGCGCCAACACGTTCCGTAGCGCTGTACAATGGAGACATCAATATGCTCAGAATATTCCACAGATTCCCAGTAAGGGAGTGCTGTTTATTTAGCTGCTCTTAGAGCTATTCTGGACTCTTCCGTGGATGAAATTAAACATTTTCGATAGGGGATTTACAACAAAACAACTTTGGCTTAAAGGGATTCTATAGTGCCAGGAAAACAAAGCTGTTTTATAGGCTACTGCAATGCTCCCCTCCCTCGCGCACACCCCCCTGCGGTACTTACCTGAATTTAGTGCCAATTTCCCTCGGCGCTGGGTAAGGCTCAGCCCACACTCCTCCCCCGCCAACGTCAGCCAGCAGGAGAGACCTAATGCGCGGCAATGGCTGTGCTTGCAGTAGGATTTCCCCATAAAAAAAGCATTAATCACTGCTTTTCTATGGGGAAAAATCTGACGCTGAAGGTCCTCATGCAGAGCGTGAGGACGTCCAGCGTCAGATAAAGGACCAGAGTTAGACAGCCTCTACAGGAGGAGGCTATGGGACATTGCACCTAGACCACTTCAATGAGCTGACGTGGTCTGGGTGTCTACAGTGCCCCTTTAAGAAAACTTTTTTTTGTGTGTGTGTAGATAGTTGCTCTACAGTCTCACTGCTCAATTCTTTAAAAAAAAAACACACATTGTTTATGAAGCCATAATCACACCACTTCTGGCTAACGATCTCCATAGCATTGAGGGTCCACTGCACATGCGTTTCAAAAGGTATCAAATGCAATTTCCCAATGCATCTCTATGGGAGCGTTTGATTTCCTCATTCCGTACGTGAGCCTGCAAAGATTGCAGGATCGAAATAATAAGCAACTCTGAATCACAGCCAGGCAGAAAAGTCACTGTTTACATCTGATAGACTGTGGAATTTGCACCATAACCACTACATTAAAATATTGCGTCAAGCACCATAAATGCTTCAGTGATTTGTCACTTGGTGGGGGGGTATTGTTTATATTTCATGGGTGGGGGACAGGGGGAGACCATAGATCCCCACCCTTTTGTTACTTAGGGACCCCACCCGCCACGCATGGGTGGGGGCCATGGGGGGAGACAGTAGGTCTTCCCTTTTGTTACTAGCTGCCAATCATGGGTGGGGGACAGTTCCATTGCATAGTCCTCCCCTGTTAATTATTTTAGAAAATGCCCCACCATGTGCCAGGTCCCCCTTTATTTGATTCAGGGAGTGGGTGTTTTTTTTTTGTTTTTTTTTACAGTGAGCAGCCACTGTTTAGTAGACATACCCCTACTCGTGGCATAGCGAGTAGGGGCATTCGGGAGATTTTAATCTCCCTTATGCTAATACGGGGGTCATATTGACCCTCATAGAATGACAGGGTGTTATGGGGGGAGTTAGGAAATGGCGGAGAGCACTGCTCCCCCCACTTCTATTTTCACATATTACAAGGAGGAAGCCGCGAGCCAGTAGCTCCCTCCTTGTAATAAACCAAACGAACGAAGAAGTCTTTGTTCATTCCTTTGAAATTTCTATTCAATTATTCGTCTTTCTGACGAATGAATAGACGAAATTCCCGTCCGAATGCTCAAGTGTTTAACTGGGCATGTGCAGGAATTTCACAGCACTATCTAGTGTTGACAGATGACATGTCCCACAGGGCCTTCATCTGCCCACACTAAGATGGCGTTGCCCAGGACCTAGGTCCGGTTAAAAAAAAACCATTTTTTAAAAAATTATATGGGGGACCTAGGGGCATTTGGTGGTAACTAGGGGGGGAAATTAAATGTAGTGTAGTCGGAAGGAGGGTTAAATAAAAAACGGATGCGGCCATGACAGTGTCACTTTAATGCTTGTTTACACATATGTGATTACAATTTAATGAATTTCCGCATCTCCATCGATGCAGCGCCTGCTAGTGTGGGAGCTGCTTAAATTGAAGAAAAAGAAAGTTAAATATAAAAATTCATTTTTTGCATTTTACTACTTTCTTTTTTCTCCTTCCTTATTGCAATCACCAGCATGAAGGCTGAACTTGGTAGCCCACTTTATTATTAGCCAACAACAACAAAATAAAACAGAAAAAAGGAATAGCTATAAATCTGGAGTCTCTTTTTTTCCTTTCTCTTTCTTTTCTGTCCTTCTCCTTGGTTTACTTCTTTTACTTTTCCTTCTTTCTTTTATTATATGTTAAGTAAACCAAGTAAACAGAAAATAACAAAACTTAGCTTAACAAAGAAAAAAGACAGAATTTAGCTTGTCAAAGATAAATTTTAGCCACTAAACGCCGCACTTATTCCTGTCTCTGCTTTCACATCGAGTGCATCAGCTACCCTCATCTTCCTGTGTGTTACATTATCACGCCCCCATCAGTCCTGATCAAGGGTGCAGCTGCGCGCCCGATTCCTTGTAGCCATCGAAAGAGATTTAGCAAACTGAGACATAGATGCAATGCGTGTTGATCTTTTTTGGGAGGTCTCTCTCAATGGCTGGAGGGAGGCGAGGGCCTGCGCGGAGCATGCGGTTGTGACGGATAACCGAGGGTCGCAGATAAAAGCCACCACCCCCTACCATGAAAGCTTGAATCACCTACTAGTGGGTGGTAGAGACCAGGTTGAATACCACTTTTTTAGAACATTACCTCCCTGCTTATATCCATCTACAGGCAGTGCCTCTGGATCAAAGGCGACGGAAACCCAGGCAGGTTACCACTAATGTGGCAGAGACACCCACCTGAGACAGGGGCACCATTTCACGTCATGTTAATCTTTGATTGACATTTTTGATACTTTTCTTAAACAAAGGTCCGCCTTCATTGCCCTCTCTATGTTCTTCCCTTTCAATTTTACCCCCTTTCCCATTTTCCATCCCTTTATTTTCTCCATTTCGTCCCCTCTCCTTATTCCTCCTTCCCTTCTTTACCCTCTTCTCTTCTTCCCCTGTTCATTCTTGCTCCCTTCTCCTCCCCTTCATTTCCCCTCCTTCCTACTCTTTCCTTCTCTTCACCATGCCCTCCTTCTCCACCCTCCCTTCATCTCAATTAAGTTGCTATGGTGCCTGGAAGTCCTAGTCTAACCTTAGTCTAACCTTATGTTTGGGTGGTGGTTGTGGCACAGAGTACTCCTTGCACCACAACCACTATAGAACACTGTAATGGTTGCAGTTCTTTGGAGTTTTCATTTAAGCACCTTTCTGTGAAAACTCGAATTCTTGACATGAAGATCCAAGGGATAATGCTTAATGAACTTGTTAGCTGAAGCTCAGGTAGCTGTCTTGAATATGCGTATTGGCCGAAGCAGCCTGTTGGAAAATAAATCGTTTTACCTATGCAATGCTTAGTGAATATTCTTCTGAGAATATTGCCTGATTCGTAGATCGTTTCCTCACAGATATTATGGCTACCAAAGCAGGGCATTTAAAGGTGACAATATATATATATATATATATATATGAAGAGACAAAATAAGTTCTCAGATGAGGTCTCATTTTGTAGACAGTAGGAAACGTTGACATGATAAAATCCAAAGCCCACCAGAATAGAACACGGAGTAAACTTAGACTAAGCCATTTATAAAGACCAATCTGAGAAAACTAAAGCGTATCAATAATAAGAGGCAAAAGCAGGGAAATTGTATCGTATATATCAGCATTTTCCAATTGGGGTTCTCCCGTAATTTCGGCAAACAAAATGGCCACCGCGATTTGGCGGGTAGCAAGGGAGCACACTCCCCTGCTCAGCTCTCTCAAGCTCACCACAGTGATGCCGGAGCCGGAATATGATGTCACTCTGTCCCCAGTATCACTAAGAGGCACAAGGGAGCTGAGCATAAAGATCACTGCTCCCTCGCCACCCGTACTCTACGCCCGCACGCCAGCTGTTCAGCCCAGCAGCCCCACTGGATCCAAAAATTTTTGTTTATTTATGATCATATAATGTAACTAAATCCCCATAGTTTTTCACATATAGTACTTAGTTATGTATCCTCTTGTTTTGCCTATTATATCTTGTCTTGTTTTATTTTGTATTCCCTGTCCATGTACAGTTCTGTCCTGTCCTGCCCCTGTTCTGTTAATGTTTCCCTTATGTTTTGTGTTTAGCTTCCTATCCTTCTCTGGTTCTGGGTTCTACTAGTTCTGTCTTGTTTTCATGTTTGGTGTCTTTTCTAGTCTTGCCTTGTTTCTGTATTGGATATATTCCTGCTGCAGAGCCTCCCTATTCAGCTCCTGGAAGGTCTGCTTATTTCCAACCTCCTAGTTCCTGGGATCCACTGAAGCTGCATCAGGGTCCTTGTATGTGGCTGCACAAACACTGGTGCTCAACACCAGGGGGCGTGCGGTTACCCTGCACCAGACCCTGCTAATCCACTTCCACACTGTTCACTTCCTACTTTCAACATCAGGCATACTGGGTCCCGGTCGTCCGACCGCCGCCCAGACAGTGTCTGGGTCCCGGGCACCGGACCGCCACCCTGACACCCGCCAACACTCCCCTCCCACCAGTGTACTGCTTCTTGGGATGCCAATGTTGGGCGGTATGTGTTTCTCAACATCAGGGCCGGTGCAAGGATTTTTAACTACACAGGTGAATAAAAACGCATCTTCATCTGTGTGTCTTGTTGTAATCCCCCCCCCCCTTTTGTGCTCTAGTGTATTTTACTCCCCCTTTAGTGTGTCATACAACCCCCTTTGTATGTATCTTACTCCCCAGCCCCTTTCTGTATCTCATTCTTACCCCAGCCCCTTTCTGTGTCTCATTCTTACCCCAGCCCCTTTCTTTATCTCATTCTTACCCCAGCCCCTTTTGTGTCTCTTTCTTACCCCAGCCCCTTTTATTTGTCTCCTTCTCCACCACAGTCCCTCTGTGTGGCTCTTTTTCTCTCAAACCGTTTTGTGTTTCCCTCCCCTCCAGATCCTTTTGTGTGTCTTTCCTCCCAAGCCACAGGCACCATTTTTCAGGCACACAGTCAAAGTCATACAGGTACATACATACACAGAAACAATTATACAGAGACATACTGACACAATACAGTCAGAAACATACAGACACACAGGTAGAGATGTACAGACACAGTCACACAGAGAAATACAGGCAGAGACATACACACATACAGACATGCATGCATACAGAGGCATATAGACACATCAATACATACAAGCAAACGTACATGCATGCATACAGAGGCATACAGAAACATACATACAGGCATACAGACACATACATACACATATATACATACATGCAAACAGTGACATTAATGGATACACAGGCATACCGTAAGACACATACATACATACAGGCACACAGAGACATACAGACACATACGTACATACAGAGACATACAGGCATAGAGAAACATACAGGCAAACAGAGACATATATACAGAGACATAAAGGCATACAGAGACCTACATACAGGCATACATACAGAGACATACATACATACACACAGAGGTATACCGTCATACAGACACATACATACAGAAACATTCATACAAAGACATACAGGCATGTGTGCATAAAAATACATAAAGGCATACAGTTACATACATGCATACAGACATATATATACAAGAGCATACAAAGACAAACATACATTCAGTTACATGCATACAGAGACATACATACATGCATACAGAGACATACATACATGCATACATATATATACACACAGACACAATTACATACTTACAACTGTTCAATCTGGTCCCTGGGGTGCGTGCTGTCCCACTCTGTGGAGTCCTGTCTTGCAGCCCAGCCCCATCGCTGAGTGCCAGCCCCGCTGTGTGATACACAGGGAGCAGGGATATGATGTAATTCATATCCCTGCCCCCTCCACACAGCCTGCGGCAGACACCAGGGTAAGAGACTGACAGTAGCCTGACATTGCGTCCCCAGGGCCGGTGCACCCTTATGGTAGTGCTGGCCCTGTTCAACAGGGTTGTCTACTGGGGGAGCTTCCAAAAGCGAGAGACTGAACACTCCTTAACTCTCATGAACTAGCTAAATTAAAATTATCCATGATTAAAAAATAGACCTATGTAAAGAGGTGAAGTCCACAACATAGAGCATTGAAAGAGTAGAGTAAAAAGGAGGGAACTAACCTTGTGATTATGCCGATATGACTATTTACAGGGTTGATTTTCCAGGAGGTATAAGCCAAATGGTAAATGATGTAGGTAAACTAGAACAATTGTCAGAGATGTGGCAACTTAATGTTGATAAGTGCAATATAATGCATCTTGGACGTAAAAACCCAGAGGCAGAGTACAGAGTATTTGATAGAGTCCTATCCTCAACATCTGAGAAAAGGGATTTAGGGGTAATTATTTCAGATGACCTAAAGGTAGGCAGACAATGTAATAGAGCAGCAGGAAATGCTAGCAGAATGCTTGGTTGTATAGGGAGAGGTATTAGCAGTAGAAAGAGGGAAGTGCTCATGCCATTGTACAGAACACTGGTGAGACCTCACTTGGAGTATCATACGCAGTACTGGAGACCGTATCTTCAGATGGATATTGATACTGTAGAGAGAGTTCAGAGAAGGGCTACTAAACTGGTTCATGGATTGCAGGATAAAACTTACAAGGAAAGGTTAAAGGATCTTAACATGTATAGTTTGGAGGAAAGACGAGACAGGGGATATATTAGAAACATATAACTATATAAGGGGAATCAGCACAGTAAAGGAGAGTATATTTAAAAGAAAAAAAACTACCTTGACAAGAGGACATACTCTTAAAATAAAGGGGCAAAGGTTTAAAAATATCAGGAAGTATTACTTTTCTTAGAGGGTAGTGGATGCATGGAATAGCCTTCCAACTGATGTGGTAGAGGTTAACATGGTGAGGTAGTTTACGCATACATGGGATAGGCATAAGTCTATCCTAGATATAAGATAAGGCCAAGGACTAATGAAAGTATTTAGGAAATTGGGCAGACAAGATGGACCGAATGGTTCTTATCAGCCTTCACCTTCAATTTTTCTATAAGTAGAGATACATGTGGGGATAAACAGGAAGGGGAACGAGAGGGTAATGTTGGGAGAGAAACACAAATGGAGAAAGGTGTGTGGAGTATGGGGAGAGGTACATAAGTAGGGCATACAGTGCCTTGCAAAAGTATTCACCCCCCTTGACTTTTTACCTATTTTGTTACATTACAGCCTTAAATTCAATGTTTTATTAATCTGAATTTTATGTGATGGATCAGAACACAATAGTCTAAGTTGGTGAAGTCAAATGAGAAAACTATATACATAAAACTATTTTTTAGAAACAGAAAACAGAAAATTGGCATGTGCGTATGTATTCACCACCTTTGTTATGAAGCCCATAAAAAGCTCTGGTGCAACCAATTACCTTCAGAAGTCACAAAAGTAATCTTAGTATCACATGATCTGTCATTACATATACACACGTTTTTTGAAAGGCCCTAGAGGCTGCAACACCTAAGCAAGAGGCACCATTAACCAAACACATGCCAAGGAACTCTCCAAACAAGTAAGGGACAATGGTGTTGAGAAGTATACGTCAGGGTTAGGTTAGAAAAAAATATCCAAATCTTTGATGATCCCCAGGGGCACCATCAAATCTATCATAACCAAATGGAAAGAACATGGCACAACAGCAAACCTGCCAAGAGACGGCCACCCGCCAAAACTCACGGAGCGGGCAAGGAGGGCATTAATCAGAGAGGCAGCACAGAGACCTAAGGTAACCCTGGAGGAGCTGCAGAGTTCCACAGCAGAGACTGGAGTATCTGTACATAGGACGACAATAAGCCGTACGCTCCACAGAGTTGGGCTTTATGGCAGAGTGGCCAGAAGAAAGCCATTACATTTCAGCAAAAAACAAAATGGCAGATTTTGAGTTTGCGAAAAGGCATGTGGGAGACTCCCAAAATGTATAGAGGAAGGTGCTCTGGTCTGATGATACTAAAATTTAACTTTTCGACCATCAAAGAAAACGCTAGGTCTGGTGCAAACCCAACACATCACATCACTCAATGAACACCATCATGTTTTTCAGCAGCTGGGACTGGGAAACTGGTCAGAGTTGAGGGAAAGATGGATGGTGCTAAATACAGGGATATTCTTGAGCAAAACCTGTACCACTCTGTGCGTGATTTGAGACTAGGCTGGAGGTTCACATTCCAGCAGGACAATGACCCCAAACACACTACTAAAGCAACACTTGAGTGCTTTAAGCGTAAACATGTACATGTGTTGCAATGGCCTAGTCAAAGCCCAGACTTCAATCCAATAGAAAATCTGTGGTCAGACTTAAAGATTGCTGTTCACAAGCGCAAACCATCCAACTTGAAGGAGCTGGAGCAATTTTGCAAGGAGGAATGGGCAAAAATCCCAGTGGTAAGATGTGGCAAGCTCATAGATACTTATCCAAAGTAACTTGGAGCTGTGATTGCCACAAAAGGTGGCTCTACAAAGTATTGACTTTAGGGGGGTGTATAGTTATGCACACTTTCACTGACAATATCATCGCTGTGATATGTTTTACTGTTTTGATTCACTAATATTTGTGTTCAGCGAAGTCTCCCGAGTAAAACAGTACCCCCCATGTACAGGTTTTAGGGTGTCGTAGAACGTTACAGGGTAAAATACAGTGCTAGCAAATTAAATTCTCTGGAATTTCGGCCTGGGTTGGCAGGCAGGTCCCTCAAATTGCAATCAATAAAATTACTGAATTATATAAAAATATTACATAAATACGCACGTAGAATTTAAATATATATGCATATTTATATATTTGAAGTCTATGTGTATATTTATATAATTATTTATGTAATTTTGTATATGGACATATGTATATTTTGTATTATTTTTTATTTATTTATATATACATAGATATATATACAAATTCATTCTAAGTGTATTTTGATATAAATATATATATATTAATTTTAAAATACAGTTAGAATAAAATTTCATATAGATATATAATTTTTTTCCCAATTTTTATTATTAATTTAAAAAAAAAAAATTAATTTAAATTACTTATTATTTATATTTTATAATAATATATATATATATATATATACAATATATATAGTTGTTATATATATTATATATATACGTGTGTAATTTAATTATAAGTGTATTTTTATATTAATATAAGTACATATTAATATAAATATACACTTAGTATGACATTATATATATGATATTTAGACATATATTATATAGATATAATATAAGTCTATATATCATATATATATATATATATATATATACACATATATAATTATTTTTTTTTAAATTAACATTAACTTTATTTTTTTTATTGATTTTACAGTTGCAGGGAGACTGCCTGTCAGCACAGACAGTCCCCCTGCAGGCAGACACATGGACACCTATTGTGACCATGTGATCGCTGTGTTAAGCGATCACATGGCCCCAGGGGTCCTAATTCAGTGTGGGGAGACTGTCTGGGCTGCAGGCAGTCTCCCCACACCGGGAGCACCGCCGATCGCCGCCGGGGGAACGATGGCGATCAGGTAAGTAACTAGGACCGTTAGGACGGTTCAGGACTGTCAGCGGTTGGCAATGGGAAAATGCCGATGACGGTCCTGAACCGTCCTCGGTCCTTAAGGGGTTAAGGCACATACTGCTTGGCGGAGGAGAAACAAAACATTGTTTTGTTTCTCCTCTTCTCCATTGCTCTGTCTGCTGACTGACAGGAAGGCAGAGCGTATAACAAGAATTGATAGGGAGCCAATATGGAGACACTCTACTTCAGGATAGAGAGGTGTAGATTTTTACATTTAAATGTAAATCAGCTCAATGAAGAGGTCTGGGTGCCAGGTCCCTCAGGTTTTAACCCTTCACATGTAAACATAGCAGTTTCAGAGAAACTGCTATGTTTACATTGCAGAGTTAATCCAACCTCTAGTGGCTGTCTTCCTGACAGCCGCTATAGGCGCTTCTGCGACGCTGGACGCGAAATTCGCCTCCAGCGTGCAGAACGTCCCCAGGAAATCATTGAGAAATGCTTTCCTATGGACTGTTAGAATGCGCGCGCGGCTCTGGCGAGGGAGGAGAGGTCACCAGCGCTGAGGGAGCCCGGCCCTAGATTAAGGTAAGCTGCTGAAGGGGTTCTAACCCATTCAGTGCCACGGGAGGGGGACCCTGAGGGTGAGGGTCCCCCAAGGGTGACATAGTGTCAGGAATACGGGTTTGTTTTCCTGACACTATAGTGATCCTTTAATTTAATTTTTTCAACCTTGCCAACACATCTTTGCTAAATACATGTAGATTTGTAAACATAATACTTAAACTCCTAGAAAATGATGCTTGCCCAGTAATTTCCATCCACAGAAAGCACAATAAGCCATCAAGTTTATTGTATTGTAATAGAATATTGTGATATTCCTAGTTGGTTATATATCAGTTATTGCTATGCTGTAGAGTACATCAGAAAGCATGCGTGTTAAAATGTAAAATAGTAAATAAAAAAAACTACACAGAATATGGGGAAATTTAATTCGTTTTTAATTTACAGCAGAAAGAATATAAAGCATTCAGAAAACATTTTCCATATTTTAAGGGCAATTCAAAACATTTTGCATGGTTCCAGCAGCTGAGTTCTTCCACAGATCCATTAGTTTCAGTGATGTTTTACATGCACAATTACAAAAATAAAACTTACAAAAAAGAGACATCTATACTAGCTTTACATGCAAGCCTTGGGAACCCCATTGGCGCCAACTACTGTGTGGAACTGCCGTAAGCGTGCAACCATGTAGGGATTTCACGTTATATTTTTTATTTCTCTCACACAGCACAGATGTAATTTTTTATTTTTTTTTAATGTTCACATTTGAAGCAAAAAAAAAAGACCAAACGAATAAAAATGCAGAGAGACAGGATAAGATTAACAATTACATTGTATGACAAGAATCCTGGCACTTGGGAAAGCTAATGTAACTCCTTCCAAGTAAACGATTTGTTTGCATCTTACATTCAGATCTAAGATTCACAGCCAAAAATAGGTCTGTAGCAAAAACGAGCTGTATCAGATGTCCATTATCGGAGATAGCTCACTTCATTGAATGCACGAGAATTAGACTCTCTGACAGCTATTGGTGTCGTTATACCGACTTAGAAGGCCCTGCATGTTGCTGAATCTGGTAACATATCGACATACTGCACAACATAAACCTTTTAAGTACAAATATACAGAGGATACAACATTGACACTGAGACCAGTACTCTTGCTAGGGTGAGAAATAGGTACATTCGTCATGAAAAGTGGAATATAAATTTACACTTCAAGATAACAAAATTCTAAAAGTTCTGCTAATGTTAGTACATAAGAGCAGTGTCACTTAGTTCAAAAAGGCATTTTGATATGTTTTGCTTTCCATTCCTCATGAATACATAATAAAATACATTCTTCTTGGAACAATCAATGTCCCGTCAAAAAAGAGCAAGTATAGAACTATTTTTTTTCCTCAAATGTACAGACTATTCATAATGGTGCTTTGTGTGTGATCTGAGCATTATATAACCTATACATCAGCGGTTTACCGGCTATCTGTACATCTTATGTGAAAGAAAATGAACAACAGTTTAAAAAAAGCAGCAAGAGTACTGTCCTCAGTATGTGTTTTGAGTTTCATTTTCAACCCCTCGTCTTTAGCAACCTGATTAAAAGTATCTTATATATGCACATTGTGTAAGATTTACATTTTATTTATCAGTATAAAAAAAAATTATACAGTAAAAACTGTTTCGGCAGGGGAAAAATGCTGATAAACCTTTACATGGTACTCTCACCTCCCCCTACAATCAAATAGCTAGCAGATTTGTATAGTAAAAGTTTTTAGACATTACTGGCAAACAAAGCCTAACGATTAACACTGCGGCCTCCCTTTTTATTTCCATTCCTTCATTACTTTATCAAACTACTTTGGCTTGTTTCTGTGTGGAAATAATAAATAATCATGAGTCCCCTACAAGACCAGTTTGCATCAATTTTATTGATTTTTTTTTAAAATTATATATATATTTTTTACATTTTACACTTTTTGTGTGTGTGCGATAATTTCACATTTTCTAGCTTCCGGCAAGGAGATATGAAAATGTGAGACATATTTTCTACTTTCATACTATTTCATTTTTTTATTTTTAATATTTCATTTACTGTTAAGTTCATTCTACATGTTCTTTATTGGAGTGAGTGTATGGCGTTAAGCTATATAGGTTTTTTTTTATTTTTATGAGTTTGCTTTGCAAATTTAAATAAATTTTCTTAAGCGATATAGCATTCACGTTACTTGGCACCATTGGCAAAATATATAAAAAAAAAAATAAAAATAATAAAATAAATAGTAAAATGAAAATGGTTTGGTAGCCAAAAATGAAATGTAAACATTTTTTTTTTTTTTAATAATGTTATTCGGCTTTTTTTTTTCTAAGTCTAAATACAGTAGCTCTTTTTTTTTGCAGTTTAGTCATGCTTTAGCAAAATGTTCTTCTAAAGAACATTTAAAATAAAGTACTCTTATAGTGAAATAAAGTTTTGTTTAATTTTACAGACCATATCCACTAATGCTTTGCTTATTCACTTCTTTTGTGTCTTGATTTCATGCACGTATCTTTTTTAAATTATTTAATATATACATTATGTACAAACAAAACAATACATCCACACTTTTCATTTTCATTCCAACAAACTATACAAATATTAGTGGTCTCCGGCATGTTATTTACCCACCTCGATATACCCTCGATATAATCACATTTTCTTTCATTTCAATAATAATCTCTCTCAAATAGTATTTTTCTTTCCAAATTCCTTCTATTGTATATACAATTTATTTTTCTCAGGTATGTTAATAGATAAGCCCCAAATATATTAACTGGCTTGCACGCAGCACCACATTGACTATTAGGTGTTAAAATGTTCACGCAATGTAAATGCAACCCCTATGGGCATTTTACGTATATATAAATATGTAGATATTTATATATACCTGTATACCTATACATCTAACTATATAGATAAATAGATATACGTATATATAAATAGATATAACATGATTTTGTTGTCAGCTATGAATATATTGGCTACAGGTATATGAATATAGAATAAATAACAATGAGAAAACTTAGTTTTAAAAAGTAATCCTCTCTAATTAATTTTATATACATATCTCTAATTCCAGTGATCAGTAGATGATCAAATTTATTAATTTTAAAAAATGGAAAAATTACAATCATCTTTCTTCAGTTTTTTTTAATTTAAGATTAAAACACTGGATGCATAGATATCACTTTTAGCATTTGTAAGGACAATATTTAAGGAACTTAAAATAACTACTCCCAGAAAAGACATTATTATTATTTTTTTTTCTGTAAATTGATCAACATTTTTAATGTACAATGTATAATAAAAATTATACAGAGCACATTTTTTGTGACGTCGAATATGTATATTTATCACCTTTTGCAAACTGCACATCAACTGCTATATGAAAAAGGATTAACATCCTTTCAATGTATCTCCATCAAAGCCAACGTTTTTCTTTGCCAATTGAATTTTTGCATTGGCCTTTCGCAAACCAAAATGGACTCCAAACATTTCTGTCAAAAATATAATGAGCATATGTAAATAAATGACTATATACAAAGCTTGTTACCCAATGATAGCTTTTGTTTCTGAAGAATGGTTTAAGTTCTGGTAAGTTTTGTTTGGTACATGTTCTTTTTTTTAGAGGTCACATCAATGGTTTCCTAATGGTTTTCTAAAAGATTCACATTCTTGAAGGTAAAACCTAGGATTCGTGCAGGTTTATTGAATTCGAAAAAATGTTCTAAGCATTAATATATCTAATCATATATGCATATATATTGCATATGTTATGTATGGGGTTGACTTCTTCAGCGCTGGAAATATCTGCAACAGTGAAGACCCATTAATGAAGACGATATAAGCGACAGAGAAAAGTCAGAAGAAGAAAGATAAGAATCATGATCCAAACCCTTCCAGCATATTCACGATCTTGTTTTTTTCCTGGGCACAATACTTGTGAGCGAATCAATGGTTCTGGGTGTAGCATTTAATTGTTGCTTGTGCATTTCCACCTTTTCTCAATAATTTTTGGTATAATATTTGTACAGTTCCACACGTTGTTTGAATTCAGCCCTATGTGAATCACACACCTCTCCACCCTTGGAAAGGTTAGAGATACTCTCGAACTCTGCCTGGCGCCATTTTGTTTCCCATGATTCAACAGAAGATTCAATTCCAAGATGTCTTGCTGAACAAAGCAAAAGTTGTCTATGAAAGTGCAAATGCAATGACCAAAAGATTACTGTTAAAATCCTGCAGGTTATCTCTCGAAATCTGCAGTGGTTTTTATTTTATTTTTTATTTTTTATTTAATTTTTTAAATTTTTTTGTTGCATGTCTCTGCTAAAAACAGAAAATGAAAACAGTCTGAAAAGCGCTGTCACATTGCTAAGGGACGTTGTTTTATATCTTCAAGTTCCTTGGCCTTTTTCAATTCTTTCACTCTGAAAAAAAACCAAACAACGAACAATGAAATGTACGTAATATTGCAGTGTTTAAAATACAGATCTAGGAAGGAATACTTTATATTATGTACAAATAGAGCAACTGTGGCTAATCTCGGCATCTAAGATGTCTAAAAAGTACATTTCACATAATGCCCAGCCAGGGTGGGTAAGAGTCTTCATAAAGGTAATTCTCAAACATTCGAGGTGCTAACATAATATGCCATTGAGATAGAGAATTGGAAGCATGCTTGTCTCCTCTGAGTGGTATGAATCATAGCAACTGTGGATTAAAGAAAAGTCAGCAAATTTTTAAACCATGCATTCGATAATACATATATATTAAAATATGTCTACAGTAGTTGTACCGAAGCCATTCCACTTTCTAGAAGTCCTCACATGAATACAGGTGACTCTGCAAGAGTGCATACCATGCAATGCTTTAGGCAGAGACCCGTTTTCACATGAGTAATCACGGAATGTAAGATTGAATGATGCAAAATTTTACGGATTTACTTAATTTTTGCATTGGATATGAGACGTATTGATGCTATATCCATTTGTTACATTTGGATACCTGCGTGGAGAGATCCAATTGTGAGTGTATCATTGTTTTTCCCAGTGTACGTTTGTTCTGAATATATGATCTCTCTCACTTCCCTCCCCCATTCTCAACGTATTCCATAAATATCTCCACTGCAGGAATCCTAACATTATTATATGTAGGGTAAGATTTCCCATAAGATTTCCCATAAAGCAGAGAAGCCTGCACAGAGCTTTACATTTTAGTTGAGTTGTGAGAGACACATGGCTGTGACTTGGTCATAGCGCCATTCAATGTCATCCAAAACATTGGTTTTGTCCACACCTTAGAAATTGTTTTGCATTCCTGATTCACCAAACATTTTATATTTATTCATTTTATTGTGTTCGCTTTCTTCCTAGAATGCTATGGACTACATCTTCCATAATATTCTTACAGCAATAATGATGGCAAAGCATCAGGGAAGATGTAGTCCACAATATCTAAAGTGCAGAAGATTGCCTACCACTGGCCTATAAAGATGAAGAATATATAACCAGATTTACTTATGGGTGAGGCTTGATGTTCCAAATTTGTACAGTGATGTCACAGATATGACTCTATATAGCTCCGAGTGTCTTATCCTTAATTTTGTATTGCCATAAAAGCATTGAATATTATTATTAACCATCTAAGGTCCAAAAACTCTATCTAGAACAGTTTTAGATGATATGATACCGTGCAGGTTCATGCGTTCTGCAAATATTAATGTATTTTTTTAAATAATGTTTGCATCTGTGTCTTGCATTGTACTCAAAAAATAAAAATAAATCAATCTTTCAATAATTTCCATATATAAGAACACTATATTGCAGTTAAAGTATAGCTCTTTCATCACACAGTCCCTTTCATCTGCAACATGTTTTAGATCTAACTTTTATTGCCACACATAAATTAGTATAAAAATCAAACTGTACATCCCAATGGTATTTGTGATGTCATCCTATATTGAGGTTTGTATGAGTATACTTTTTAATAATTCTGTTCCAAGAAAGTTAATTCACATCCAGCTCGGATTAACCTTAAAAGGCTAACTAGGGCCAAGGGACCATGAATTTGCATCCCTATATAAAGAATGAAGAAAGGTCTCTAAACCGGTAGAATGTCTATGGCCCATTGGGTTCTTAATCCTTCTCTGTTCTTATCTTAAGAATCTTTACCATAAAATATCTATTGATACTGAAGCTAACTGGCAGAAATTACTGTACAGTATATTGCTAGCTCCCAGTTGTATTGTTAAGTGTACTCTAAGCACCTCAGAGGTGTAGCACAAAAAAATAAGGTTAAAACAAGAAAGTCAGGGAAAAAATCGCCCATTTCAGAAGAAATGCATATTTTTTCCAATATAGCTGTCACTGGTGATAGCCAAAGTGGGTGATCCTGACTGTAAAGGGGGCAGGGCTGCTCACAGAAAGGTTGTGTCAGCCTGGACCTTGTAGAGAGTGGTGGTCCTTGTGTCCTCAGCAGAGCACAAGAACGTCTCATATGGTGCTTGTGCTGTACTGTCTGGGAACAAAATCAACACGGCAGGGCTGTCCTAACTAAATCGGGGGAGTTAGGAGACCTGATGTGCAGTTAAATATTGGTCAAAAACAGAAGGTAAAAACTTGCAATGAAGACAGGCAGCTTAATATTCTTCACAAATGTGATTACAATAGAGCTTATTGAATCCTGATTGCATATTTATACACCAAACCAAGATATTACACAAACCAAATATATTTTGTCTGTATACTATAATAAGAAAACTGTGTTGGTGGTTCTGAAACAAAGTCTGCTTGCAATCAGTTTGAATTTCACAGAACTTTCCAAGGTGCTTTCTGGACCTAAAAGTGTTTAATTGGACATTTCGGTACTCCTTGGCAGAATAGATCCCAGGAACCTCATCTACCTGTTTCAGAGAGTCTATGCACAAAGGGCTCAGAATTGCCTCTACTAGTGTCTTGAGTAAGGAGCATCTCTAAGCCCTAGAGGTGTTTAAACAATGAATGCAAGGAACAAAAATCCATCAAGTGACTACTGGTAGATGAATAGGTTCTTCAAAGGTTCTTCGACTAAAACGATACACATTTAAAGTGGACAACAAGTGAATAGCTTGTCCTATGTATCAACCCCATTATGGAGGATCAGAAAAATATCCTATTAGTATTCCCTATGAATGGTTCCCACTCTAATGTAACCTAAATGTTCTAATCACAGGCCTACAATAGTTGTAATTAGAATGACCCAATAGCCATGTAGCACAAACAGGTCACATCATCGCTTACAAATTAATTTCTGTTTATTAGCAATTTGGATGTCATACATTAAAGTGTACATTTATTAAATGCCAGCACTTTTTAAAACTCTTAAATGAACAGCCAGTTTTGCGCACAAACTGATGTGAATTCTGTTTCTTTTAACCCTTTCCTCTTATCTAGACGTCTGCACCTTAGATCATTTCCTATTCATTCACACTCCAAAGCATTAGATGCATTGCCAAAAATCATAATAAAATTCCAAAACACACAGAGAAAGATCAAACTCAAAAAAAAAACATTTTTTTTTTTTTAAAATAACTGTTCTATAAATATCTGATAATGGTATACTAACTTCTTCAGCACTTTCGTAGACTCCTAAAATGCATGTATTTTTGAGCCGTAAAGGTACCATCACATTTACCGTCATTTGCGTGATGCAGAAGAACAGACCAGATACCCTTAGCAAAAACATGTTGGTGGAACACCAGTTCTTCAATGCAGGTAGATATGAATTTTTTTTTTAGCAATGTAATATAGAAATATAGAATGTGACGACAGATAAAAACCATTCGGCCCACCTAGTCTGCCCAATTTTCTGTTTTCATTAGTCCCTGGCCTTATCTTAAATCTAGAGAGATATATCTTATGCCTATCCTATGCATGCTTAAAGGGATACTCCAGGCACCCAGACCATTAGAGTGGTCTGGGTGCCAACTCCCACTACCCTTTACCCTGCAAGTGTAATAATTGCAGTTTTCATAAACTGCAATATTTACATTGCAGGGTTAAGTCCTCCTCTAGTGGATGTCTTCTAGACAGCCGCTAGAGGAAACTACCGTGTTCATAGAAGGTGGTCTGGGTAAAATGCCCCTTACCCCTTAACCCTGCAAGTAAAAACATTGCAATTTCAGAGAAACTGCAATGTTTAAATTGCAGGGTTAAGACAAACTCTACTAACTGTCTTCCAGACTGCCACTAGAGGCGCTTCGTGGCTTTTAAAAGAGCAACATTGAAATAGGGCATCCAGTGTGTTCAAAATCACCATAGGAAAGCATTTATTCAATGCTTTTGTATGGGGAAGCACTAGTGTGCATGCGCATATGGTGCCCAATTGGCGTGCCGTCGCTGGGGACACAGAACAAGCCAGGGACCTGGACATATTTTTAAATGTTTCAGAAGAAAGTTATTTATTTTTAAGTATTATAAAACCTTTAAAGATATTAGAACTACATTAGTCACTTTTCCTTGCTGTTCACTTTTCCTTTCCTTTTATATAAAGGGTACCAATAGATAGCCATTCAGTAGGACTATAACACTAGCTACACTAGTGTTACATGGTGAGTGCAAATCTACCCCTAGAAAGCCTACATTTTTTAACTTTGGACATAAAACGTCTGTTGGATATGATAGCTCTATACAAATCTATGCAGCATCAATACATACAACTGTCTGCTAACTTGACATCGGACAAGAAGTTGAGACTTGAATAAAGCAGATTTCACCTACCGCAGAGGAAAGGTATTTTTTCCAGTAAGTATAACAAAAAGGTGAAATTTTCTGCCTAAGGTTATTTTAATGGGTTCTTTTGAGATTTTCTTCTTTTTTTAATTCGATTTTTTTCTTTTTTTAAAAACAGTCTATTGTGTGATATAATAGTTAATGTGCTAGTAAGAGTGTTGATACAAACAGATATCTGATAAACATGATTTTGTAATCAATAAGTCATTGGATTTTTTTCCTTATGGCATTACTGGAAATAGTTTCAGTGGTTTTAACCTTCTTTTGCATCACCACAGAAACAGATATTTGGAAGGTTAAACTTTAAGATTTGGTGGTGATGGGTGTAGTTTTTTTAACTTAGATTTCCACCAGCTGGAAGGTTACTTGAATCTTATATCAGTTATGGTCAGTTTGGGCTTCTTTCTAAATCAAACTCAAGTATCTAATTTATGTAGATGTTACAATGTTGCGACAATTTAAATATCTAAAATGAACATATTGGTCTGTTTGTATGGAATACGTGTAAGATCTGACATACTTGACATTGCTTGTTGAGCTGTAGGGTTGTGTTAAATGGACACTATAGTCACCAGCACAACTACAGCTTAATGTAGTTGTTATGGTGTCTATAGCCTGTCGCTGCAGGCTTTTTAATGTAAACACACTGCCTTTTCATACCCCTGGTATGGCATGAACCAGGGCATAGATATGCCTTCAGCATGTCATCGTTGAAGAACAGGCTTCAGGCCTAATCGGTAAGTAAACTGTTCAGCAGTGATTCTGGATTGAATTTTCACAGATCCCAGGAACCAGGAATTCAATCTGCTGAAGTTTTATGATACCTACATTGTTCTTTTAAATAATTTGTTAAAAGATAGCTGTGACTGAGTGTTCTACTCCAAACTTTTAATTACTTTCATTGGGATGTATTGCTCATTAGAGTCATTAGTGACACAACACAGAGTTAAATAATTTGTGCAGCTTCCTAATCAACAGGGATTTAGTTGTTACAATAAGGTAACAAAAATTGTTTTTGCATAGAGACAGATTTAATATTGAGAATCCTATTATTATTAATTTTCACAATGCCACGCACCACGTCCTGAAGTTTACTACTTTACGAATGGTTGCCTTTGTATCCTGTGCTGACTCAACCTGTTTTATTACACATTACTACACTGACACACTGTGGCCATGAATTCGTGCATTTACACATACATATATATACTCTACCCACATGCAGTCACACATTCACAGAGAAACATGTATTTGCCTCAGAGTAATTATTGACACAATGCACACATGCATTCCTATACTACATGCGGAAAGGCACTCAAGAATTTATACATGCAAACATCACATACATATTTGTACTACAAACAGAAATATTCAGTTTCAGTTACAGACTATAGTTTATTAAATATACCTGGGTGTAGAAATTGTAAAATTAATTTGTAAAACTAATGCTTCTTTATCTGTTTTTTGATTTTTGTTTTGGTTAGAGTGGTACCCAAAAATTATGTGTAAATAATGTGCAAACACTTTAGCATAAGCAATACAAACATGCATTCCTAATGCGATAATGTCCCTGCCCCTAATATATTTCGTCGCCCCCCCCTGCCATTTTCAATAAAAAAAAAAAACTGTTCCTCTTCTTCACTAAATTATTGTGATCATGCACCAATTAAAAGAGCATTATAAGGAAACCTCACTGTACATGGAGACACGCGGCACATTGTTCATTCTATTTTTGCTCAATTTTTGCACATTCTTGTGAAGAAAAACAAAACTTTTTCCCCTTCAAAAAAGTCCCAATCTTAGTTTTCCCATTTCTTCTAAAGAGATCACTTAACAGATCCTATTTACGCTGCACTGCCTCCAGATATCACTGGAATGGTGTACAGTCAACAACAAACATGAGAAGCTGACCAGGACACAGTGGTTTCACTGATTAAAAAACATGAATTAATACCACTTACAACAGGGGAATAAGAAATACAAACACCTATCTGTTCCTCTTAATTGTCTTGCAACTTCATCTTGGAAGTGAAAGTCTGCGGGGTGTAATGAATACGCAATTAGTTTTTTGTGGCCCTAAATGCTACACTATACATTGCTATAGCTAGAGAACTTTCATGTCATTAACCGTAAGCAAACATATTTTTATTCATAACACGCATACATATTCATGATCACCAAATGGTTATCAATGGAAACTTTTTGGAGCATATTCCTATCTAAATCACCTGTGTTTTGTAATGTGGTATAGTAACAAGAATTCATTTATCATATATCATGGGAGCAGAGCTCAGGAAGGTGTAACCATGAAAATGAAACAACCTGTTCAGTACTGATTGCTTTTCATTAAGTCAAAATTAAGAGTTACATTTATTTAAACCTGGGTTTAATATTGAAAACGTAGATTTAGATTTAAAAAAAAATATATATTTTTTTTAATTGTAGGTATCCCTGAACAATAATCAGAGTACAAATGTGTTATTTTGTTCTATCTATCATTTAGAGAGGTATAGAGAGCGGGTACAAAATATTGGAGATTACACTAATTTTGCAATATTTCAGCCTGGTTATAAAATATTGGCAAATAATTCCACAAAAGTCTTTACCATTTTGTGTGATTAAAATTTCCCTCTTTCTTGATATTTGTAAAGAACTTGCTGGCGTTTTTGTAAATGCAACTTCCCCAAAATACCACAGTATGCAAATATATCATCTGAGTGTGAGCACATAAAGGGACTTACTTATTGTTCCGGTTTCTGATCCACAGTGAAATAATGTTGTCACACCATATTTAAAGAGACGCTTCAAGGATTTACTAGCCAATATGTAGACCAATCCAATACAGCTAAAATCTCAATGTAAAATATCTACTTCTTGTAATCATGTCTCGCTAAGATGGTGACATGACAACTCTAGATTGAAATGCATAATGACTTAACACAGAATTCCATGACACCTTTCATTCTTGGTGGGGGGTTTATGATCACACCGTACTGTCATTTATATAACAGTAAATCAGGAAAAAAAAAAGATTGTTATACACATGGAAAGACATCATTATTTAAACTATAATTTTCAGAGATATTTTCATTTATGTAAAACTCCCTTGAAAAGCAGAAATGATGAATACTGAAGCCATTATCATTATCAAGCACATTCCCCAGGAATTTTTTTGTTTAAACAATGTCACTAAGAGACATAACGTATTAAACTATTCTACAGATTAACCTGTAAAATGTGTTTGTATTGTTAAATATCTGTTATTTTCATCTGTTCAATAAAACAAATAAATTCCCTTGGGGGGGGTTAGTTGAAAAATGTTAGTTGGTATTTGATGAACCCTACGTATGGCAAAGCCTATGTTTAAAATAAAAGAATAATGCCCAGCCAGGCTAGTTATTGTAACCCCTTCAATGCTGATCAGGGCTGGCCTTACAGCCTAGGCACATATTCATACACATAAAATATATTAATATTACAAGTGGGGCATTGCGGACAGGAAGGAGCGTGGCCAAAGTGGGCTGGGCTCACAAAGAGCCACACCCACATAATTAATGTTTTCGTACCACCTATATATAGATATATGTGCATTAAGGAAAATCCATCCCTGATGGTTGTGTCGCTTGCAGAAAAAAAACATTTTATCTTTATTTTTTACAGCCATGAAGGGGTTAACAAGTGATTATATGGCGCAGAGAGAGAGAGAGAGTATTGCAATGCTTGGGGTCAGTTATAAAAAAATAAGATACAACCCAGCCAGACTGAGATGTCTTTTTAAGTTACCTGTTGCTCCTAGAGCTGAAATGGCGTGTGGGGAATTTGGGAAATTTGATCGCTTGCCATTTTCCAGAAATCTCAGTAATGCAAAGTAAAAAACTCAGAGCTGCCCAATAAGGATGACACCTCTGAGCATTCTTTCTGCAATTTAATACACACATGTTTGCTCCACAAACATTCAGACCCTGTAAGAAGTAAACGAAAGAAAATTATTTTTTTAAATTTTTTTTTCAATATATTAAAAAACAAATCCACACAGGTGTTCAAATGCAACAGGCTGACCCAAACAGGCAACATCTTTAAATAAAATCATATTAATATGTCATCTATATTTTCATTTTCCAAACCTAAACTGTAAATACATGCTTGGTTTTATTTTTAATCAGCCCAAATTATTATTATTATTTTTTTTAAATATTATTATTATTATTTAATTTTTTTATCTTTTATTTTTAGAAATTATATGATTTATTATATATAAATTATTTTTAATATATTTTATAAAAGGTTTGCTAATTTGCATGATGCTGATTTATAAAAAAAAATCAGCTTTGTCTGTTTGGAACATCCAAGACTGAATCTAATTTTTTTGAGCCAATAAAGCTGGTACTACCTTTTCGTAATGCCCTTTTATTTAAATTGTAAACTGATCATTTAAATATAACGTTAAGGTTTTATTAAGCCTAATTCATGGTGAGCCAATATCGGCTTTAATACCGTACCTGTCCCATTTTTGGGCACAATTTCCCCTTGTCATTCTCTTCTATCCTGTTGTTCCTCATTTTAAGGAATACAAATGTCAGTGTGACTGAGTGTGTCATAAAGCCCCACACCAATAAACTGTGTATTTCAATTAAAATGTGTCTGACTTGTACAAATAAATTACTGTCAATTGGTACATCATGAAGTCTGAATATTTCTGAAATCGTCCAATTTCCTTGGGTACACCTTCAATTCCACTCCCAAAAAGAATGTGTCCTTCGTTGGCCATTTGAAATGTTGAGTATGTTCCGCTTCTGCTCAGGTAAAAATGTTTGGTGAATATATGACTTGCCAAGCAGATTTCAATTTCTAATTCTTTCATGCCTCCCCCATCCTTTTAATAGAAACTTGGTGTAGAAAAGAAAAATCGAACAAATTGCCACACCGAACTGACATTAAATTTACCTCAAATTAAGCTGTGAAACTAGCCGGTGTACATTGTATGTAGCTCATCACGGGCTCTCACTAATCGTTTATGAATATCAAAGGTTAAAATGGGAATTAAAGTACTTTAAATATACAACTAAGTGTAATGGCTAAGGTGGAAGGGTCTGTGTATGTAATTTCTCAGTTTTTCGTCAAAGTGTTTTCGAACTTTTTAAGGTTGTTTTCCTTTCTTTCACTCCTGCTTGGAATGTCATAATGAGGAAAATTTGTACATGCAATGATAGAGTTTAAGCACAGGATACAGCATACTGCAACGCTTCCACTAAACAGACAATTTTAATGTACATAAAAACCAAACTGCTAAATTTAGGACAGACATTCTAAATAGATGGAGTGGCCTTTCTTTGTGCCAGAGAATCCTTCTTTTTTTTTTCTCAAACTGCTTAAAAACAACAAACAACAAAAAACAAAAAACAGATGGACCACATATAGAGTGCCAACACTAAAACCAGTAGATTGAGCTGTAGAGGATGTGGTCAAAAATAGCAAGGCGTAAGCGCACAATGAAAAAAACCCACAGTATATATTTACGTGTAATAAAATGTAGCCACAGAAAGGTGTTAACCAATATAGTGAAATATACACACAAACATAATATTTATATAAGATTCACTAGCAAACTGTGTCCAGGTTATCTCAAAGCAATCGGAAAGAAATAACACATGTAATATGTATATAGCAAGAAAAAATATATCCCTCTTTATGTGGTGCAGAGCCATGTCCAGTATTTCAGTATCGGTTAACACCTTGGGTTTCTGAGGTTTTCTTACATAATTCCTGTATATTATTATATACTGTGTTTTGTTTCTTTTCATTATGCACTTACACCTTGATTGTTTGAATTTGTTTTATTGTGGGTTTTTTTTGGTGGTTAACCTCACTGGTATATTAGAGCTGCACTGAATGCTCCTACAAAGAGTTTCTGGAGCCATATGTCACAACTTTTTTTAGTGGGTATTGTGCTTTCTCTTTTGTACTCATCTCTACTATGGATTTAAAAATATTCTGAATCACAAGGAAAAAATCTAAATGGTTTGCACGAAAAATAAATATGTCGAGCATTTGAACCTTTATTTGATGCAAAAGCATTTCTGTTAAGCATAATAGTTTACGTTCAGTGCCTTGCATAAATATGCCATTCCTTCCATGTTTCCTCCATCTGTACTGGTTTAACCTAGAATTTAAATGGATTTAATTGGGAGTTCTACCATTTGACTTATAATACATACCAACATGTTTTTGTTTTCGTTTTTTTTACTGTGACATAAAAACTAAAATAACAAAATCCCTAGTCATTACTTGGTTACATATGTATTCACACCAGTTACTATAAAATCCATGAATAAGCTCTGGTGCAACTTACTGCTCTCAGACGTAACCTTTAGTTGAATGGAGTCAAATTGTATGCAATTAAAGTGTCACATGATATAAAAATGAATATAAGCCTTTTTCTGGAAAGTCTCAGTGTTTGGTAATAGGAACACTAAAGCGATAGGAATACAAATGTGTTAGGAAAACAAAAATGCATTCCTAATGCTTTAGTGTTCCTGTCCCTATCTTTATTGGTGCCACCAATATTTTTTTACTTTCCTTTTTCCAGTGCTGAGGCTCTCTCAGAGCTGCAAACCTCTCCTCCTCTTGCGGCATCACAGAGGAGGCACGGCCTCTTCCACAGAGGAGCATCAGTGACACCATGTGCATGCGTGGTGAGTGCCGCACGTCCATCAAATTTCTTCACTAGAATGTATTGGATCAATGCTTTTGCTAGGAGTCTGCAGTCTAGTGACCAAATTTTACTCGGTTGCTATAGCAGGAAGTGCCCCTAGTGACTATGAGTGTAACAGACAATGGAGGTGTGTTTAACCTGCTATGTAAATATTGCAGTTTCCTAAACAACATCATTGTTCAATGTTTTACATTGCAGGGCTAAACCTACCGGACCACTGCACCCAGACCACTTCACTGAGATGAAGCGGCCTGGGTGACTTTAGTGGTCCTTTATAAAGCATAACTTGGCAAATAGATCATGAAGACCATTGAGCAAGAAGCCCAGTACAAAATCTGGAGAAGCAACAATCAATGTTTGGTTATAAAGAAAAAAATCTTTGGAACATTCCCTGGAGTTCTGTTAAATCCATTATTAAAAATGGAATTTGAGCAAGGCCGACAGCTCATCATCTGGAGCGCACCATTGCAATGGTGAAGGACAATGGTGCTAGCATGAAGATGTGGGGAGTTTTTTTTTTAACTGGCAATGATTACGAAATTGGTCATGATTTCAGGCAAAATGGATGGAGCCAAATGAGAGGCATTTCTAAAGGAAAGTAAGTTTTCGAGAATTTCACCTTCCAGAAGGATGATGGCACACAGCCAGAGCTACAGTGGAGAAGTTTAAAATCAGTCAAACAGTCAACGCCCAGACCTCAATTCGATTGAGAATTTGTGGAAAGACTTGAACATTGGTGATAAACAACAGTTTCAATCCAATTTTGTTATACCACGTATTAACTCAGATGGTCAAATACTTATGTAACCAACATTTATTTGTAGTTTTACTATTCAAAGTCATAGGTACAGTGTATGAAACAAACAGAAAAAATCCCAATAAAATACATTTTAATTCCAGGTTGTAATAGTGTAAAATGTGTAATCATGCAAAAGGGGTGACTATGCAAGACACTGTACTTTACTATGTGTAATATCATACCATATATAGTTTATATGAGCTTATAATATCTAGATTTCTGTTCATTTTGTCCCTGTTTGCAAAAAGATGAAGAGTTGCCCCACATATATGTTTTTCACTTAGGAGCAAGTTTCACTGCAATGATGACTGACTTAGCCCAAAAATAGCAGAGCTAAAAAATAAATAAATAAAGATAGCTTAGTCTGAGATTAACTCACCACAATTCATTGGTTATTCAGTGAACACCAAAATTACATCATATTAAGTACACGTTGGTGCGTATTACAATGTACTTTTAATAGTTCTAAACAAGCTAGTACTATAATAGAAATATATATGTTTTCTTGCATGGGGGACGGATGGACGGACTTTCACTCCTCTGGAAATGTTCTCACTTTGAGCGCCCCAAAGTTTCAATAAATGTCTACTAATGTTTATACTTGGTGTTTGGAGACTTTGTTGTGATATTCATGGAACCACTCTTGGATTTCGTAAGTGTTGTGTAAAGAAGAGTTATATCTGTAAATACACGTTCATCATGTCTGTGCCATAAAGTCACGGGGTGCCCAAAAGCTAGATCCCCAGATGTTTTCAAACTACAACTCTCATAATGCTTTGTATGCCTTTAGAATGACAAAACATAATGGAAGCTGTAGTTTGAAAACATCTGGGATCTACCTTTTGGGCATCCCTGTTCTAATATAATAGACCCATATCTCTTGATCAACATATGATCATACAGAGCAATCATTGACCTTAATGACTCGCATGAGATGGACGTCCACACACTTACTGATCCTACATTTTAAACAACTATTAACACACACGGAATGTTAAATCATCCATTGGTTTTCCTAAACACAAAACTGCCTAAATTTAGCAAATATGGTGACATTTTACTTATCAGACCTTATTTCTTTTCCCATTCTTCAGTTTAGGTTTTGCACTCCTTACACAAGGTTATGTGCCTACACATCCATTGACCTTGGATACCAGCAGTTTCTGAATGGCCACCCTGCTTTTAATTCCATCTTTGTGATGCTCATGGTGTACAGCTTTTGCTAAGACTCGGTCATACAAGTCATGATGTAATCTTGTTGTCCATTTAAACAATTTGACAATAATCTATGATATTTCCATCTATACCTGCTGGTGAGTTGGGACTTGGAAACAGTTTTCATAATTGCTGTAGATGCTGTTTTCTGATGACATGCAAAATAATATATCAACTTTTCGGACTAATGACCTGAATTTCAGGCATCAATTATTTGGCCTCCGTGGAACAACATATTTTTCATCCTGCTACTTTGAAAACTCCAAAATACAAGTGCTATTTGTCCAACCTTGACAATTGACAGTTAAACTAATATAAACAATATTTGTTTATTCTAGCCTCACGTTTAAAGCTGTGCAAGGTTAATACTTGGCTAGAACATCAATTAAAAATAGGTATATATAAACAGCATACCAATCTCCCACATCTCACAAGGTGTGTCATTAGGTCAATATGGAAAGACGAGACAGGGGGGATATGATAGAAACATTTAAATACATAAAGGGAATCAACACAGTAAATGATGAGACTATATTTAAAAGAAGAAAAACTGGAGGCGGAGCCTGGCCTTGGTACGAGATGGCTGCTTAGCTCTGTGGCTCTCTCTCCCCTGTAATAGAATCCGCCAACATCAGCGGCCTTAGGCACAACACGGCTCACCCAACTTGCCTGACGCTAGTGAACCACTTGGGCATGGGTGGCTCCAAGAAAAAGAAGGAGAACAATCCATCGGTGGCCTCGTTGTTCAGCTCACAAAATACTCCCCGGCGGCCATCTTGTCGCGGGAGCATGGAGGGCTCTGGCCCTGATTCACCCCCTGAGCCAGACGACAATCCGCTGACCAAGCGAGACCTGCAGGCACTCCTGTTGGATGCCACGGCGGACATCAAAGCCCACACTGCGACTGAGCTGGAGAGGCACGTCCGTGCTTTGAAGACCGACATAGAGGCCCTGTCCCGCCGCACTCATCAGGCGGAGACCCGTCTGACAGTCCTAGCGGAGACCTCCAGCTCTCACTCCCAAGATCTCACTTACCTGCACGGTAAAATCGCGACTCTGGAGGAGGAGCTGGAGGATCTGAATAACCGTTCACGGCGCAACAATATTCGGGTCCGAGGGCTCCCAGAGACGGTGACACACGAAGCCCTACACAGCACCATCACCGACCTTTTCCGCTCCCTGCTACCTGAGGCATCGGAGGGGGACCTGGCAATGGACCGAGTGCACCGGGCCCTCAGAGCACCAACCTTGAATCCGGATACCCCGAGAGACGTCATCGCCCGCATGCACCGGTTCCCTATAAAGGAACAGCTCTTGCAAAAAGCGCGGCAACATCCGCCATCCTACCGGAACCGAAATCTGGCCTTCTTTCACGACCTGGCACCCTCGACCCTTAAGAAGAGGAGAGACCTCCGGCAACTCACAACCACACTTGCCCATTATGGCATTAAATACATGTGGGGTCATCCGTTCAAGTTGGTGGTCCGTAAAGATGATCAGACCTTCATATTGAGCAGCGCTTCGGAGATGGCCCCCTTCGCGGCTTCCCTGGGTCTAGAGCTTTTACCACCACCCGTGCAGAGGATGGCGGGAATGGGGAGAGGACCGGGATCCGCGGCAGACGGAGCAGACAACGGGCCGCGACGCACACCGAGGAAGAGGATGTCGGAGGTGGAGCGGAGCCCCAGAAGACAACCACGGCAAATGCAGAATTAGAAGGAGGGAGTTTCACCCTGGAGGGTCGCGCAGTCGGTGCGACACGTTGGGACTCTGCTGCTCTTTTGATCAACCTGTACAAACTGTGAGCACCTGGGGAGGGTTGGGGGGGGATGGGGGGTAGGGTGGGTTATAGGTAACAGGAGCACTAGGTAGACGGCCAGGTGAAGGGCACGGGGGCTGGTAGGGATAGGGAGACTTACCTTTCAGAGGAGTGGAGAGGGGGCCTGTCAGGGGGGCCTCTGGCGGGATAAGAGGGGTACGGCCGGCAGACTGCGGGTGAGAGAAGAAAGCCTAGAAACCATGCTCAGTGGGCGCAATAACGGAAGGATTAGAGAGATAGGCTAGGAGAGGGTTGCAGCGACGGGGGAGTCCTGGAGGGAGGAGAGGTTAGAGTACATTGTTTAGTGTTTGGGGGGGGGGGGAGGGGGGCAGCTTCAAACTATAACCACATGGGTAGGATACGCGGGGCACTCTTTTCATCCCACCACACACACCATAGGAGTAACGGAATGGGAGGGTACGGGATGGACATCACACAGAGACAGAACCTAGGGGGTTGGGAGCACCATCGGGATTGAGGGGAACCGACCTATGAGACAGACATGAGCTGATCCCAAGACGGGGACACATAGGGGGACACGGGAGTGCATAGGGGTCTTCACATTCACGAACAGACAGAAGGGGGGAAAACAGATACGGGAAGGAAAGGAAAAGAATGTAAGAGGGGGAGGAAGAGGAGGGGGAGGATGGGAAAAGTGGACTCACGGACTCTTGCAAATGAACTTCTCTGCATGGCAAAAGAAGAGTGAACTCTGGGGGGGGAGTCAACTACGGGGATAGCAGGATGTTGGACTACGGGGGGGCTGGAGGGGGGGGAAGGGAGGGATGGACGGGTCATGTAGCCGACTGGCCGGGTACGGTGGAGGTCCCCTACGGGAAGACGGGAACATCCCCCAAGACCCACTGGATTTGGCCCTAGTGCGCACGCAGGGAAAACAGGCCTTTCTGAAAAGATCCTAGAAGAGGCACACAGTTTGAGACTGACGAAGCGCAGCATAGAACTCCTGACAGCTTTAGGGTGACCTTCCTTGGATTACCCGGCACCTAGGGTGCCGGTCTTGGACACGCAGCACTACATACTGCAATAGATAGCGTTACCAAATGTTCTCCATACCATATAAACTCGTGCCAGGCACTTCCAGTAGGCACCTTACAGGGGGGAAGAGGCCGATGGTAGCGGTACATCTTTCCCCCCACACTCACATTCTTTGAGACCCCAACTCGGGGCAGTTACACACCACATATCCCCACTAGGCCCTTCCGCCTCTGTGGCCTGGCATTCCTCTGTTAAGCCCAGGCCTCTCCTTATTCCCCACCCTTTTTTTTATTTTTATTTTTTCTCCCTAGCTCGCCTCTCCCCCCTTCTACTGACCCAGGCGGGTGGCATTGGTTCATCCCCCCCTCGCTTGCCGGCTGGTTTGCGTCATGCCCCCGGGGGTCCGGGACAATCCGAACAATCGGGGACCTGCTGCAGAGAAGGCCCCGCTTCGACTTAACTGTGTCTCAATAAACTGTAAGGGGTTGAATAACCCAGCTAAGCGGCATCGGGTCCTTCGGTGGGCCAGCAGGACCGGGGCAGATGTCGTCCTCCTCCAGGAGACTCATTTCGAGCAATCCAGGGCGTTCCCCTTACGCAATCGACACTTCACAGAGTACCACTTAGCGAACTCGCCCTTGTGCAAGCAAAATGGGGTTGCTGTTCTAATCCGTGGGTCATGCCCCATTCACTTGACGAACACAGTTGCAGACCCCCTTGGGAGATATCTGACAGTAGCGGGTCACCTGGGCTCACATAAATACGCCATCACGTCGGTTTATGCCCCCACGACCCCATCAACTCAGTTCTGGGAAACCCTACAGGCTCACCTGAACCTCTTCCCATCTCACCACATTATCCTGGGTGGGGACTTTAATGCGGTCTCGGCCCCAGATCAAGACAGGAAGAAACAAGCCCAGAGGGACTCTCTCCACCCACCGGTGGCGAAATCAGATAAACTCCTGCAGTCCTTCCTGGCGAGATCGGGGTTGGTAGACGTCTGGCGACTGCAACACCCCCTCACAGTAGATTTCACTTTTTTTTCTCACCCCCACAACTCGTACTCACGAATAGATATGTTCCTGACATCCCCGTCCCTAATCCCGCTGGTACACAAAACTTCCATCGGGCAGATCACATGGTCGGATCATGCAGATATCACCCTTTCGGTCCAACTTCCCCAGGCGAGCAGACAGTGGCACTGGAGGCTAAACCCCACACTCCTCCATGTTCCCCACATACAAGATAGTGTCCGGCAATCCATACAGTCCTTCTTCGCCACCAATAAAGGGTCGGTAGACTCGGATGGCACGTTGTGGGCGGCCCATAAGGCGGTAATCCGAGGCACGCTAATTGCGGAGGGGACAGCACACAAAAAACGGAAGCTGACGCAGTTGTCATTTCACCTTTCCGAGCTTAGACGCTTAGAACACTTGCATAAACTTACTCCCACCCCGGACCTCACTACTCAGCTCCAGACCCATAGACAAGCCATACAAGCATTCATGGCCCGGGACTCAAAGAAAGCGCTCCTATGGACCAAACAATTGTTCTATGAGAAATCCAATAAAGCGGATTCTCTGTTGGCGCACTGTCTGCGGCGTAAATCGTTACGCAAACGCATAGCCTCGATTAGGGCCCCGGACGGACACCAACATGACGACCCAACTCAGATAGCGGAGATATTCAATCGGTTTTATGCTCACCTCTATGACCATAGCCCTAGGACTGGACAGGACCCCCATGCCTCTGAACTAACCGCGGCACGCTTTTTGAGTGATATACCCCTCCCACAGCTCACGGCTACTGCCAGAGAGGCGCTTGACGCCCCCGTTTCCATAGAGGAGATAGCAGAGACGCTTAAGTCCCTACGCCCCAATAAATGCCCGGGCCCGGATGGGTTTTCGGGCTTATACTATAAAACGTTCTCGGCAGACCTCCTCCCGCACCTTAAGGATCTGTTCACCTCAATTGGGAGGGGGGAAGCCCTGCCCCCAGACTTGTTGCAGGCAAATATAAGTCTGATACCAAAACCGAATCAGGCCCACCAGAGCCCGGGACATTTTCGGCCCATTTCGCTTCTCAATGTGGATATCAAACTATTCACTAAGCTTCTCGCAAATCGGCTACAATCCCACCTTCCGAGGTTGATCCACCAAGACCAGATGGGTTTCATCCAACATAGACAGGCCAGTGACAATACCAGACGTACATATGACCTGATCTGGGCAGCCACACGTAAAGGGTCCCCCATGTTACTGCTTTCCCTGGACGCCGAAAAGGCGTTTGACCGCATTTTATGGCCCTACCTATTTGCAACGCTAGCAAAATTTGGATTTCCCGACCGGTTCCTGACGACGATTCGTAATTTGTACTCCCACCCGACCGCGCGAGTATTGCTACCGAACACCTCGCCACCCTCCTTTACCATACACAACGGTATGCGGCAGGGATGCCCTCTGTCCCCTCTACTGTTCGCCCTCTCCCTTGAGCCTCTTCTCCAACAGATTAGGCTTAACCCGGCCATAAAGGGTATTCGGATACGCAAAGAAGAGTACAAGGTCGCGGCTTATGCCGATGATCTGTTATTGACCCTGACGGACCCGGAGGCATCCCTGCCCCCTCTGCTGGACCTCATGGCAGAGTACGCTGAGATTTTGGGATATAAACTGAATCTAGAAAAGACAGAGGCGCTGGGGATCCAGCTCCCGCAAGCTTTGGAGGGAACCTTGCGGGCCCGGTACCCGTTCCACTTCCGGCCGGATTGCATCAAGTATCTGGGGGTGTTTCTTCCCGCGGACCTGAACTTGACTTATCGACTGAATTACCACCCGCTAATAGACCAGACTAAGAAAGACCTGACGGACTGGCAAAAACTGTCCATTTCCTGGCTGGGTAGAATAGCCTCGGTTAAAATGACCCTTCTCCCTCGTTTTCTATATTTGTTCCAAACACTGCCGATTCCGATTTCGAGACCCGATTTTAAAGCTTTGCAAACACAGATAGATAGGTTTATTTGGGGGGGGAAGAGGATCCGGATCAAAAGAACCACTCTTTATATCCCACACAGGAGGGGGGGCCCAGGCTTACCGAATCTGTGGGATTACCACCAGGCTGCCCAGTTAGCGCAAGTCCTGATGCTTCACGCACCGGTAGGGATCAAGATCTGGGTCGATCTGGAACATGACCTCTTTGGGAGAGACCACCCATCGTTATATTTTTGGGTGCCGAAACCTCACCGACCGGAGTTACCCCACACCACGCCGGCCCTGCGGACGTCTTTGCAGGTGTGGGATAGAGTCAACGGTAAAAACTCCCTTATCAATACGCCCTCACCGCTCACCCCAGTTCTGCGGAACCCGCAATTTCCCCCAGGTATGACACCTCAACATTTTGCCCGCTTCGAAGATAATAACCTCATCAGACTTTGCCATTTCTTCCAGGGTGATCGCCTGCTCCCATTTGCAGACCTACCGCAATCTACCCCTCTCAACTCTTTTGATTATTTCCGCTATCTCCAGTTACGGAGCTTTTTGTTCATTCCGGACATCAGAATGGCAGCCACAAAACAGCTTACACCTTTCGAGAAAATGAGTATGCACACACCGGTAAGGAGAGGTCAGATATCCATTCTTTACGATATCTTTGCTAGAAACACCCCTCCGGAGGCCTTTTCTTACGTGAGGGAGTGGGAGAGGGACATGGGCCCACCGGCCGATCCATCAGACTGGGCAGAAATTTGGGAGGCAACGGCATCAGTTACGATCTGTGTGAACCACAAGGAGCAGGCGTATAAGACCCTGCTCAGATGGTATGTTACCCCCCTCAAGCTCAAACAGATGCGACAATCGACCTCCGACCGGTGCTGGAAAGGTTGTGGGGCCCAGGGTACGTACTTCCACATGTGGTGGGAATGCGAGCGTATTTCAGCATTGTGGAAGGAGGTAGCTGATGTCGCCTCCAGAGCCTTACAAACGGCTCTCCCACTGGATCCGTGGATATGGTTGCTGTCCAAACCCCTAGATGCACTACCTAGGGCACAGAATAAACTAGTGGCAAAAATAGCCCTCGCTACACGGCGGGCCATTGCAGCACACTGGGGGAGGATGGAAATCCCAACTCTATCAGAGGTACGACGGAAAATAGAGGAGTCCAAGGAGATGGATGAGCTATCTGCCCTGGTCCATGAGACGACAGCATTGGTAGGGAAGGTCTGGAGCCCCTGGGGCAATGTGTAGCGCAGGCGAGGGAGGGGAGAGAGGACGGAGGAGGGTTCCTGGTTCCGCGGACCCTTCTCGACGCAAGATTTTTTGAGCACGGCCCCACATAATAGACACGCCTCCTACACGCACGCTGATAGATTATACGCACTTAGTACAAGGGAGATGTTACACTGATATGTAGAGTCCCACGTACCCCCCGTTTTTTTTTTTTTTTCTCTGTGTTCTGGCTATGTCTAGGCGAGGATAGGCCTTATATCCCATGTTAGCTCCAGTTGAGCTTTACCCTTAATGTTCAGACACGATAAGTCTCCGATGACCTCAATCTCCAGTAACGACACTGACTTAGGACATAGGCCGTACAAGCCCAGAGACGCAGCTCAAAACTTTTACCGCACCTACTCCCTATAGAGGTGACGAGACAGTCGCCTCCCTCGACGGTCCATTCAAGAGCAGAGAGACTACAGCTTAGGGGGATAAAGATAGCCTGGGAATGAGGTCCACGGGACGATGCTAATCTTTTCATAATATTGTACCCTCTTCCCATATTTTCTTCTTTCTGTACCCCATATACAATGCTAAAATTCTCAAAATAAAGAATTTATAAAAAAAAAAAAAGAAGAAAAACTACCACAACAAGAGGACATAGTCTTAAATTAGAGGGACAAAGGTTTAAAAATAATATCAGGAAGTATTACTTTACTGAGAGGGTAGCGGATGCATGGAATAGCCTTCCAGCTGAAGTGGTAGAGGTTAACATAGTGAGGGAGTTTAAGCATGCGTAGGATTGGCTAATTAAATACTAATTAAAAGTATTTCGAAAATTGTGCAGACTAGATGGGCCGAATGGTTCTTATCTGCCGTCACATTCTATTTTTCTATATTTCTAATAAAGATATAAGGCACCCTAGGTGGACAACCCAGCAGCAAGCAGCAGGCTGCTGCTGTCAAAGGACAGATTTAGTTGATGGCAACTTTTAAAAAAATACATTTATCTTGGGTGAATATAAGTCCCTTTTTAAACGGTTTATCACACTCCATAAAAGTAAGTGCACAAGTTTGAAGGTCACTAAAATATATTACTCTATATTCAGAATGCCACCATATAACATTTTAAAATTGTATATGTGGCGGACCGCCTGGCATCCCGACTGGGTACCTCCACCAATCACGCTTCCTAGTGCTAACCGGACACCATAACCACTGTTGCCCCCTTAGCTGCCGCAGCTTGGGTGAGGGTCTCGTCATCCCTTCTCACCCTGGACCAAACACCTGGATCCAGCTCCCAGTGGGAAGACCTCTCCTCCAAGAGAGTATCGCTGTATAGTCAGAAAAAGAGCAAGTGGTAAAGCAGAATAGCTGTTCCGCCCACACATGAGCCAAGGCTTAATGCTGGGAGTCATCTGGTTTATTGGAGGCCACACACGGCCTTTTATGCAAAAGCCCCTGCAAGGGGTTTCCAATACAAGAATACAGGAAAATCCCTCCTATGATCCTTTGTGCCTGAGAGATAATTATCTGAGAAGAAAATATATAATTAAATTATCTCTCAGTTACAAAAAACATACAATTTATAAACATCCCAAAAGTACCCCCAAAATCCATAGAAACCCCACCAAAGTTACATTCTCGCATATCCCCGATCTGGGTGACCAACATATAAAAAATCACCCAGATCGGTGGTTCAGTTTTTCCATGGAAGTTATTACTTGACCGCACACATAGTCCTATGCCTAAAACAGTTCCATAAAATCAGTGCTAACTGTCGGTCTCTTTCAGGAGTATAAACGTGCATAAAGTACCAAATGGAATCCATAGTTAACATATGTAGCTTGTTCACCTTGTTCGTGGGAAAAATTCCACCAAACAGTGCCCTTTTAAGTTGTATAGAACTGAATGCAGGTGATTATGGAAATCCAGCGGTGTTCGGGAGTTTCAGTGTCCGATTTGAGTTCCATGAACTCGATGACCAAACACTGCTGCCTGCAAACAAATTGGCTGCCACCTCGAGGTCGTTCATACGAATTGCGGCCACCCAGACAAAAAATTAGAACACTGCAGTGGAACTCGTTACAAGGTGTCAATTGGGCTTAACAAGCACACGGGTGGTCTCTGGTTTGTGCAGTTGTTCGGTTCCTGAACAATATAATCCCAAATCACATGAACAGAGCCTTTTTAAGTGTATTTTACAGTGTATCTTGCTGGGCCCATAGTCCTGAGGCAGGAGGCTGGCAAGCAGGCTTCTCCAGGAGCCTGTGGCGAGGTTATGTTTGCCACATATTCTCCCCTCCAATGGAAGACTAAACAGGTACCAGACCTGCTGCTGGTCTGTACTTGAGTTAGTTGGAAAGCCCACCCAAAACCAAGTAGCTGACCTGGTAGCCTCCTGCTCCCTGCTCAACCCAGATAGTTCCACGGTACTGTGTGGGTGATATCCGTCATGCCCCGGTCTCTCCCTTGCTCCCAGTCGTGGAGCTGTCAGTGTTGGAGGGGCAGAGGCCAGCTGCGCTCTGCCCCATAGCCAGCATCTCCGCGGAGCTGGCCTGTGGATAGTCCAGCTCTGGAACAAAAGGACAGGTAGGGCAGAGGCCAGCTGCACTCTGCCCTGATGCCAGCTCTTCCGCTGGGATGGGATCAAAGGATAATGCCGTCGCATCCCCTACCCCCAGCACCCGGTTGGGAATCCGTTGTTGAGAAGAGGAATCAACCACTTCTTCCCCCTGGTATTCTCATTGGGGCTGTTGGGGATCTGGGATTGCTGACCAGCATCCCTTTAGGTCTGATGCAGAGACCTCGGTCCCATCTGTACCCTCTGTTTCAGGTGTCCTGTCTTCTGCTAACAGGCACTACTGCTGGGGAGTGGGACCAGTTGTCTCCACTACCATGAGCTTCCACAGTAATTGAGGAAAATGACCAGCTGTCTCTTCTCCCGGTATCTCCGACTGCCCCTGGGGAGAGAGACCAGTTGTCTCCTCTCTCTATAAGGTATGCTGCTGCTGGGGAGTAGGATCGACTGTCCTCTCTGCCGGTACTTTCAGCTGTGGTTGGGAAGGGGGACCTGTTGTTCTCTCTTCCAGTGAGGTTAGCTGCTGTTGGGGATCTGGGCCGACTGCACAGCATTTCTGTAAGGCTTATGCAGATAGCTTGGTAGCGTCTGCACCGGCCAACTGGATGTCCTCCCTGGACCCGTCTATGATGTCTCCTGTTTCTGGAACTGGTATTGAAGCAGGGGGTACAGCAGCCAGATCTCCCCACCCGGCGTGTGGCAGGTCTGGGTCAGCCACCCAGCTTCCCTGCTCTGCAGGTACAGAGACCACGGTCCCATCAGCACCATCCACCCCAGAGGTCCTGTCTCCTGAGGACAGGCACTGCCGCTGGGGTGCGAGACCGATTGTCTCTGCTCCCTGCAGGGTACAATGTTGTTGAACAGGAAGGCCAACTATAACTACTTCTGCTTAGAGGCCGCTACAATGTTCCATTCACTGGAGTCCCCCTGTCTTCTGGTAACAGAAGCAGGTCCCCCACCTGCAATCTTTGACCTAAGTTTGGCAACCCGAAGCACGATGGAACTCCTAATCCTCGTATGGGAAGACTGCCCGGGGGCTAGCTTGCTTTATCCTGCTGAGTTCCTTCACAGACAGGGACGCTGCACGCATGCTAGTGCCATCCCGCTGGTTAATAATCCAAACTATTCCAGTGTCTCCAGGATGCTTCTCCACTCGCTAGGAAGCCATCCCGCCTCTGCCACCAGATGTGGTGGACCGTCTGGCACCCCGACTTGGTACCTTTGCCAATCACGCTTCCTAGTGCTCACGAGTACCATAAACACCGCACTGGACACCATAACCTCTGTAGCCCCCTTAGCTGCCGCAGCTTAGGTGGGGGTTTCGACATCCCTTCGATGTGAAGCAGTTTTTGTTTTCAAAAATAGCAGCATATTATGAAACATAGAATGCATAGCTGCCATATAAAATGCTATTTTTTCATACCTTAGCTGTGACAAAAATACATAAATAAAAAATGTCAAGTACCCTGCTTATAAGTATTTGTAAGGACCGTGATGCTATTACTATCATTTCACTGATAATGCAACAGAATGTGTTTAAAAAATAATAGAAAGAATAATGCCCACATTCAGTAAGTACAGCTAATTTGTGTATTTTTCCAATATAATATATTTAAAATGTCTCAATTTCAGTTATGCTAATAGGGATATGAGAGATGTCAATCACTTCTCTTCCTTCCCTGACTGTAGGAATTGTATTATCTTTAAAGCATCCTTAACTTTTTAGAAAGAGGAGTGTGTGGGGGAGGGGGGGGGAGGGGCAGGTAGGGGGCTGTTATTTATGGCCCATTTGCAGACATCAGATGGGTGGAATGGGTTTCTGGCAGATAAATTAATTTCTCTACAAGCTGGTAATCACTCACAGAGTAGAAATAAAGGTAGATTTGACTTTACAAACTACATTTACATTTCATTTTACAATGCAAATTAAAGTAAAATGTATATATTTTAATGGCTTTCATTGTCTCCACTATATCTTTGATGTCTAGCTTTTCAGTGTAACGGAGCTCCCTGTATCCCTGGCTGGGTACCTCCGCCAAGGACCTGTTCGGCAGAATAATCCCAATCCCCAGTAACTAGTTGACTCCCAGAACTGTGTGTTGGCCAGTTACTGGGGGATTGGGATTATTCTGCTGACAGTGGCGTACATACCAGGGTCGCAGGGGTCGCGGCTGCGACCGGGCCCGGCCCACCAGGGGGCCCGGCCGCCCCTGCGACCCGGTATGTAGCCACAGGGCCAGCCTCTTCCCCTGGGGGGCCCAGGAGCCGACCACCCCAGGGCCCCCCGAGGCTGGCCCTGCTGTCACTGGGCAAGCGGGCGGGTGGCCGGTCGGGAAGGCGGGCGCGCGAGGGAGCACTCAGTGCTTCCTCTTCAGCTCCCTCGCGCACCGCAATGATACCGGAGCCGGAAGATGACGTCATCTTCCGGCACCGGCATCCCTACGCGGCACGCGAGGGAGCTGAAGAGGAAGCACTGAGTGCTCCCTCGCGCGCCCGCCTGCCCAGGAGCTCAGCAGCACCACCACTGGACCCCAGGGAATCCCCCCAGCACTCCAAAAAGTAAGGAGGCTGGGGGGATTCAATTTAAAAAAAAAACATGTGTGTGAGTGTTAGAGTGAGTGTTAGTGTGTGTGAGTGTTAGAGTGAGTGTTAGTGTGTGTGTGTGTGAGTGTTAGAGTGAGTGTTAGAGTGAGTGTTAGTGTGTGTGTGTGACTGTTAGAGTGAGTGTTAGAGTGAGTGTTAGTGTGTGTGTGAGTGTTAGTGTGTGTGTGTGAGTGTTAGAGTGTCTGCTAGTGAGTGTTAGTGTGAGTGTTAGTGTGTGTGAGTGTTAGAGTGAGTGTTAGTGTGTGTGTCTGCTAGTGTGTTAGAGTGAGTGTTAGTGAGTGTGAGTTAGTGTGTGTGTCTGCTAGTGAGTGTCAGTGAGTGTGTTACTGTGTGTGTCTTACTGAGTGTGTGTGTGTGTGTGTGTTAGTGAGTCTGTTTGATGTCTGTTACTGAGTGTGTGTTTGTCAATGAGAGTGTATGTTTTGTAAGTGAGTGTGTATGTATGTCTGTCACTGACTGTGTCTCTGTCAGTAAATGTGTGTGTCTGTTAGCTAGTGTGTATGCGTCTGTAAGTTAGAGTGTGTGTGTCTTCAGCACTTACCTTTCTCCAGCGCCGGACTCCCTTGGCGCTGAGGATCCCTCAGCCTGTCAGCTCCGAATGCGACCGCGCACGCATTCAATGCTTTCCTATGGACATTCAGTGTGCTCCTATAGCGGCTGTCAGTGAGACAGCCACTAGAGGCTGGATTAACTAGAGGGACCTGACACCCAGACAACTTCATTGAGCTGATGTGATCTGGGTGTCTGTAGTGGTCCTTTAAAGGACCACTATAGTGCCAGGAAAACATACTCGTTTTCCTGGCACTATAGTGGCCTAAGGGTTCCCCCCACCCTCAGGGACCCCCTCCCGCCCGGCTCTGGAAAGGGGTAAAACTTACCTTTTCCCAGCACTGGGCGGAGAGCTCTTCTCCTCCCCGTCGGCTGGCTGCACGCGCATTCAGCCGGTCACATAGGAAAGCATTCATAATGCTTTCCTATGGACGCTGGCGTGCTCTCACTGTGAAAATCATAGTGAGAAGCATGCAAGCGCCTCTAGCGGCTGTCAATGAGACAGCCGCTAGAGGAAATAGGGGAAGGCTTAACCCATTCATAAAACATAGCAGTTTCTCTGAAACTGCTATGTTTATGAAAAAATGGGTTAACCCTAGCTGGACCTGGCACCCAGACCACTTCATTAAGCTGAAGTGGTCTAGGTGCCTAGAGTGGTCCTTTATGTGTGTGTGCATCTGCATGCACTGGCGTACATACCGCGGTCGCAGCCCTGTAACCCCTGCGAGCAGGTGCCCACCGCCATGTGTTGCGGCCTGGCCCACGCGCGGGGGGGGCCCACGGATCAATTTTCGCACCGGGGCCCCATGGGTCATGTGTACGCCACTGTCTGCTGAACAACGTTTTCTTGCATGCTTTACAGAACACCAGTGGAGATATTGGTTTTATTATTGCAGCTCCGCCATACTCAGAGATACAATTCAAAAGCATGCATAAGCAGATGTGCAGCATTCTATATGTATGTAAACATTCTACATTTCCCAGTGCTTGCAACGAAATGATTGGGAGGCTGATACTTGAAAGTCAGGTCTTTTCTGTTGGCACTCACCTTTTGATGGTCACTGCACACTCTAGTTTGAACTTACATGTTTTATTCCCACCTACATACCAGGCAATTCTCTGCCACTCCAGTTTAATGGGGGTATTGAGAACCTCCAGTGGTGTAGGACGATCCATACACTTGGCCTGAACACTGCCCTGGTGGGAGGGTTGCTCTAGTTGGAAGGTTATTTAAATGTTGAAGGGTTCACTAAACCTTCCATTAACCCATATGCAACAGTGTCAGATTTCATTCGTATGAAATGTGAGGGAATTGCTGACATGCCCTGTCCCCGCTTTATACATGATTACCTCCATTTTTTCCCAACATAAAGTTCCAAGAAGATAACTAATCCCAGCATACAATGCAAAAGGTTCCAAGTTCTTTGGCACAAAGTAAGATATAACTAGGAAAATCCATATATTGCATTGTATAATCCTTAACTATTCATGTATAACAGGAATTTGAACATAAATGCATTGTTGTCAACTGATATCATAGGGTTCGCTTACAATTTATATGGGGACATGGAGAGGTAGATAGTGTTATTTTAAAATTGTTGTCTTGTGCTCCACTAGTAGTGTACTTTGAAGGGACTGTATTTGCACCACTAGAGGCTTGTTTTCAAAGATATTGATGGAACTGAGTAGTGTGGAACAAATGATTATTTCCATAAAATGCCCCCCTAGCCACTTTAATGGCTCTATTTCATGTTAGTGCATTGCCACATATTACTTATCCATGGACATTTTCTACATACGACACTATTTACTGCTTCTTTTTTTGTTTTTCAATACTCTGCTGAGGACCTATACCTGACCTGCCAAAGAAAACACCTATATATCCTCAGGATTATTCCACCAAAGCTTAAATCTCAGAGCTGAGTTAAAAGCTCCTATAAATGTAAGTGTGTTTCTATATTTACTTCTCCTAATTTCGAGTTATACTCCACCATTGGATTTCTTTCTGTTCTCTTGCATTATACTCTCACCAATTTGCTCCATTATACTCTCACCAATTTGCTCCATTATACTCTCACCAATTTGCTCCATCCACCAATTTATCATCAGTACAGTCAAGAAGTGGAAAGGTTGTTGTTGCTGCTGTTGTATATCAGGACGTATTTAGTGCTTAATTCTTTCAGTGTTTATAACACAGAAAGATAATATGTCAAATGATAGGACCAGATGTAGGACCACATACAGGAAGAGGACTAAGACCCGAGGGTTGCTAATTGCTCAAAACTCTCTATATTGCTAGGATGATGGATCCATTGCCTACATCTTAGCCAGTATGCTGCAGATGGTAGGTCCCTCCAGTGACCATCCAAATAAACCCATTAAGCAGTTTTTTCTATTCAGTCATTTGATGTGTTTTCTGTATTTTGCACTGATGATGGTAATTTGAGCTGTATCCATTGCCGACAAGTCTATGCAATTAAAAACATGGTTCCCTGTCAATGATCAGTCAGTTATGTTCTAAGGACCATTCAACTTACTGTTAATGAGTGCCACCTTCACAAAATGCAGGTTCCCCAAATATCTGCCCTGTTAGAAATGGTTCAGTCAACCAGTTTCCAATTGTAAACATCAGCTACAGTAGTGTAAATCCTGCTGTCACTGGACTCTGGTGGGATAAGCTTTCTCTAAAGTGATCAGTCCTACCGAAAAATCCAGATTGGCAAATGCCAGGAGACAAGAACCTGCTGACTGCTAGTATTTTATGGTTTTGGCTAAGCTGCTTGGCTTATGTGAATAGTTTTCTAAATGCTACATGATTTATGAATGTAATGTTTTTAATGGTGGGTCAATTAGTCTTGACTCACTGTAGTCTACAAAATGGCAAATTTCTTTGACAAAGCCTTGTCCTTTTCAACCTTCTCTGGAAGTGTGAAGGCATTCCTTGGCATACTTGGATTTCATTCACAAAAATTCTTTGTTTACTGAATAACCCTAATGTTTTTTTTTAGTTCCTCTAAAATCAAAAGGTCTCCTTTCAAAAGGAGATAAAGAAACAGAAATAGATAATTTTGTTTTAATATATTCAGAAAAATGCAAGTTTGTTAGTTTGCAGCATATCTCTAAGGAATTATATTTATACATTGCATACCTCCCAATATTGGGAGGTATGAAATCAGGACAAGGGGTGGCTTGCATCACTAGTGACACACAATCTGGTCAATCCGTCTAGAGTAGGAGCAGGACTTCTCAAAGAAGGGGTGTGTTGGTCTTGCGTGAGGGCATACCAGGCTGACTGATCAGTCCCACTCATGGCTAGCTATAAACAGGGCTGTGCTGAAGTGCTGAGTGCATTGTCCTAGTGTCCTGACACCATTTAACACGACACAAGAACATCTAATGATGCACTTGTGTTATACTTGCTGTGAACACCAGGGAGCAAACCCAGGACAATGGGACAGCAGCCCAAAATTAGGATGGTCCCAACAGAACTCGGACTATTGGGAGATATGATATTTTATTATAATTTTAGCTAAACGTTTCTTTGCTTGGTGAGTAGACTATGCACAATGTGATTTGAGATGTTTAATGGAAAGCTGTTAGAACAAATATCTTATTAGAAAAGCCATTTAAAACTCTTAAAGCAATACATTTTTGAACTTCACTATGTCACAAGAAAGCTAAGTACCTAAAATAATTATCCACTAGAACTGCTTCTACTGCTTGTGAAATAGCTAGAATCCCCAATGAAGAGTATCCACAAAACAGTAAACATCAGTGAAAAGACGCGCAAGACACAAAATCTAGATGAAAATAGACAAATTGGAAAAATATTCACCATACAGGTTGGGATTTTTTTTTTTTTTTAAATAGTGATTTTGTTCTACATTTTGCAAAAACTCATGAGAATGCACTGCTTATTGAATAATTATATGCATCTAAATCACTTGGCTGTCAACTGTAAACCTCAGGTGTGCTGTAATATTTGATTTCTATTTTTATGTAAATACCAGAAATCCTGGAAAAAGAAATTCTTATCCTTATATTTGTTTCTGGACACTTGGCAGTCTGGATCTAAAATTTAGAAAACTGGTGTAAAAGTAATTTTTTTTTCTTTATCCCAACAACTTATTTCAATTGCCATTCATACATTTTAATTACATATTTACATTGTATCTGTTAACAAAATGATCACAAATAAATGATTTATTTCACTGCAAAAATCTGCTGTAAATTCAAGTGTTACGCAATACACATGCATGCAATTGAAGGTGATACGTGAATTCTTGCAAAAATACAATTCAGACAGTATTTGGGAAAATATGTCATTAAATCATATTATATGATATCAAACCCTGCATCATACCAAGGGAATTCAAGCAAACCTAAAATTAAAATAAGTAAACAACATGGCATGGCTTTGTTGTTTAATTACACAAACAAATGGTTTATTAAAATTTGATTATAACATCGCATAACCGCTAGTATCTCAGTAAAGCCAGTTCAAGCCTTTTTTTTACATAGTTGGTTCCATTCCAATACTTTCCAAGCATGCCTCGTACTGGTCTGATAATTCCCCGCAGACCAACTCATGCAATTCTGTTCTGGTGCAAATCCATGTGCGTTACCATACAGCACTTGTAATAGAAAAAGCAATCAAATGCTTTCTATTTTATCCATTTTAGATGGATGTGAATCTTACTGGCAATTTTTGGCTGCAGCCCCATGCAAGCAGGCAGAAAGCAACAGGTTTAAAAAAATGAGAGAGAAACTGACTAGCAAAAGCTAAACTCACCCTTTTGTACAGCCTATGGTCCACCAGAGGGCTTTAGATAGCAAAACAATACCAAAGAGCTATTAGCAAAACAAGTGTAATTGGAAAAATAATATATGTGGATATATATATACATTTGTGCATATATACGCAGTATTCCCTGCAAGCATCATCACAGGGCAGCACCGAAACAGTTAAGAAAATAATCTTTATAACAAGTCCACTAGAGCCTTATCGTCCCCATGCAAACTATAATCTGTGACTTTATAAAGATTCCATTCTTAACTCTTTCAGCACTGGGCTGCTCAAAATAAACTGCTTAAAGAGCACATTGCCTATATATTTTTTTGAATATATATATATCCCAGAAAAACATTTTATTTTAGACATTATCCAGAGTTCCCATGAAGATACATGTGTGATTTTAAGACCTTTGTTTTTGTATAGATAAAATGAACCAAAAATAATTTTGAAAACACACAGACAGTCAGTCCACTTTTTTGAAACGTGTCTATTAGTAATTACAAGTAAGTATGTTAGAAAGAATGGACACCAGTGTTAATTAAGATAAGATAAGATAAGCTGTAAAAATGTCAGACCTGCAGGAGATCATATTTGATTGGTTTAAACACATGCTATTTAAGTATACATCTAATTTTGGTTGAAGAATGCAATTGTTATGGCATATATGTATATATGTACATTCATAGTCATGCAAACAAAATAGCACTCTTTACTTGACAAGGAGACCAGTTTTATTTTTTTCACGCAGTCAGAAAATATTGAATTACAGACAAAAATCTCAGTGTTGTCCTTCACTTCAGACTTGACCTCTACCCTCTGTAGATGGGAATCTCTCATGATTTTATCTTTGCAAAATAAAATGATTCTACTAATTTTGTTTAAAATGTTGTGTTTTAATTTGTGACCTCTTTTTATTAAACCTTTCATTGTGTAAATTTCGGGATTACTTTACCATAAGTCCCCTCTTTTTCAATGCTCTCCAAGACAGTAAAAATGTTAATTACACTTTAACCCTCCTTTATTTACCATAGGTTCCTACATGTAGCTTGACCACTGAGTGACTTATTCCATTGGTCTACCTATACAGCAAAGAAACCTAATTAATGTGCCGATAATGCTAAGAGGAAGAGAAGTCCATGCTTTTAAATAGTACCCACATGGAAATACCTTTAAAATTAGGCTTATTACAGAGGAAAACATATGAACCAAATTTGGAAACAAATTTTACTATGCAAGACCTGATATATTTGGCCAAGTCTGAAAATCACTTCGAGGCTCTTGGACATTTTTTTTCTACACAATAAGAGGTAAAAATAAAATAGTCAAAAAATAGAAGAAAATACAAATAAAAATAAAAATCTCTAACTTAGCTCTTAGTTCACATTTTTTTTTAAATCTACTATTTTGGCATCTAGTTTGCAAAATGTTTTCAAACCCCTCACAACTTAAACCCCTAGGAATAAGTTCATTAAATGAATCTCATAGGTATAGAAAGTAATTAATTCATTAGAGCTTTTTAAAATTGAAAACCATGCTACCATCTCAAGCTTAATTTTGGACTGAGTTAAATTACTGGTTAATTGTAATTGATGGATCATCTTAGATATTTTTTATAAATACAACACAGCTAAGGAAATGCTATGACGCTCATAGTGATAAGTGATCATCGCGTGATAGGGTGATTTACTCTCTAAAACAGTTAGAACATCACATGTTGCCTATTCATGCTGTTTGTCTGTCTATCTAACAATTATTCTCACCCTGATATAAGCAAATTAAATTGTGGAGATTCCATTTAAAAAAAAAAAAATCCTCTTAGAGTATATGATTCTAGAACAATGGAGTAGTGAAGAAAATTGTTTTTAGATAAATAGATATTGTTAAGACATAAAATTGCAAGAGTACATCTTCTTTATTTCTTAGCGAGACAACTGCTTGAAATGAGCAATTTTAATAATAAAGTCTCTAAAAATAAGTAGTATGAAGGTACGGTTGAAACACATTTATTTGCTGTGCGACTCATCAGTTTCTTGATCAATGATACTGTAAACCATACAATAATTACCCAGGAGTGGGTAATGAATCAATGTTTCTAGCAGAAAATCTTATTACATTATCTAGCAGAGATGGGTAACCTTGGTACCCCAGGGATTCCTCCCCTCAATAATAGCTGAAACTATATACTTTGAGTTTTAATAAGGTGCTAAATGTTTATATTTATTAATCAATGTATTGCATTGAATAGCTACCATATAGCCGAAAACAAAACAGTTGGGAAAAAAACAATTTTTAAACTTTATAAAAGTTCATAATCTAACGTGTAGTAAAAATGTGAGAGTACAGTAAAAAACAAAACAACAACAAAACATATAAACAAACAAACAAACAAAAACGCTACAGGATTCTATATAGTGTACAGAGGGTTCTGTTGAGTAGTCTATCAACTTGCAAAATCAGGTCAATTAGCTGACTTGGAAAAATTAAAACATATGCTTACAATTAAATTTGTTTTCACAGTTCCCAAGAATCCCCTTGTGAAATAATCCCTACGAGATGGGGAAGGGATATTTTACAAGGAAAGAATTCTCATGGGCCTAGACTACGTTAGGAATGAAAAATATTTTACATCTTGGTTGAGTACCTTGATATCACTATCCTTCCGTCACATGAGATGTAGGTTGGAATTGCACTATGACAATGTGTCACTCACAATAATTATAAGTGACTGGGGGTCCTTTGTTTGCTCATATTGACCAAACAGTGACCAAGGGGCTTCCAATTCTTGTATAATTGGAAGGAGTGGACAGTGGACCTCCAACAGCCTTCTTTTGTGTTGATCACATCCATATTTTTCAGCTACATAGCTTATTTCAATGTTCTATGGTATCAAATAGGGTTAAGATATTATTTGAAAACATTAGCAGCCACTAGCCTCGTTTTGCCATTGTTGGATGCATTTCCACTGAAATTAGCCTATAACTGAAGTAATAGCATTAGCATTTCTATAGGGTCCCCATTGTAAGAAGTATTTTGCCTGACCAATTGTACATTTATATATCTGGCTATATATTTAGAATGAGGAGAAATAGTATTATACAAGTATGGGCCAAAATTTAGAGTGGGGTTTGAGGAGTCAATAACATTTTTATTAATGAATCAATTTCAATGATATTACATACAATGAATGTTTAACGTGTGGAGATTTGTTTGACTAGGTGCGGAAGATGACAGCTTTTAAATGAGTTCCATTTGCTGTCTCACAAAATCGGGCTCTTTCACTTGCATTGTTCATAACGTTGGTTAAAGGACCACTATAGTGCCAGGAAAACATACTCGTTTTCCTGGCACTATAGTGCCCTGAGGGTGCCCCCACCCTCAGGAACCCCCTCCCGCCCGGCTCTGGAAAGGGGAAAGGGGTTTAAACTTACCTTTTTCCAGCGCTGGGCGGAGAGCTCTCCTCCTTCTCTCCTCCTCCGTTCCGTCCCGTCGGCTGAATGCAATGCTTTCCTATGGACGCTGGCGTGCTCTCACTGTGAAAATCACAGTGAGAAGCACGCAAGCGCCTCTAGTGGCTGTCAATGAGACAGCCACTAGAGGCTTTGGGGGAAGGCTTTTCTCTGAAACTGCTATGTTTATTAAAAAATGGGTTAACCCTAGTTGGACCTGGCACCCAGACCACTTCATTAAGCTGAAGTGGTCAGGGTGCCTAGAGTGGTCCTTTAATGTTTGAGGCTCTAGCTCTCGAATTTCTGCACAGATATTCTCTTTGAGCTCCTCAAGTGTATGTGTTTTTTTCACACACACCCGCTCCTTCAGATATACCCACAGGAAGTAATCGGGAGCAGAAAAGTCGGGCAAACGTGGCGGCTTGCATTCAAGCTCTTTGTGTCAAAATAATGGACCTGCCATTTTGAAATATATATTCCACTATTTTTACTACTTGATCCTTTGTTAAATTACCAAGATGAATCTCCCAAGACTAAGTTATATGTGCCTACAACAAAAATATGTGACTACTAGCACATGAGATATTTACCTGTAAAATCCTACTCTGAATTTTGGCCCACCCTGTAGCTATAATTTCCTATACACATAGCCAAAAAATATATAAAATTTTGAAAGATAAGAGTATTAAAATGCTTGATAAACAGCCCTTGCTGCATCTCCGTCTATGAAGTTCCAACTTGTTTTATTCAATAATAAATCTGCACAGTCTTTTGTATTTTGCCTTTCAGCCACAGAGATTATAATTAAGACAGCTACTTCATCCTCTGAGCACTTTAATGAAAATCCACCTATTATTCTGATTATTTACATCACAAATCTCTCTACACCTTCTGCCTTGTTCATATTCATGCTATCATTCTTTATATTGCACCATTTATTCACCTCAAGCCCGGGTCCTTAACTGTTCTCCTGTCAAATAACAAATAACAGAAATATATTGTGCCTTTGGAACAGTTGCTTAATTTCTCCAACAATTAACTTTTAAACCTGACAAACTATGCATTATTTCTATATTGTCTAAATTCCAGTTTAAATAGTTTAGAAATTGAAATTGATTTTTTTTTTTTTTTTACAAGGCTGAATAAACTACAATAAGGATTTGCTTTTTGCAGTATATTTATAAGCTTTAACCCTTTGGGTATATCATGGAATCACATTTTCTTCTGGAATTTTGAGGGCTGATCCAGATTGTAGTCTGAAAACATCTTCAAGGATTTTCACTAAATTGGGAGTTGACGGAAATTGATTAAAAAAAAAGTTAACTTTAGTCATAAATAATAATAATTATAAAAAAAAAACTCAAGTTGGAAATGTTCTTAAATTCCACTTTGGCCAAAATGATGTATTCCTTGTTTATTTCCCAACAATTCTATGGTTAGTGAAGTGAATAAGCCTGGAATACATTGTTCCCATGATTTATTGCCAGTTAACACCAAAATCCTAACTACTAAAATTAGAGGATATGTCACTTGCTGAATGGCAGAGACTCTTGGGAAATATATTGTAACAAAAGCTTGAGGGCCGAGATCAGACATTATTGCTTTACTTTTTGGCCGCCATAAGGCTTAAAGAGTAACTACTGGAGCAGGGATAGGCAACCTTCAGCACTCCAGATGGTTTGGACTACATCTACCATAACGCTGGTAGAGCATCCTGGGAGATGTAGTCCACAACATTAGGATTGCCTAAAATTGCCCACCCCCTTCCTAGAGGAATGGGTATTGATTTTGGTTCTCAATATTAATTAGTGTTGCCTATTTTTTTTTAAACCATGTGTTATGGTGACTTTGCAAAATTCAGACTGAAAAAGCCGACTATGAAATGTCAGTGAATAAACTCCTGTACATTCTAATCATACTATACTACTAAACTCCTATTAGGAAAAAATCTTAGCCTGTGACTAAGTACTCTAATCTTTGAATCTGCACAACAGCAAAAATTCATAAGGCATTAAAATAATTGAATCTGCTTTAAAGCATTACATTACTATAAAATAATAATAACAAAGTATTTAACCTTGAAATGCAGATTCTGATTAATCTGGTCTTCAGGTACGTCCTGGGGACAAAGCTTATTATTTGTATTTACTGGGCACAAAATACTTATTTAAGAACAATACATTGTAATTGTTAATAAAAGCGAGTTGTGCGTTGACCATCAACTCTAATAATTTAGGCCAATAAAGCCAAAATGGACATTTTGAAGCATGACTATATTAAAAGGTTACGTTAAACCTTTAAGGAAGGGGGCCTTTCCGGTGCAATATGCTCTATTGGGCACTATTAGGTAAAGCTGAAAAAAACTTTTTTTACTCACCTTCAATCCAGCGCCTGGCAAAAACACTGTCATAGGGGTTGTGCACCACCCATTTATAGGCTTCTCACAAAGAAGCCTGTGACTAGATCTACTCAGAGTACATGCGCGAGTTCTGGGTCAGTGAGTTGAGGGAGGGAGTGGGGAAGTGGAGGGAGGGAGATTAAAAAAAATAACAAATATGTAATTAAGGTAGGTGGGAGGGAGTGCCTACAGGATGGGAGGGAGGCAGAGAAAAGCTAGCTCTGCCCTGAAGGGGAAGATTTCTACGTTTGTTGTCAGCTTGCAGTGTGCATGACAATATGTGCAAAATATGCACAGAATTGACATTGGCAGCAGAGAACTGAGTTTCAGGCTGCCAAAGTAACATGTGCCTTCCAGCACACAAGTGCAAATATCAAGTTAAAACACTGCTCATATATTCTTCTACTACCATGACCACTTCCAATCACTGCAGTGGTCATGGTGGTTGGAGTAACCCTTTAATTATTAAATTATATTTATTTAAACATATCCTCCTATATCTGACAATATAAAACACAACCAATTTTCCACACTGAGAAATATTATAGATTTTTATACCTAAACCCTATAAGGTTAGTAACTTGTTACATATGCAGGTGCAGTTGAACTACAATCATATAATCCTTGGTCAGCATTTGGCTATCTTCAGGTTGGATTATGGGAGTTGCAGTTTATCAACAGCTAGAGGGCTGCCGGTTCTCAACGGGATAATGTAGCTAATGTACTATGGATTCTATCGAAGGATCAAATCTATTTCGCGTAATGCATTCATATTCTTGGATTCATTGTGAGATTCTCATAATATAGAATAATCAGTATGCTGTAAGAAAAAATGATTTCGGGACATTTTACCCAGTTTACATAAGTATGCATCTGATAAAAAAAAAGTACTTAAAACAAAACAAAAAAAATAATATGTACTTCTCATTACAATAGTGATGTGGCAAACATTCAATGGATTGGTGGGTGAAGTTTGCCTACGATCAACATGTTTTTTAACATTGCTTTCTTACGGTTCATTCATGATACCGTGTTAATAAATTAGGATTGGTAGGAGTGCCAAGACTGTCTAGGTGAAAGGGGACGCCATAAAGGATTGGGCTTATACCTATGCTTAATAGCAGCATTGTGTCAATTGTTGGCAGTCTCCATTTATACCAGGTCATTGAGGGTAATGTGACCTTTTATGGGACACACCTTTCTCTTTCTAACTTATGTTAGACTGTGAGAAAGGCACTTAGGGAGTGTAGTATGTGAAACCTAATTACCTTATAATCTATAAAAGTAGAATTTCTTGCTACCTTTGTTTTGATACAGACTGTTACAAAGCCATACTGCTAAAAAAAAGCTGTGTGAAGTAGCCATTTTTCTTTTCTTGCAGACCGCACAAGTTGTAACTATAGAAGCTTTGCTTCTTAAATTTATGTAGGAATCATAGATTTTTTGTGAGTTGTGAACCAGTTTACAAATTGTAGGCATAAGCATCCGGAACCAAGAAAAAAAAAGTATGTTGCAATTCTTTCTAACACCACTTTACCTCCTTCTTGCAAGGTCGGTTATCAGGTTATCATAACAAATAATAAGGGTTCATTCAGTAATAGTGAATTGGAAAGAAATAGCAAAATTAAGGTGAAATAGAAAATGTTTCCACTGCAGCTGCAATGAGCAAAATTTACAATTTTTCTTTTTAGGTTGTGACAATTATTCCTTAAAGTTTTTGAATAAGCCATCATTACTGTCTTTTTGAAACCTTTGTTAAGTTTGAAAATGTTGTTTCTACAGAAAAAGAAAATCCACCATATTATTGTCCTTCTGTAATAGCACCCATTAGTGCAGATATTGGTATGTCATTATACCATTTGGGTTATTCAATAAACAGGAAATTGTACAGAACTGGGTTGAGCTGTCAATCCAGCTGAAATGGAGTTTTCAAACATCTGCGATTCAGGTATCACTTCCCTACAATTCTAAATTAAATAAATCCAATGGCAGTTTCCATACATTTAGTAATTGATTTTTTGGTTTATTGAGTTATATCAGAAGTTTGTAATTGGAGACAGCAAAACATCTGCAGGGACCCATTTCCTTTTAAAGTATAAGCATTTTATTGTATTTGATAAGTATGTACAATGTTTATTTAAACCCTTAGTGTAGGTGTAAGATGTCTGTAAATATCATACCTGTGACGGCAGCGACGTAAAAACCTCATAATCTTCCGAGCAGCCTGGTCCTGCTTCTTTGTAAGGAGACTGCTTCTAAACAATCAGAAGAACGAGCACTTTTTTAAAAATGAATTATCGTTATAAGAATTGTACATATATAACGTTTACAGTATGTGTTCTATAGAATTTGTGCTTACATATACAACACAAACAGTTAGAGAGGTTCTCTAAGCCCCATAACTACTACTGCCCAGGTGATGGGTGTGAGGAAGAGCTCCATTTCTCCAGTGCGCTCTCTCTGTTATACTCCAGGTCAAACATAGGCAATCTTTGGACTACACCTCCCATGATGCTTTGCCAGCAATATGGGTGTAAGAGCATTATGGGGGATGTAGTCCACAACATCTGGGATGCCGAAGGTTGCCTATCCCTGCTCTAGGACCTGTGTCGTTCTTTTGCTCTCTAAGTCCTGCCTCTTTCTGTATAACTCACTCAAGGTTATTTATTACACTGAGAATTCATAGTGAATTTCAATGTAAGGCCAGAGTAGCTGGACTAGAAGCATAAGTGACTTAGAGAATGTTTCCAGTTTGGCTAGTTTGACCTTAAAGTATTGCTCCAACCTCCATGACCACTTTTGCCTTTAGAAGTTGTCATGGTGATTGGAATCTGTATGTATAGCTTTAAATTTGGTGCCGGGGCTAGTTGCAACACTGACATATACGTGCCTCAGGCTCTCTGTTCCTGGCTGCCTAATGTTAATTATGTGTGCAAAAATTACGTCTGTTGTGGGTGCACAATGGTGACAGACATAATGAGCTTCTACCCTTGCAAGCAGTGCTACTGCAAGGGAAGGCTTGAATGTACCCTCCCTCCTTCCTGTGATCCCACCCCACCCCTCCGCATTTGTTACTATTTATCATGTTTTTATTTATGGAGTGCCCTCCTTCCATCATCCCTCCCACTCTCTCCCTCCCCTCCCCTCTGCGGCTCAGAGCAAGCACACTCTCTCAGACCCAGTGCGCACGGCTCAATCATATACTTCTCTTTGAGAAGAATTTGATTGGACCTTGGAGGAAAAAGGTGAGATGCTTCATAACGTTGGGATGGAGTGTGGAAGAACCTTGCCCTTCGCTGGATTCCAGGTAAGTTTATTAGTTTATTCTGCTTCTTTTACATTTTTAATTTTTTTAGCAGTAACAAGTGCCCAATAGTCGTACCTCAGTTTCTGTTGCACCATTGAGGATGTCCGACGTTTCTGCTTGATTTTTCCACATTCTTTATAACTTCTGTAGTATTGTTGGATAAGCACCGCGGCCCGTCGGCTCTGCTGAAATTTCTTCTGTTCATAATAGCTTCGGAATTTGCTCTGGATGAGGATTGCGGCTTGGGTCATTTTTTTATAAAGTGCATACTGTACAGGGGAGAAAAGAAACCACAACTTGATGAAAACAATGAGAACAACTTGAAAATGTTGGTTTAATAGTATTCAACATTCATAAACAGTTTGACCTATTGGAACATTAATCAAAGTGAAGATCACCAACTGAGGAGAACAAGATATTAACTTGACGGAGCTAAGCTGGAGGTCTGCCAGATCCACAATGTTTCTTGGACACATATCAACATAATGATGGGCAGAATATGAAAGGTATTGCCTTACATTATGGATCAGGAAAGGAATTCCAAGAGAAATGCAGTGATTAATTCAATTCCTTTTAGTAGCAAAATAACAGTATGTGCTACAGGCTAGCACTTTTCATGTCATTTCCATCAACTAAAAGAAGTAATATGTTTTTGGAAAAACAGGATGGATCTGGAAAACCTATTTGTTCGAGTGAATTAATTGCCACTTTAAACAATATCTACTTTACACATATGATGAAGCCTTTATATTATCAAAACATCACTAGTGGTCTTGGTAGCTACGGTATGAAAGCCTTACATCCTCTACTTGGAATTGTCTATTGCATGCCCAAGAGTTATCTGGTAATCACATAGAAAATCTCACAAGGTGAGCCATTACATTTGGGGTTGTTGGGAATTGAACGGTTGTTTTTTTGGGGGCTAAAATTGCCAAACTAGAAAAAAAAAGCAATATTGTAAAATTGTTCAAATGTTAATTTTTGTTGTCAGTTCCAGGTATAGTGAATAATCCTGTCACTGATTAAGTGATCCACTTTGACTCATGAATTAAAGGGACACTCTAAGGGACACCAAAACAACTTTAGCTTAATGATGCAGTTTTGGTGTATAGATTGTGCTCCTAGCCTCACTGCTCAATTATCTTCCATTTAGGGGTTAAGTCACTTTGTTTATGCAGCTCTAGCCACACCTATGGCTGGGAACTAAAGATAGGTAACTTGACTGAAGAACAGATGTATTGTCAGAATTAAAACCCTCTTTTACAGAAATACTCAAGTGCCAATGCTAGACATCTATGTTCTAGAACACAGATAGGCAAGCTTAGGCACTCCAGATGTTGTGGACTACATCACCCCTGATGCTTTGCCAGCATTAGAGCTGTACGGGCGTTATGGGAGATATAGTCCACAAAATCTGGAGTGCTTACCCCTGTTCTAGAACACTTGGAGTACCACGGTTAGTTATCTGAAAATGTAATTTATATATATATACCAATGTCTATTATTTTCACACAGATTAATTTCTAAACATGTTAACTGGCACTACAGATGATCATTAACATAGAAGCTTTATGAAAAACGTGTTCAGTTATCTTTGGAATTTCTGTGAATATCCAACATAACAAAAATAAGCAAAATAAACCATTGGGATTACTCTGTTTTGTGGACAGGCTGATTTTTGGCATTTCCTGACAATGGAGTATGGGCACAAGCATCTTGCCATACTTGTTACGGTAGCTTATTGTCCCTGAGAGAGGCATCACCATCTACATCTTTGTAATCTTTACAAACATGAGCAGTTGCAATGTATATTAAAATGTGTTAGAAAAAATGAAAATTATTACAATTTATCGTGCTAATTACTAATCTAATAAATTATAAAAGGCTGTATTTTAAAACTGCATTACATATTCAATTAGCTAATCTTATTTTTGTTACCTTCAAGGCAATCCATGTCAGCTTTGGAGAGAATAAAAAAAGTTATCGGGGTTAGTAGAACAAGTGAATGAACAAAATAAATGCTTACTCCCCCCACAGGAAAAAACTAAATTAAATAAAAAACCAAAACAAACTAACAAAGAAACCCTAAAGGTGATGTACATTCAAACAGTACATAAAAACAAGATGTAACATTGTTTTGCAATGGATGAAGATATAAATTTTGGGATACAATCCACGATACCAATACGGTAATTATTTTAACATAATAGAAAATCAGTAGATAAATATACTTAGTATTTGCTAGTTACTTTTCATTATAGAAAATGATCAGTTTGCTCCTTTGCCCATGAGAGAGGGTAAGAGATTAATTTGCTTTAATGCGCTATAACAGCACCGCAGTCTTTAGGCTTGGCTGCTTTTTATTACATCAATAAAACTTCAATGTCCAGTGCCATTTAACAACTTCATTGAATTTGCAACAAAGCAATTTTGTAGCGCAACACCTTGCGAAGGGTATTATTTTTTTGTGTATATATATATATAAAACACAATACACAAGAGTGCAGCCCCATGGTTTATATATATATATATATGTATATATATATATATACATACATACATACATACACACATATATATATATATATATGTATGTAAAAATCAGATAGAATTTGTATCTTGTAATACCTTTTTTATTGGACTAACAGAATTTTTTTAATGACAAGCTTTCGGGAGAACCTCCCTTTCTCAAGTCTGAAGCATTTCTGAGCAAGACGACACAAATAATTCAAAGTTGAGTTGTAATACAGAGGTTAAAGCAACAGGAGTGCACATAAGACACAGATTTAATAGAAAATAGACACCATTTTCGGAGAGGGTCGGAAATATCTTATGTGAAGATCACAGAGTGAGGGGGGGTAGAAATCTCACTTCTGGCCAATATAATGTTTATAAGTAGAACAAATGAGAAAAAGAAATAATTTGTATTGACAAATGTGTTCCATCATTAAAACAAAATGATTGCATACATGTTATAATTTTTCAAAGTACAAATGGGATTGAAATGTCTAGAGATTGTCACTCTAGTGTTGCACTCATGAGTTAAATGCTGGTGATTTAAACCGTGTAATATGTCAGTGCTGGGATAGCAAAGATTTTATTTTCAATAGCAGGGATTGTGTGCATTCAGGGGCAGGAAGCCACGTGTAAAAATATAACCTGCAAATAATTCTCTGCAATTCTTAAAACCCTTAAAATAATATTAATTGAGTTTTATATTAATTCACTAAGATTGACAACCAGGCAGTTTGATATCCATCATCCAGATGGATACAAATTGTACTTTTAAGGGTCAAAAACATTTTTAAAACACTGTGGTTTATTTGTCATTGCTAGAAGGCTGATGTCTGTCATCCTTCTATTTTCACTTACTTGCTAACTTTTGACTAAGAAAATGCATTATATCATGTACATTTCTAAACACTAAATAGTGCAGTTGGATCATTTAATTTGAGACTGGTAACTCCAAGTTTGTACACTAGGGGGCAGGATGATATAGGGATAAAACTGTATATTTCTCCAACACACAGAACAGATACTGTTAGCCTATCAGGAGGCTTGTTAAAGACCAAAACGAAAATAAAAATACTATATAGGTACTAAACAGAATTGAGAAAAAAAAGACTTACCGATCTAAAAGTACAATTTAAGATTTTAAATTGAATTCTATACAAGTATTCCACTGTTTGATAAGTGTTCAGTTGACGCTATTAATTAATCTCTGGATCACACTTTAAACTAATTCCTAATGTATATGGAATGTGCAATTGATACTGCTTTGAGGTTTAATTCTAAAGTTGACATTTTTGAGAACTGAAAAGTGATTTGCTTATTTTTAGTCAAAGCAACTAAAATAAAAAAAAAAAATCCCCAACTCATTTAGTTTAACAGCTTTAATATTTTGGACGACGTTTGCCTTGTTTAGTAAATAGACTCACTTGTGGTCTACAACCAGAAACATTCGCATCATCTACATATGCAGTAAATAGAAACCGAGATGAAATAGTCTGGATGCTTATAGTGTCCTTTTAAATTAAATTTCCGACTGAAATGAGGGCTTTGATGGAATATTGCATAGAAACCTCTGAGAGAAACAGAAGAGTTTTTGGCATTTAAACAACGTCAACAATTAACTCAAGGGCCTGTTAATTGCTGGCTTTGGCAACCTTTTTGTTTCCCTTTGTATGAAGAGCTGAGACATAAAATCATAGCAACACAGCATGAACCCCTAAAAATAACACAACTCTTCCATAAATATGACATATGGGAAATGTTATCTTAATTTGGATGATTCACAATCAGCATTTATTATTTGAGCAATCATCGTCTTAATTGTTCATCTACATATTTCCGTTGTAGATCCCCTGGGGTACAATAAAACCTTATAAACAAAGTGTTTAGGAAAGTATTCACTGTGCAATAAAAAGCAGTAATCCCCATTGCTTTGTAAATCCCTCTATGTTTCATTGTTTCAAGTGTCTATTCAGATCCATTTTTAGATTGTAATTTTAGCGATAATTGAGTTTTAAATGCTTGGACGTGTGTTCCCAATGAACAAAAGCCGCTTGCTTGGCATGAGATTAAGCAAACCAGTTTCGTTATATAAAAGCTAAGGTTCAGCTGGAAAACTATTGATAAAAAAGATGTTTGCGCATTTAAAACAAAGCAAAACATCCCACTCAAAAATGTTATGGCTTGACATGATGATTGGATATCTTTACTGAGAGCAATCATTGCCCAAAGTTATACAAGTAATGTATTATTTTCTTAAAAGAGGTTTCACACCTTCATGCAATATTAATTTATCTCACAGAGCTCACAAAACTATTATTCTTGTGGTGCAGATGGCTTTTAGAAGCTCAATTGCAAATGGTCCAAAAGTTCTACAGGACTTGGAAACTCTACATTTCCTACCCGTTATCTCCTGATTGGTCAAAGTTGTCACTGCTGCCCTTGGCAACACAAATACACATGTAGGTTGAGTGAGCATCGAGGGAAATGATGTTCATGAACATCTAGAATGCCAAGGTTACCTATGAGATTTGTCCTTCTCATGGCACAGATCTCCATTGTTATTCTGGGCAGAAGAATAGTGAGGATGCCTGCAGGGCACTATTAGCAAAGTCACACAAGGGAGTGTGGAATAGAGATCAGTATACTTTGAGGCACATTCTGCTTGCCACATAAATATACATCAGCCAGTAACAAAGGGAAATTTAGAGGATAATCGAGATGGACCTGTACCTCCAGCGAGTTCATACACAAGCTTCCCCTTTCCATTAATGCATTATTTTTTATGTATGTTTTGTAAGATTGTTCAAGAAAGAGCACCTACTCCGCTATGTAAAGATTTATAATGTCACCAACTCTTTATAGGTTATGTCTCCTCTTATCTAGAAAAGCCTATTTCAGATGTCAAATTAAATATTAAAGAGTTAAGTGATATGCATAGTTTTAATGCTCCAGGATGTGATGCATTGTATATAATGTATGTTATGCACATTTCTGCATTTTTGGGTCAATAAGCATGATCTGAATTCTAGCTTTATTCTAGAACACAGAACACCTGATCAGAATACAGCTTTGCTTGTCACGTATCCGTTACTGTCTTTCTTTTCTTCCGTCTCACTGCAGCTCTCAGTACTTGTTGCTGCTGGTAAGGGTAAATCAGAGAAGGAAAGTACATTTTACATAAGTCATAGAACAAATATGGTCCAGGTACTCCAGATCAATAGTCAAGAAGCTTTATTGGAATAAGAAATGCAGCGGTTTGGCCTTTACGAAGTCCTTTGTCAAGCTTGCGTTCCAATAAAACTGCTTGACTATTGATCTGGAGTGCCTGGATCATATTTGTTCTACGACTGATGTACTGGGGTTTGCCAGCCCTAGGTCTGGAGCACCTGGATCATTAAATAAGAGTGCGATCTCCTTTGTACGTGTGGAGTACATTCAACATAGACCTCTGACTTTGAATCTGTGTTTTTCATACTACCACGTCATCACCCCTCATTATGAGAAATTGCAAAAAACAAGTAATCCCATTTGTTTCCCTTTTTTAATGTGGACGAGAGACTTGAGATAGCAGGACCCATACATAATCTCCATGCCATTTAATGTAAGACTGTACAGAGGCTGTGTGCATGCAAAAGAGATTCACTGGTTTCAGTGATTTCCTTCATGAAAAAAATAGAATGATGCAAACCACCACAAATTTATTGGAAACTAACATGAATGTGTATTTCTCTTTAATGTGAACCATGCACCTGGCTCTCTTTTGAATGTATAGGGCTTCTATATTTCTCCCAGTAGCCCTTGCAAAGCTATGGTTTATGGGATTTATACAATTTCCTTACAGAAGGTTGTCAGAGGATCAGAAACAGTTTATATATGTCAGTCATTTTCTGGTAGAAGATATCAATGTAGAGACGGTGCAAACCATGTCGGTTTGCTGAAAATAAGGGGAATATCTTTTCACAAGATATAATTTAGTTATAAAAGTATTTTCCTTGATTTTCTTAATTTTATTTTTTATATTTTCATGAGATATAATTTAGTGAATATTTTGCTTAAATTTCCTAATTTCGTTCTTAAATTCGTTCGGATTGCTGAGAATGAAGAGATGCTGGCTGCTTTCATTAAAAGATAAACTCTGAGTTAAAGTTACCTGCTTGTACTTTCTGTAACACCGCTGAATAACAGCTGCGGCCACGTCCTGCTGCTCTCTCAGTGGACGGTCCTGTAATAAATAAAAGGACAATACTTTGTGATGCCTCTGGTAATAGCCAGCTGTTTGTTTGTATCAGTCTACCAGTTGCAGATGCTGAATGCAGAGAGGGGTGTAACTGCAAGTAACTGGTTTCCATGATCTCTTCACCATTCTACTAAAACAATGTTTGTTACAATATGCATTTAACATATGCAAATCACCTGTGAGACAGTTGAGGAACTAATAAAAAAAAGAGACCTGGTGCAAGGAATTTTTAGGGTCCCCATTAGTGAAAGTGTGACAAAAAGGTAGATCCTCAAATGTTGTACAACTCCCACAATGCCTTCTTGTAGCTTGGGATTTACATTTTTGACCATCCTTGCTGGGGTCTATTTATGTGCAGTGTCTGTGTGTGTAAATGTAAGCATATGTTTGTATGCTGAAACACATACACACACACACACACACACCCTGGCATATAATTAATAAGTTATATTTTTAGTCACCCACCTGTTTCCATACCTTTTGGGTGCAGGAGGGTTTTTTTTAACTGGAACTGCCTGCTAGCTGATCGGAATTTTGATGAAAGGACAGGCATCCCCCCCACACCTTTGCCTCCTTCTAGCTTGATCAGCTCGGGCTGTAAGTTGGGAGGAACTGACCTGAACTCACTTCCTCCCCCACTGCTGATTTGACAGGGGCCCAGACGCACTAATAAAGGACTGTGGCACCTGCCCAGACTCCTCATCAGAAATGCCCATTGGAAGGCCCTAAATGTGATGGACACTTGATGGGTAACCCAAGTATGCAGGAAGAAAATTTTAAAACCTTAGGTGAAAATTGCCAAACCGAAGTCAGCTGGGTTTTTTCTGGCTATTTTGGCCAAAATTCTGACATTCTTTTTAAATTCACTTCTGAATTCTGTCAGTTCTCATTTTAGTGAATAACTATCACTGTTTATTACATAAAATGGTTTATAAGTGGTTTTAAACACTGCCAACAATGATGGCAACCCTACTGCAGCTGTTATAGACTGTATTACCCACAATGATTTTAGGCTTTTAGGAGTTCAACCATAGTTCTTACCTTATATTTCCTAAATACTGTCTGGACAAGTTTTGCTGCCTCGTACAGCTCTCGTTGCTCATGATCCGACAGGGTCAGCTGGGCAAATTCATTCTCAACCTTCTCATTGGTGGATGCACTGAGAAATTCCGACCAGTCGGCAACTGATGGCAGACTTGGTTTTTCAAATGTTTCACTAATGGGGGAGCAGGCAGGGCTTAAGCTGGTGTTCGAAGAAGGAGTCAGGGGCTCAATGTAGCGAGACCTGCCGAGTATTCACGAAAATATGTTTAGTAAAATGCAACTTAAAACACATTTTACTAGCATCAAGTGGGATGAGTAGTATCTTGTTTTGAAATCAGTCCTGCATTCCAAATTTATTTGATGAAACAATGTGGCTTTTTATTAGACAAAACAAATATCATCCATCGATTGGTTAGAATATCATGCACTGTATGTTATCTTGTGGACGATGCAGGTCATAGGATAAATATTCCACCTTTTTTGTACAGCCACAGCGACACATTTGCATTTTCACTTTTTTTTCTCTCCCCTCTCTCTCTCTCTCCCAACCCTGCCCTGCCAACACCCCCCTCGTCGGGCCCGGGGTGCATGACAAGCCGGGCACAGGCCTCTATGCGATGGGGGAACTCTGTGCCTTTTCCCGCTTTGCTTCAGGCTCAGATAAAACTCGCCATGTGGGACGAGTCACTAACTCCACATTGCACTGAGTACGATTCTATTTACAATTAGAGACTCGAAACTCGAGACTTACCCTGAATGGGATTTGCATGTCTCTCTATTTACTTGTCGAGAACTGTGTTTCTCCATTATGTCATGTTTTGTTTTATCTTACTCTTATGGTACCGTTGTGTACCAAACTATCCTGCAATGGTTAATGCATTCTGTGACCTCTTATCCTGAAAATCTTTTAATGAAAAGAAAGTAACATCATCTCCATTTTCACTGGTTGAATGAGGCCTCTATCATATAAATATGATTAGGAGCCGTGTTTCTGATTCTTGCTTAAAGGGAATACTTCACTGGAGTACATTTAAAGCAAAAATAATATACTTCAAGAATTATAATGGGCCTAAATAAATTTTAGTTCTACAAAAAGAAGAGGATGGAATTTTACAAACTCAGACCTTCACAATTTTATGTTGTACAAGTTCTTCAGGGAGGTACTACGATTTATTTTGTGAAATCTTTGAATAAGGAAATTAACTTTTAGCTGCAGAAAAATTAGCAAATCACGCAACCGCATGAAGGGAGGCTGTGAAAATGGACCCAGAAAAATCTTGACAACTATCATAATGTGTTACAGTGATTGAAATGTCCCTTAAAATGGCTCTCTCACTTTTTTAGTATTTCATAAATATGCAATATTTCTGAAATATTGATTGCAGTAAAATTCCAATGCAATCCATAGATACAATGAGACAAAGTAGGACTTATTGTGTTTTATGGTAAATATGAGGTTGACAACATTTGAAAAAAGGCGAATTTGCATTGTCAACTTTTGTCAATTCCCAGCAGCCATCGCAATTGACGACTGTGGGATTCAGACATTGATCTATGGAGGCACTGGCAGTCGAGAGTGCAGCATTGATGTGGCTCCTGCCATCTAAAGCTAGGAGCTGAAGAGGATGCATAGAGAAAATGATGGACAGCTTTGGGTAAGTACAAGTACCTTACCTTGCACCCCACAGTCTCCAGACCATCACTTTTGTCACTTTTGGAGTCTTTGCAAATTGTACAAAGTTCCCAAAAAAGTGACAGATCTGTTTTAAAATTAACCTTCAGCTAAACTACAAAACCAATGATGAGCTACAATCAGGCCTCTTGTAAAGCCTAAAATATCTTGGTATGTAGCTAACATGCTCACTCTATCTTCTCACACCCCTTATTATCTCTGGTCCACTTCTAACTCTAAACATTCCACTCCTCTCTAGATCTTCTGACAACAAGGAAACAGGATAAACAGTAATCTTTTAGAACACATCAACTTTTCCACCAGTCTGAAATCTTAACCATGTTTGTATTTCCTATCTAGAGTAAAATCATCTCTCCGTATACTTCTAACAATTGTATTACATATACATGTACGTAAATATATATGCAGTCTAGGAGGCATTTAAAAAGAGAAATACCTTCCTGGTATAACGTTCTCCAAATCAATCAATTAAATATAAATTAAAAAAAAAAAAATACATTTAATATCTTACCTTATTTGCGCAGCGCTAGGTAAGTGATCAACATCTGCAAGGTAACTGGCCAGCCAGCTCATAGTAGTGCTAAATCCCGCCGTGTCTGCCCTCTCCTCCAGTGGGGGCTCCATAGGTACAAAATTCTCCCTCTTGATCCTATCAGGTGTGGCCTCTATAATTTGTTCTGCCAAACTCATCATGTTTACCTGCATCAATACATATTTTAAAAAAGGTTTATTCATTATGTATTATTATTTAGTTTATGGAGAATGTGATATAACTGTCCTTCTCTAGATAAATTACAATGTTGAATGAGGTTGCGGACCTTTTGATAAATACAACACGAATTATGAATGTAAAAAGCAAAGCCGTAGCACCTACATATATACACCAGCCTGCTTATCCTAAATCTATTCATCAGAGGGCAGTGGTAAGCTTTGATAGTCCAGCCATTATAGACCGTGGGGTCTGTTAACAAGACCTCCAAATTGTAGCGATAAGAAAAACAAATAGCAAATCACAGGCTACAAAGGATAAGCTGTGCACAGATTGATAATGTTCTCCAAAACAATTATTGCTGCTTAAATCTTGTAATTATTTTTTTTAAATTCACAACATGTTTATGTTTAGTGAATTAAAGGACCGCTGAAGGCACTCAGATCAGCTCATGTTAATGAAGTGGTTTAGGTGCAGTGGCTCTATAGTTTTACAAAAAGAAAGAGGAAAATCCCCTCTAAAGGGACTTAAAAATGTGAGATTCCCTAGTCTATTTATACGCCATGTCAAAATAATGAATTATCTGTGCTTAAATAATGAATCTAAGTAAGAATAAACACAGAAAAGGCCTACATAAAAATACTTTCTATATATACTCTACCTTCTCCCATCTTTATGTCCCTTTAGAGGGGCTTTACCTCTTTCTTTTTGTAGATATTTACCAGGGCAAAGCCCTAGGGGAGAATTATCCTCAGGGGACCTCTCTCTATCTTTCTGCTCTTTAGTTTTAACCCAGCATTGGAAACCACTGCCATGTAATAGATTTGACAATGTTCTGATTGCCGTGTTAAGCACACCTCTAGTGGTTGTCTTCCTGACAGCCACTAGAGGTGTTGCCACTGATTAACCGAGTCAATTAAATGCTGCTCATAGAGTGTTTTGTCGAACATGCGCACCAGCCTCCAATGTTTCTTTGTGGGGAAGCCTTGCTGATCTTGGCCAGAAAGACAGGGCAGCCGTAGCGAGACCAGTGTGGTAAGGGGAGTAAAAGTAAGTAAAAAAATGAATTTTAAATCCTTGGGGGTGGTCACCTAAATAAATGTCTGTATTTCTAATGCTATAGTTCTCTTTTAAATGCTATGTTTCTTTTTTGTTTGTTTTTTCAATTTGCCGATTTTTATTTTATGAATTTTTTGCAAATGCGACATGGGTTACAGAAAGGAAAAATGCAGGTTAGATCAAAACTCAGGTCTGTTTACACTTTAAGAATTTTCTGCGAATGCTATGTTTCTTTTGACGCTCAGCCAGCCAGTCTATTTGGGAAAATAGATTTTAAAAATCAACAATAAGAGATTATTAATTTAGTATGTAATGAACAGACCCCAATAGAAACAAGTAGAAGACGAAGCTCTCCTAAATATAATTTTAGGTAATAAAAAATAAAAAAAATAAACAACAATATGGTCACCAAAATGTTTTTTATGATAACTTAAAATAACTAAAAAATATATATGTAGTCATTTTAAGACAGAACGAGAACATTAAATTAAAAGTATTTAACAATATTTGCTACACTTTTGAATCCATTAGAGAAGGGAATACAATGTTTTCATGCAGAGTAAATATTATACATAATATTTATATAAGATTTTAGCCAACTAGTCTGGCAAATGATAGTTTTCTTTACCCTATACTGCGGATTCACTAAACAGGAGTGGGATTAACATCCCCAAGAAAGCTTATTTAATTTCTTGATTTTGATGGCTTCTCCATGACAGCTGAATTATTTTATGGTTCCTTTAGTAATAAGATTTAGTTAACAGCATCAACAGAGCTGCAGGGGTCTGTTCGAGACGGCTTGATCCTGCTCATTTTGTAGTTGGCTTAAGTCAATAATTAGTGGAGAGTCAGCTATTTGTGCATGTACGGACCAACTTCATCTGACTATTTTAACTGCTTTTACTTCAAACTCAGCCTTTAGTAGACAGATATCTTTGATGCTAATTTACAACAACTTAAAATCCAATGTTTTTTAGAGAGGGATTGTTAACTAACGAGGTATAAACTGACTTATCTTAAAATTAAATTAATTTTAAATATATATAAAAAAATTTTTTTTTGCACGTAGACGGGTTAACATTAAGATGGCTTCGAGAGTACAGGGCTGCTTTCAAATTGAAATTTCAAGCCATAAAAAAAAAAAAATAGATGTGATTTGTACAGATAGCAGTATTATATTTTTTAGATATATTTTTTATAGAGTGTTTGACTTATGCTTGGGGTACTGCCTGAACATAATGTTCCATATGTTTTAATAAGAAAGAAGGCTTCTTTTTTGAGGTCTTTAATAAGAGAAATGCAATACCTCTGAGGCAAGACAGGTAAACGGCCTCATGACTTTAGCACTGCAGATAATTTATCTAGCGTATCTTGTTAAAGTTATGAACTGCCGCGATGAATGAAGCTGGCATATAAAGCACATACATCATTAAAGCCTTGCTGCTGTCTCAAGAGGGTAACCAATAATGAACTCCAATGATCAATCTGTAGAACTTGGAAAGAACGCTGCTAGGTTTCGCATCAGTCTCTACAAGAAGTGAATGGCGCAATTGTAACTGGGGGTTTGGGCTAAGCTCTAATTTACACTCCGAGCCATGTCTGTGACAAAAGGCCTACAAAGTCAAACATATAAATTTGCCAACTCTGTGATCCCTTAACATTATGTGCAAGTCATAAGATTTAAAACAAAATAATAATCATAATCATATTGATATATTTATGTTGATGGTAAACTACAATAATTTATTTGTAGTTTATTTTCCTTTAAATTTATATTAATTAATTTGTATTGGATTGTTAGAGCAGATAGGTGCCCAGACTTTTGTTGTATTTGTTTGCATTAATTAGAAATGTGTATATTGACTCTATTCTATAAGTGTGGGCATAACCTAGAAAGCATTAGAAGTCAACCACTACGAGGCAGTAGTAAGTTGTAACCCGTGGAAGAAGATAAGACACGTCCTAAACTTGGCACTCTAAAAATATAATTGAAGTATGCAGACTGACTTAATATAGCCTGGCTAGCTGTCAAACTCAGATGTAGATCTCTTGTAGTCATTGACGCCTTCACTACTGAGCACATTCCAAAAATAAAGAAATCATTTCAGAGCCACGTCTTCATTGTGTCACAGACAAAAAGTTTATACATAGCTTTCTACCGAAATACAGAGAAAAATAACTACAGCTTATGGACAGTCTGCTGTACACAGAGACTTAAAATGTAAATTAGACACATATAATAATTATTTTCATCTACCAGGCAGCCAGGTGTTGATAGAATACAGGGGTATAAATTTTAAGTAATTATAAGATATCGCAAGTTGATCAATATTTCCAAAACATTTGAAATAATTTCTGCAGAAGCAAGATGGATGAGGTATGTGATAGGGCTTTACAGACCCTTCGATAAATTATCCACATCACACAGAACCAAGTGAAGGGTCTGGTGGAAAAACTCATCTGCTAGAAGTGATGCTTTGTGCCACTGAAGCACTTTGTCCGTGGTCCTAGTGTGTATAATAATCAGCTCACGCTGTACTGGCTGAGGATAGTTCCCTGGTGTTTTCAGATGTTTAACATACATACCAGGGAACATAATCGATATGGTGGTAAAGAACCCTGAAATCAGGGCTCTCATGCCTAAATTGGGACAGTTGATCGGTGATCTCAGTATATTTTTATGGAGTTTTCATGTTCCTTTTAACAGTTCAAGGAAGGATTAAGATATCAAGGGGCCCTAGGTTACCGGTTTGGGACTCCAACTTAACCCTTCCCAGAGGTATAGTTAATCATTCTCTGCTCCAATTATTTAATGCTACAAGATTCCGTTGATGCAGGACAATAAATAATATGATGGTATGTAAAATCCCAGATGTATATCCGCAACTTCAAAATAGATATGTGGAAAAAAAACGAGAAGACAAAGGAAACTCCAATGGTATAGTATGAATGGTAAATAATATTGTGTATATAATAGTAGAACTACTCACAATATTCAGAGCTTAAATCCAGCTCTGGTATGGATGGCACGAAGTGGAATAATCCCCACTCAAGGATATATGGTGCTCCTCTTTTATTCTTTAAAAGTAGTGGAGTAATTGAGTATTGGAGTAATTTGATGGAGTGGTCCAGCTCAGATTTCTAAGTGACCAATTCACACCATTAGACTGTATATTCCTTCATAAAAATCTGCATTTTTCAAATCTGCATTTTTATGAAGGAATATACAGTCTAATGGCGTGAATTACTTTGTCACTTGATGGATCAGAAAATGTACACTTAGAAATCTGAGCTGGACCACTCCATCAAATTACTCCTCTAAAGAATACAAGAGGAGCACCATATATCCTTGAGTGGGGATTATTCCATTTCGTGCCATCCATACCAGAGCTGGATTTAAGCTCTGAATATTGTGAGTAGTTCTACTATTATATACACAATATTATTTACCATTCATACTATACCATTGGAGTTTCCTTTGACTTCTGTTTTTTTTTTCCACATATCTATTTTGAAGTTGCGGATATACATCTGGGATTTTACATACCACCTTATGTACCACTAGGACTACTACCTGTGAATGTGGATTGTTTATATTCGGACTATTAGGTATTGTTGCCTGTACTCTTTAGTAATTTTTAAATAGTATTACTCCACTTGTTTTAAGGCGCACTCTTATTTCTTCTTTTTTTCCATTGTACTCTAAGGGGTTTAGAGGGGATTCCCCTTTTTCATAGGTGTGCTGCCTTGTTGTCATACTCCCTATTTACCTATCAGCGCTGAACCTCCTTCCTGATCTCGAATAAATAATATGAACCTGGATTTAATTTGCTTGAATCAGCATTGGAAATTATCACAATCTGTTAGAAAATTAAATTATCTACAGAAGTTACCATTACAGTCTACGTAATTTTCATGTGAAAAGTTTTTTTCTAACAGATTGTGATAATTTCTGATGCTGATTCAAATTAAATCGAGATAATAGTTTGATATACTCCTATCCATTAAAGTGTGATTTTTCAGGGATTTATAGTGAATTTAAAATTATTTTTGTTGGCAAAAGTAGCCAAACTTTGGAATTAAAATGTAAAATTCCTTTTGAATTCACTATGAATTCTGACAATTTATAGAGAACAATCTTGACAGTTAGAATTTCAACACCTGAAAAAACTTTTTACATGATGTATTCAGTACATTTACTCATCCCAAAATAATGATATGTACGCTTTAAGGTGAATTCTTCATGACAACATTAAAATCGCCAATACCAGTATTTTTCTTTTTATTCAAGATAAATGTCATATGAATCTCTATTAAACCTGATATATTGGGTATCGTTTTTTGTGAAGTGATTATTATATTAATTATCTGCACCATACCACACCACTTGTACACAAAATTGCCATGTTATGGTTAAAGTTCTAGATTACAAGGTTATTAGAACACTGTGATGTGGATTTCAGGGGGAAAATCGCTTTGTACATTTCAATCAACTGTTGTTGCTTTAGCTGTCATGGACTATTATTCTCATGATGCTCAGTTAATTCACAGCCAACCATTAACTGGCCTTGCCACTTGCGCCAAATGATGCCAGTTTGCCTCTGGCAGGCGATAACACTGCCAAACAAAGATGCTGTAATGTAGTATGAGCTTCAGCTATTGGGAAATAATAATTATAGTTTGAATATAAAAAAAAGAAATTTATTCTGACTTGACCAGAAAATAAATCTGAGAAGGTAACTGAATGTCATTTTAAACCAGCTTACAACATTCTGTATAACATTCCATTTCACATAAATCACATATGTCCATGCTTAAAGGGACACTATAGTCACCTAAAAAACTTTGGCTTAAAGGGACACTCCAGGCACCCAGACCACTTCTGCCCATTGGAATGGTCTGGTTGCCAACTCCCACTACCCTTAACCCTGCAAGTGTAATTATTGCAGTTTTCATAGACTGCAATATTTACATTGCAGAGTTAAGTCCTCCTCTAGTGGCTGTCTGCTAGACAGCCGCTAGAGGAGACTTCCGTGTTCATAGAACACAAAAAGTGGTTTAAAATGACGCTGGACGTCCTCACGCTATGTGAGGACCTCCAGCGTTGCCAAAATCCCCATAGGAAAGCATTGAAAGCATTATTCAATGCTTTCCTATGAGGAGGTCTAATGCGCGGGCGCGGCATTGCCGCTCATGCGCATTAGGTCTCCTCCGTCGACGGACGCGCATGCGCATTAGGTCTCCCCCATCGGTTGACGTTGGTGGGGGAGGAGCATAGGTGGAGCCTGACCCAGACATTGGCACTGGACTCCGGTAAGTCACTGAAGGGGTTTTAACCCCTTTAGCAACTTGGGATGGGGGGTGGGAGGTAGAGGGGCACCAGAGGGTCCTGCAGTGCCAGGAAAATGAATATGTTTTCCTGGCACTGGAGAATCCCTTTAATGAAGCAGTTTTAATGTATATATCATGGTCCTGCAGTCTCACTGCTCAATTCTCTGCAATATAGGAGTTAAATGCATTTTGTTTGTCCATGCAGCCCTACCCACACCTGCCCTGGCTGTGACTCACACACCATGCATGAAAAATATATGGTTTCACTTTCAATTAGATGTAACTTACTTTAAAAGTTCTTATTGCCTGCTCTCTAAAGTGAACTTTAATCATACACAGGAGGTTTCTGTGGGGTCTAGCAAGCTATCTACAGTGCAGGGGATAATACATTTTAAATTAAAAAGACTTTGCAAAGAAGGAAGTATAAACATTAGCTGACTCTTCACAGGAAGTGTTTAGGAAGGCTGTGCAAGTCACATGCAGAGAGGTGTGACTAAGGTGCATAAACAAAGTGATTTAACTCCTAAATTGCAGAGAATTGAGCAGTGACACTGCAGGGTACTGATTTATACACAAAAAACACTTCAATAAGCTAAAGTTGTTTTGTTGACTATAGTGTCCCTTTAACCTATGTAAGTAAAATTTATGAAAATTTAAGGAATACTCCACACACCTAATGTACTTTAGCTTGTAGAAGTGCTTCATATGTATGGAGTGTGTTCTCTTTTTTCATTTTACAAAAATAGCAGATTTCAATAGAAATTGGCACATTTATAGATTATACATGTTACACGCCCTTGCTGTGGGACAACCAGTCCTATTGCTTCCTGGTTTGGTTAGCTCAGTGGAGCTAAACTCAAAGGACAGCAATGGCCCAGAGCCCATGTCTTACAAAGTCTTGAACTGTGATAGTGTGCGCTGAGTAAAAAGGGGAGGACTTGCAAAGACTGCAGACAAGACATCTGCAGCTTTTGCAAGTTGTTTTTAGATATACCACCAATGCACAAATGCATAATTAATGATAATAATGCATTCATGTTTTCATTGTAGGTATATCTACAGAAAAAAAAAATATGTTTAATTATTGTATTTGGGCAGTGGAGTATCCCTTTAAGTGCCATAGTTGGTGCCTGTAGGAATTAAACCAATAAACACTGCTCTTTCCATGATATACTCAATAAACTGTTACCTGTAGGTCATCCATATGCTGCAAGCAGTCTTCGTTCTCCAGGTTCTCTCTGTAGGACAATAGCTCAGTGTCCACCATTTCTCTCTCTGACATCATTAAGACATTCATCGATTCTCTTTGATGTATCCTGTGGTCCACAATGTCCTTTCCTACCCCAGAAACCTTTGAAGCTCCTGTCAACTGTGCAGCAGACACCCCTAGGTAAAGCTCTTTCGGGCTCCATTTCAGTCCAGTTTGGCCTCTGTACCCAGATGTGTCTGGAGTACGTGTGGGGACTTCTCTGCTGAAGTTCCGCATTTCTTCACTGTGGGAAAGTGTTTCGGGAAGTGACTGTTTGGAGACCGAGCTTTGCTTCCTGGTAGATGGGAGGTCTAAACCTAGGGCAGTCGAAATTACTTTCTCTTGTCGAACCTGAAGGTATTCAGGGTTTAATTTGTGTTTTTTGGGTGCCGGGTAATCTTTTGGATTTTCACTACTGTAGTAATTAGAGGGTTCAGATCGTGGCCTCCTTAATTCTGTTAAAATAAGAACAAGTAAATCATATTTAATTAGTGAGAAAGAAAACCCGAATACAATTCTAACGTTATATGTGGTAAAAATATTAAAAAAACAAAACTTTAAGAGATCAAAAAATAATTTAGTCAAACTATTTTCATTCTCTATTTGTTTAGGGTCATTTACAATGTAGAATGTAAATTATTAACCCCAAATATTATTCTTACATTGTTACAGCCCAGGAGAAGAACAAAGTACTTAAGAGTAATAATAACCATAGCCACCTACACACCGACCTATCAGTTGATGCTTGATAGCGAGGAATAGCTGGTTTCCTATCCTTGTTTTTAAATAACTAACAAACCAATCTCTACTCAAGGATATGCTGAATTAACTCATGTAGATCCAGCATATCCTGGATGCACATGAGCGACCACTTTACTATTGTCCAGCTGGGCATGGATAAGATTTGAGATTAAGCTCTGCTAAGTCAGATGTTACCTCTTATCACAAAAATAAAAACATTAAATATATAGAACTCTTGAAGAACATTCCTTTAAGTCATCATTCCCCAGAATGCTGTGCAATGATATCGCTTGGCATACAAAGAGTTTTCTAGAAGTTTGCATGCTGTAATATGACACTATTTATATTTTACAAACCTTAAAAATGATGTTTCAGGCTGCTAGATGCACTGCTGAGCATATTGTATGAAATTAAATTCTGTAATTTCCTATATAAATACCTTAAAGACTGTCAATTTATAATGGATAAAAATGGATAATCTTAAAGATAGGATTAACTTCCACCCACTTTGGTAAAAAGGTAGTAAAACATAAAGGCTTGCTATTGCAAATACTGTTCGTAAATAGTATTGATATTTCTGAGAATGTTTTATGCGAATATGTGGACTATATGATTGACACAGAGAAATAATTCATAGGGCTCATCAAAATCATTGGTACCCCAAAATTTCTAGAACTCAATTAAAAAAGAGAACACTTAAAAGAATGTTAAGAATTGAAACATTTAAACCTATTCATTGTGGTAAGTCATTACTATTCAAAAGATTAATGATGGGACACATCGAGATCACTGTTTAGTGGTAATTTCGGACTTCTCTTTCCTCAGTATATCTGTCGGGCGTATATCTCTCGGGCATCAGCGATTGCTCTCTGTAGATATTAGTAAAATAACGCTGTTTTGCAAATTCTACAGACTTCTCTCACAGTATCTACTAGGAGATCATAGAAGATCATTATGAGCTAACTGTAAGTTTATTATAGCTCTCGAACAAGCTCTCCTACTGTAAATGGGGTCTGAAAAGAGGCACACTATCGATGTGTTAATGATATCCTTAAGTTATTTATGTAATAAAAACCTTAGCTATTGTATGTACATGGCAATGAAACAGATATTCTGATCTGTAGGCTGCCTCTGTGCTGCTCCCCTGCGGTTTCAGTCATGACTGAAACCGCAGGGGAGCAGCACAGAGGCAGCCTACAGATCAGAATATCTGTTTCATTGCCATTTTAAGAAGCTCCATCTTGTTTTTGTATGTATACTGTTGATTTTAAAGTGGTAGAGGGGACACCACTTTGAGGTGTATAGAGCTTCGGATTGACTATTTTCCACATTGTGCACATATTTGTTGTATTGTATGTACATGCTACTGTATATAATCATATGAAGGGACAATTATAATAACAGGCAGGAGTGTCCTATTCTTGGACATTCTGTGAATATTATTTTTCTTCCCTTTTCTACATCAAATGAAGAATATGTTTTATTGGATCACAGAGATGTTTCCATTGTTCTTTTGAAACCGTGTTTTAATCATACCTGTATTAACATTAGAAATTATTGTAACTCCTCTCTGAGATTCTTGAGAAGTAATGGTGTCATTTTGCCACTGAGTTAGCCAATTGTCTTCATTGGTCTCTGAATTAGGAGAACATTGTATTCTGGAGTTGTGACCAATTTGTGTCTGTTCTTCTCTTTGTAACTGTTCCAGACACTCAGCCAGCTTGACATGGCCCCGGGAACGTGCAATGGAGAGAGGCAGTCTGCCAAGCGAGTCAGGAATAGATATGGCCCGCCGGTCCCACTTATAAAGAACAACTGCAGCCTCCGTATGGCCCAGGGCACAAGCCCACATCTAGAAGAAAAACACTCATTAATTATAAACGTCTGTTATATATATACCTGAGAAACGTAGAAAGAAGAAAAACAAAACAAGCAAACACAGAATCAAAGCTAAAAATGCTGCTGTTAATTGTGAATGTCTGTAACTGCAGAAAGCCATCAAAGCGGGATACAAAAAGGAATACAAATGCTAGTGTGGAAGGAATGGCAAAAGTAAGTGTGCGTGTGTGTAAGGGATGGTTATTGGAAACAGATTACTTTCCAACTGAGACTATGCAGAGAAAATACAAGGTAACATCATGTGTGTTCTTAAATCCTTTTATTAACAAGTTATTTTACTTAAATATACGTTTACATTTATTTATAACATGGCAGGATAGCTAGCACATAAACTTATTTAAATATAGAATAAAACATGAGATATGTGCATAGATTCCTGTTAAGTGATGCCTAAAAAAAACTACTTTACATAAATATTGGTGAGATAACATTTTTGAGTTTTATGATATCCTTATTTTGCACTATTAATTAGACTAGGTCTGAAATATTAACATACTGTGTAAGCATTTTATTTTTTTTAAATACAAGTATAAAGAAAGAACATTTGTCAGATACTTTAACTTATTAGAAATGTTATCAGAATGTAAATATAACTTCTATGCCTGTTTTTTTCCTACATGACTGTTACGATATAGGCATGAATGTTCAACTACAGGTATTTCTATAGTGAAAATTGTGAAAAATGAGGTGCCATCAATTACAGTTTCTCTGCAGAGATGTAGTGGGGCATAACGGGGCCCTGGCAGTAAATTTGTATCTCCCCCGGATAAAAAATCAACTCTGGAGCAAAGAAGGAGATAAATGATGCTTTTTTACCTAAACTTTGCCATGTATATACATTTCTGGGAGAAAAAGAGTTTATGGTTACTTTGTAATAATTTGTATATGCTGATTAGAGATTAGAGACCAGTGTCCCATATTATTACTTACAGATTTATTCATTTTAATCTGTTGTTCATTTGTATATTTATTTTATGAAAATGTTTTTATCTAGATATACTCCCCAAAATGACAGAGGTTCTAACCAGTGTTACCACTGTTCTATTAAATGATTTTTTAATCTACCCAATTTTCACTCATTAGATACATGCTCTAAATTAAACTTGTCTTTTAGATGTGAAAATAAAGTGATCAAAGTCCATTCAGCTAAGCTGAGGCATACTCATCAATATACATTTTCACATATTTAATTGCACCTGAATAAATGGCATTCTTGGCAACACTTTGATGTGCCAGACTCTAAATAAAAAAAAACATCACATTTAATGCATTTACAAAAAAGCATTTTCCTTTGAAATTGAAATTGCACGTAGAGGTTAAAATGCTATAAATATTACCACCATAATATTTTCACATTAGAAGGAGTTGTTTTAGTAGCGAAGATGTTCCCGTTCAGAGACTTGACAAATGAAATGTTAGATAATATGTCTGTGACTGTCACGTTCTTTTCAAACTGCACTCTGCCTTTAGTAGAATTTAGGATGAAGGGGACATAATATTAGTGGTTCTGGCTGTAAAACATTTAGATGTTTTGATATGTTTTGTCCATAAAGCTTTATGACATCTCTATATCTGTTGTGGATCATATAAAGTAATAAGTAAAAAAAAAAAAAAAAAATACAATAAACTTCTTTATATTTTGCCCTAAAAAAACCAACTCATCTTTATTGGTTAAACAATTTATTTACATTTTCTATTAGTTGTTATAACAGTGCAATTGATTCAGTAAACATCAACTTGCGTGGAGAAGACAAATGACTTGTAATATCTAGGTTATGATAATGCCCAGCATGGCGAAACGTTTCCAAATTAAAAACAGGACACTTTCCTATTCCAAAGTTTCTATTTTGTGGGTAATTATTCTATATTTGAATATATTATATGTTTTTTTATTATGTGTCTTTACTATTTAAAAAGTCAACTTCACAGTGCTAAGGGGAAAGAGGTCAACATAGAAGACTGTGGTTGGCTCACATTGATCTCTTATTGGCTGAGTTGCATATGTACATTGACATTGAGGCCAATCAGGAAGACAGTTTGTGAAAAGTGGAGGAGTGGATAAGGGACTGCTCTAATGAATGAAAGAATCATTAGTAAAAATGCGATGTTGCACAGGGGAAATGTTTGTGGTGTTAATTTTGCTCACACACAAACACATCAGAAATTGTAGAAGAAAAAAGATTTTCTTTCAGTGGTTTATAAAGTCAATTTTTTTTAGTTTAATTTACTTGTGTCATATGGTCTAGTTAAGTCCTTTTTATGAGGATTGTGATTGAAATAGTGTGAGCGAGGACGCAATTCTCTCATTCCGTTTGTCCTGTACCATAATAATGAAAACAGTCACATGATATGACATCATACGTGACATGTTCACACGCAACTCTGGGGAAGATCGTCAGACAACAGGGAACAAAACCTCCTTTACAATGTGCTGCCTGAATTCTCTATTCTTGTGTACATCTGAACTGTGTCTTACCAGGGGTGTACACGAGAAATGATCAACATTTAAAGGATCTACTTCTAATTCCAGATCAATACTGTCAGCATGCTTCGTTCTGAAAAGGAAAGAAAGAAAGACAGAAAAAAGAAAGAAATAGCATTAATCACGACTTCATTGTTGTTGTCAGTTGGTGAAAATGTTTTTACAAAGGAAGCTGAAATCATTGCTCAATGCATAAAAGACAGCCACAATAATTTACTTAATGGGATTCGTTGCCATAATTGGCAGTACTTGAAATAATGTGACTAATTTAGAATGATTTGTTTAAACAGCCCCTAAAATAAGCTACTGATGACTAAATCTTTCGCCGATTTGCAAATTCACAGTCAAAAAATATGGTTAGTTCCCACAGCTCTTAAAAAAACATCTTCCAGAGAGAAAGGGGTCAATGAGGCATTAGATCGCTCATTCCCTTTTGAGCTGAATGGGTTAATGATAGATGGCTATCACAGGCAAGCTGTGCTGCCAGGCTAGTGTTGGCCCACGCTTATGGCATAAATAACACAAACGTGTATTTCAACCACAAGTCTGCCATCACTGATCTACAGCTTTATTTCCTCACCTGTAAAATACGATGAATTCACAAGTCAAGGGCAACACTGAGTCTGCATTATTCATGGCTGAAAAAAATGGCTTCATTTTGGAACTTCCCTAACTTTGCTATTCTGGTCAACAGTTAGCAGTTGGATCCCAGCTCGTAGCTCCTATACATGCCGCTAATAAAGCAGATTTATCTGAATGTTCCCTTTTATTGGAAAAGTGTGAGATACACATCAACATCTACAAAATGCGTAAAGATGCACACTATCTTGACTTTAATAAAAAGGTAAAGATGTTAACATTATCGGTACTTTATTTTACACGTAATGATACAAATAGTGATACAAATGGTTAACATTCCAGCTTGATCAAGGCCTTTAACCCAGCTATGGTTTATAGTCTAAACTGTAAACATTTATTATGCTGCACATCATATAAATCACAGTGTATGGTTTAGAGTGAAGACAGGAGAGGGGTAATAAATCCAAGGTATGGATATATCCGCGTCCATGTTTATATCTTTCGAATGTGTGTCTATCACTGAATGAATATATCTCTCTGTCCATCCATCTATCCATTCATCCATCCAACATGATTTTGTGATACCACTACAATATATGACAAGGTGCTGTGAACAAACTACATGTATGTACAAAATAAAAAAATGTCATCCAAGAGATGAATTGATTAAAAATTGCCTTAAAGAAGTTGTAATATTTCAGGCCAAGTAAACAGACCTTTTTTTAAAAAAAATATTCATTTTATTATCCAACTTCCTAAAGATGGTTTTGTTACCCTCTTATTTCTTTCTTTGTGTTGTGCCGGTCTCATTAAATTTATGCCTTTGCAGTATACATATGGATAAAAAAAGAACCACAACTAAAATAAAATGCTAAAAAAAAAAAACAATATCAAAATGCAGCTACTACTTTTTTTAGGACTTAACTTTTACTAATCCCATGTGTGACATTTGTTTTCTTAATCGAGTCCAAAACATTTTGGAAAACACTGTAGTTTTGAAGATGTTACAAAAAGATTTTATTTTGTTAATATAGACTTTGTTAATGTAGACATTTGCCATCTCATGGTTGACCGTTACCTCCACTTGATAAGGGTCTGTATGAGTGTTGCATATCCCTGTGCAGCAGCAAGATGAAGCAGAGTCATTCCTCTGAAGGTCTTTGAATGGATCAGGTGTTTAGATTTAGCCCAGCAAGCTCGACTCATCATCTTTTCGCACACAACCACCACGCGACTTTCGAAACAACTTCCAATAGCTCCGGGTCCAGCAGCGCACTACAAACAGAGAGGCACGCAGTTGTTTACAAAGACACAGTATTAATAAATAAGACATCACAATTGTGATTCGCAACTCTCAGATACCTTCTTTCTCCTGTTGACCAATGAACGGGAAAAGAAAAAGGAACCTGGCAGACTCTGTCTTAATTTCCAAGCCTGTCTCTCACTCACATCCAGTATGAGTGATAGGGAGACTAGGAGGGCAGTCACGCACTGGTTGTAACTAATGATGTATATTCTTTGCTTAGTGATTCCCAGCAAGTAATTTTCTTTGGGAGATGGTGGGAAACCTGGTTTATGGGGCTGACACTTGCTGTCCTGAAACTCTACAGATATGTTTTTGTGCATGTTATGTGCCGTTCATGTTCCCATTGCTCTGGTGAAGGCAGTGCTGCTAAAGTACAGGTTTTTGGGGCCAGTTGTCTTGGTCTTGATGAATATGCTACCTGGCTCCAGCAAAAGTGGAAACACTATAATTAGCACAGAATCTATTTCTAATACCTGACCTAGGAGTTAAGCACCACAGTACTGTACTGTACGTACTACATAACGTATGCAGAAAAGGATGCATGATTATAAGGATCAGCAGACATGGAGTAGGTTTTAATGTGTTCTGCAGTGGTGGATCAAGAGTTAGTGATTAAAGCATGTTTTGTGAGATTATTTAGTAATATTGGTTCTACCTTATTTTCCCTTCCTCAATAATTCTGGTAAATTGAGTCAGGTACATAACGCCATAATCAGGATAAAATAAAGACACAGGATAAAGCCCTAACACCTAGAAATTTGCCTTTAAATGCTCCAGTATTTCACCAACATATTGTTGAAACAGTCTGCTAGCTTTAAGATATATTTTTGTAATGTAGAGCCTATGACAGTTCTGTACACAAACAAATTGTATTTTCCTTTGGAAAAACCATCTTGAGTGTGTGTATGACAAGAGAGCTAGATGCATGTAAGTGCGCTGGACGCAACCACAAAGAAACATTTAGATAAAGTGAAATGGTCAATGTAAGTGGGCTTTCAAGCATGTTCTATCGGTCATGAAGTGGAATCTAGGAAGTAGAATTGACAAGGGATACTAGGTCTTAAAATGGTTGTGTTGATGGACTGCTGATGATAATAAAACCGTCGGATGTCACTTTACCAATCAGGCATGTTCAAAAGGCTAGACTATTGCAAGCCAGAGTGCGCATTGTAAACACGAGTCTAAAATAAGTAGCTCAGTCACAATGAGACATTCAGCAAAAATGTGCCTTGGACTCTACCTGTAATATGTCGGGAATCTAAATCTTCTGGGTGAAATAAATGAGAAAACATAGAGGAGGCTCTTTTAAAAGGACACTATAGTCACCCAGACCACTTCAGCTCAATGAAGTGGTCTGGGTGCCAGGTCTCTCTAGGGTTAACCCTGATTGCTGTAAACGTTGCAGTTTCAGATAAACTGCTATGTTTACATTTGGGGTTAAGCCAGCCTCTAGTGGCTGTCTTCCGGACAGCCACTAGAGGCGCATCTGCGACGCTGGAGGCATATTATGCCTCCATCACGCAGAGCGTCCATAGGAAAGCATGTGCGCATGCACATTCTGCTCAGCTGACATCAGACTGGGGAGCTGACGTCGGCGGGAGAGGAAAGGTAAGGGAACCAGGCGGTGGAATAAGGTGAGTAACTGAAGGGGTTTTAACTCCTTCAGCACCACAGGAGGGGGACCCTGAGGGTGGGGGCACCCTCAGGGTACTATAGTGTCAAGAAAAACGATTTGTTTTCCTGACACTATAGTGAGCCTTTAATTGTGCTACACTACTAATTGCATTTTTATCCCAGTTAGGAATTCTGTGCTTACTTTTAAACCACTATACGTGAGAAAAGGAAGAGCAGATTTATTATTACTTTTAAAATATATTTATTTTTATTCCAAGAAATACATATAATTATATATATTTTATTATTAATTTTTTTTTTTTCCCATTACGATTTGGCCTGGTTGTGTTTCGGCTGAATTCGGGTTGTTCTGCTGTTCAACCAAATTCTGTATCTCCAAAGCGCCATTTGGGCATACAACTGTGCGTATGACAAGTGCGATGGTGAACATGCTTGTATGCCTCAGTATCTAGGGTTCCAACCATGGCGCCAAAGGAAAGGAGGTGGTTGATTACAGCCACTAAATGTGATATTCACAGATCAAGTGATAAGTGATAAGCAGAAAAAAAATCTATATGTTTATGTTTAATAAATATATAAATATAGATCTATTTTTTTTCCCCTTACTGCTCCTCCTCTTTCTTTCAAATGATGACACTGTGTCTATGAGTATACTGCACAATATTTATGTATTTATTTATTTATTTTCATTTGAGCTAGTAAGTGCACTAGTAAAAGCTAGAGCGATGGAATTACTTATATTTAATTTTATCTTTCTCTTACTGCCTCCTGGATGTTTTATATGTGTAAGCCCATCATTTTGAATTCTGCTTACTTGTTTGTAACAAATTACTGCCAGTTTGTAAGATTATCAGCAGCTTAACGTTCTTACCATATGCTGCAAATACCAGGGTAGTACAAACCAACCTTTGCACATTTGCCAAAGCGGGAGTTGTGATACTATATCACACCATTGTCATTATGCGGCAATAGCAATTCAACTGTAATTTAGCTGCTTGGCTTTACAAAGTGTTTTAACATTTTAGTGCATGTATTACATTTCTAAAAGTTAACATTATAATTACCTATAGAGACAAACAATTATATTAAACTGGATGACCTGTGCAGCAAATGTAGGATGACATAAAATGCTAGCATGTTTATTAGTGGGTTTTAGTATAGCACTGTAAGACTTATTATACTAAACTCCTCCAAATGCTAAAAATAAGGGTTTAGACCATTAGAACAATTGCCTTTCACTGGTGAAATTACTTGATGTGATTTCTGCCCTTCGTACATTTTTTAGTGAACATATGGAATACACTTGTGCTATAGTTAGAATTCGACGTGATGGGGAGTTGAGTTTTGCACTTATTTTCTGAGTGCTGAAACCTGACATGAGCTACCATGCAATGTTGATCATATTTTTGTCATGTTATTTAAAATATGAAATTTCTTGTTTTTACGTTTAATGACATTTTTATGTAGTTAACAAATCTTTTGAGTTTTCTTTACCAAAATATCAGCTTTCTCTTCAAGAAGATCTGCAACACTTACTTGTGCTTGGTTTCCACCGCTGTTGGCTCCACCACCGTTGCCTCCTCCTACACTTTGCTTATGTTGTTGAGAACTTGTCATCTCGGCCATTCTCCTTTCCATCTGCTCCAGGCGTTCCAGGATCGACATTCTAAATTGGTTATCTGTGCAGAGTGACGAGTGGAACAATTAATTTCATTGTCAAGAAGTTCTTCTGCTTTGTAAAGCCTGCAGCATAGTGTGTTGGTACTTCAACATTGCAAAGTACATGTCCAACACAGCCAACATTAATTTCAGCATAAACTATAAAGACCAACATTTATCACTTATTCTGGAGAAAGACATTTGCCCTGAAATATGAGCATTTTAAAAAATAAAATATATTCAAAAGCAGTAAAGACCGGACAGTTCAAAGCTGTGTGTATTAAAATAAGTTGCGTACAGCAACAGTCAAACCCTATATGTCCCCATAGGCTCCAGTCCCTATTTCATAGTTTAATAGTTACAAGTGTCCCAATAGGTGTTGTTACTTCTATATCCTGACCATATTATATCCTGCTAGTCTTGATGGAGATTGTTTTGTACCTACAGTGAGAGAAAAAAGTATTTGATGCCCTGCTGATTTTGAACGTTTGCCCACTGACAAAGAAATGATCAGTTTCTAATTTTAATGGTAGGTGTATTTTAACAGTGAGAGACAGAATTAAAAAAAAATCCAGAAAAACACATATCAAAAAAGTTATAAATTAATTTGCATGTCAATGAGTGAAATAAGTATTCGACCCCTTCGACTTAGTACTTGGTGACAAAACCCTTGTTGGCAATCACAGAGGTCAGACGTTTCTTGTAGTTGGCCCCCAGGTTTGCACACATCTCAGGAGGGATTTTGTCCCACTCCTCTTTGCAGATCCTCTCCTAGTCATTTAGGTTTCAAGGCAGATGTTTGGCAACTCGAACCTTCAGCACCCTCCACAAATTTTCTATGGGATTAAGGTCTAGAGACTGGCTAGGCCACTCCAAAACCTTAATGTGCTTCTTCTTGAGCCACTCCTTTGTTGTCTTGGCTGTGTGTTTTGGGTCATTGTCATGCTGGAATACCCATCCATGACCCATTTTCAATGCAGAGGGAAGGAGGTTCTCACCCAAGATTTGACAGTAGATGGCCCCGTCCATCGTCCCTTTGATACGGTGCAGTAGTCCTGTCCCCTTAGCAGAAAAACACCCCCAAGGCATAATGTTTCCACTTCCATGTTTCATTGTGGGGATGATGTTCTTGGGGTCATAGGCAGCATTCTTCTTCCTCCAAACACAGTGAGTTAAGTTGATGCTAAAGAGTTCAAGTTTGGTCTCATCTGACCACAACACTTTCACCCAGTTCTCCTCTGAATCATTCAGATGTTCACTGGCAAACTTCAGACGGGTCTGTACATGTGCTTTCTTGAGCAGGGGGAAGGGGGACCTTGCGGGCACAGCAGGATTTCAGTCCTTCATGGCATAGTGTGTTACCAATTGTTTTCTTGATGACTATGGTCCCAGCTGCCTTGAGATCATTAACAAGATCCTACTGTGTAGCTCTGGGCTGATTCCTCACTATTCTCATGATTATTGAAACTCCATGAGGTGAGATCTTGCATGGAGCACCAGACTGAGGGAGACTGACAGTTATTTTGTGTTTCTTCCATTTGTAAATAATCGCACCGACTGTTGTCACCTTCTCACCAAGTTGCTTGGCGATGGTCTTGTAGCCCATTCCAGCCTTGTGTAGGTCTACAATCTTGTCCCTGACATCCTTGGACAGCTCCTTGGTCTTGGCCATGGTGGAGAGTTTGGAATCTGACTGATTAATTGCTTCTGTGAACAGCTGTCTTTTTTACAGGTATCTAGCTGAGGTTAGCAGCACCCCCTTTAAGAGAGTGCTCCTTATCTCAGCTCATTACCTGTAAAAAACGACACATGGGAGCCATAAATCTTGCTGATTGATAGGGTATCAAATAATTATTTCACTCATTGACATGCAAATCAATTTATAACTTTTTGCCATGTGTTTTTCTGGATTTTGTTTGTTATTCTGTCTCTCACTGTTACAATACACCTACCATTAAAATTATAGACTGGTCATTTCTTTGTCAGTGGACAAATGTTCAATATCAGTAGGGGATCAAATACTTTTTTCCCTCACTGTATCATGGCCAGATCACTGCACGTCATCTAAATGAACAGTTAAAAAGACAGAGGGTGTTGTATGATAATTACTATGTCCTCAGAGTCAGAGTAATAGTATTGCAAGGCACAATGTAAATCACGTTTTTTTTCTTAATCCCTCTTAGACCAAGAACAGTGCATATATCAACTTCACACATTGGAATGAGCAGACAAACACAATGTAATGTATTACCAGTGTACTGAGAAGTAATTGGAACTCATATTTACATATCAAGTTTCTTTCATTCTACATTTACAAAAAATGCCTTTTATGCATTAAGGCAAGTTTTCAGTGAGGACCAGTGAGCAAAATTTTTATTTTGAATCTTCATAGCATGATATCATTGAAAATCCAGGAGAAAAACGACAAATACTTCTCAGGATGGAATAGAACCCCAAAGCTTTTGCCATCTATATACCAGCACCAGCCTAGTTCCTGCTGCACATTTGGTGGGAATGTTTGTATATTGTTTAATTTTGGTACAATATATATTTTACCTGATGAAGACTACTTGAAAAACGACACTCCCTTCTGCCCAACAGAATATTTACTCCACTGGTCAAACTGCCTATTTCTAGCTACAAGAAGTCTCTTGCCAAACATCTCCTGTATATGACCAACTTTGATCCCAGTCCAGTGGAAGAGCACTTGATCTTACAAGTTCCAACAATTTGTAGCGAAAGTCGAGTAATTCAGGACTTTGGAGGAATGGACTGTTTCCTTATAGAATCAACAGTGGTACTGCTCTACTTGGGTTCCAAGACTAGCATTTCCAAGTGACGAATTTCTGACGTGTGGTGGAACTGGTGATGGAGCCAGAGAGGGATGATGTCTTCCATCATCCTTTGAGTCTTCTATAATTTCCCTTTATTTCTTTCTTTATTTTCTTTCTCTCTTTTTCCCCTCTCTTATCCCTTGCCCCTACACACAGGGGACTCCTTTTCCTTTTATCTCTACTTCTTTTTCCTTTGGTTGTCATTTTTCTGGTATCTGTACATCAAGAACTTAGCTTAATCACTAGTAATTTATGAAATATTTTGATAATGCTGCCCTTTAATATTTGTTATTGGTTGGCACACGGTTTGTATTGTATTACATTTTGCAGTACAATGACGTCTTGTTTATCGTTCTACTTTTTCTATCCACGTGCGGGATAACTCTGTTGATCACATACAGCTTTTGAAAACCTTGATAAACAATGATTGACTAAAAAAAGAAGCGGCTTTTTAATCAATAGGGGCTATTCACAAAATTCAGACATTGGAAAAATAAATCTGTAGCGGTATGACTTGAAGATTTTGTTTTTTACAATAGGGCTGTTTTGGTCTAAATATTGTACGATAAAAACAGAAAAAGATGAGAGTTCAGTTGAGAATACATTGTATTACGTAATGTGGTTAGACACGATCTTTGCTAAACAACAAGTTCTCATCTGTATTTACAGATTTTAAGTGCATGATAAGATGTTACAGTTGGCATAAAGTGTCTTTTATAGTCTGACTGTGTGTTCCTTACCCTAATGGTTGTTTCTTTTGCAGCAGCAGCTTAATTAATAATTGTGTTGTTTCCAGGTTACTGAATACACTACTTCACTGCATACATTTCAAGCCACTCTGCAATAATTGTACCTGCTGGTATGTCACTGCTGGTATATTTGTCTAAAACACACATATAAAATTATAGGAAATATTGTGTAGCAAGGGTGTGAAATTGTATAGCTAATCCTAGTTTGAAACATGAAGTAAATATGAAACATGAAGTACCTAGTACATAGAGCTTTCAATTATTATCCAGACATCTCTCCATATAACAAATTATAATCTCTTCAAAGCAGTGGGTTAGATCTAGGTCAGACTGCTGTATCTCTTTTTTTTTTTTTTACTGCCACAATCTTTTTGACAAGATTGAGAAACTATTCCCTGGAGGTGTGTGGACCATGGGGATGGCTTTAAGGGCTAAAGCCCTGATGGGGGTTTCTTAATCCCTGTAGCAGTCCCCCAAAGTTCACTCTTTGGTCCCCTACTGTTCTCGATCTATACTGCCTCCCTTGGCAAACTCATGAGCTCCTTTGCCTTCTAATATCACTTCTATGCAGATGACACAAAAATCTATCTGTCCTCCCCTAATCTCTCCCTGCCCCTCTTGACTAGTGTCTCTGACTGCCTCTCTGCTATTTCTAACTGGATAACTGCCCACTTCCTTAAGCTCAACTTGTCCAAAACAGAACGTCTGGTCTTTCCTACCTCAAGTTTTGCTACTCCCATTTCTGTCTCCCACCACGTTAATGGTGCTACCATCAGCTCCACCATGCAGGCTCGCTACCTAGGTGTTCTCTTTGACTCAGACCTCTCCTTCATCACTCATGTCCAGTCGATCGCCAAATCCTGCCACTTCCATCTCAAAAACATAGCACTCATCCTACTTAACGCCAGATGTGGCTAAGGTGCTGGTCCATGTCACTGTCCTCCCTTGCCTTAACTACTGCAATCCGCTTCTCAGTGATCTTACGTGGTCCCAACATGCCCCACTCTAGTCTATAATGAATGCGGTGGCGAGACTCATCTTCCTGTCCAGAAGCACCTCATGTGCCTTACCCCTCTGTCAGTCCCTGCATTGGCTTCCCGTGCAATATTGGGCTCAAAATAAAATTCTGGCTCTTGCTTTCAAATCTCTACATAATGCTACTCCCACCTATCTATCCTCCATAATACAAAAGTATGTTCCGTCTAGGCCCCTATGCTCTGGCAGAAGCCCTGCGTCTATCCTCTGTTCTTGCTCCCACCTCTGATGCTCACATTCAAGACTTCTCTAGGGCTGCAACGTTCCTGTGGAACTCCCTTCCCTTTTCCGTTAGACGGTCATCAAGTCTCCACTCCTTCAAAAAAATCATTAAAAACTCACTTTTTCACAAAAACATATCAATTAAACTGTTAAGGGCTCCCAACTGATTCATCTCCTGCAACCGTCATTTAAAAAACAAACAAACACACTAAGTCTTCATTGAATACTATTCTACCAATCTACTTCTCTAATACTTCCCTTACCTTTTGTGTCACTTTACCCCACTACCTCTAGCATGTAAGTTCATTAAGCAGGGCCCTCAACCATCCTGTTTCTGTACGTCAAACTTGTCTGGTTACAATTACATGTTTGTTAGTCCACCGGAATTTGTTGCCGCTATATAAAAATAATAATATTATATCAGTGAATCAAAGCAGCCAGTGTAATAGGAAAAAAAAACCACAGTAATATTTGTACTTAGCTGGCCTAGGCGGGAGCAGTCCCTCCCCTAAGCAGTCCCTCCTCTGAGCTGGGCTACTAGGAGGGAGTAGTCTCTCCCCTGAGGTGACAGGCAGAAGAGAGGTGATAGGTGACGATCAAGCTGCACTATTTTAAACAGGTAGTTTGACTGGTGGGATACAGTTTTGGGAGTGAAGGATTTAGGAGTACAGGGGTTCAAAGTGGAAGTGGGATTTGGATTTAGACTATAATTCTCTACAGTAGAAACAGTACAAGAGGAACTTGTGATATTATTAGTTCAACAATAGCTAAGGGGTGAAATTAACTCCAAGGATGGAGGCAATTGTCCAAGTTTTGAACCAAAACAAACTAGAATTTGCGTTATTTGTCTGTTCAACCATAATTGACCTCTTTCATATTAAGTGAACCCACACTTATTATATATAATTTTGTTCAGGAGATTTAGGTCTTCCATTTCACATCAAATATTTATATATGAAAAGTAATTAAATAGGATTAAAATATAAAAAAGTGTGAAGAATTAAATTTTGGTGTCAATGATGGTTTTATGCACAACTGTCATGCCAGCAGTCTTCCCCAGTATTGTGATTCCTACTGAGCCAGACCATTTAAAGGCTCAGAAACCCTTTGCATGTGTTATGGCTTACTTAGCTGATTAGAGTGGGACACTGTACCTTTTCACAATATTCTAATTTATGAGATTGTGGATTTGGGGTTTTCATGAGCTGTAAGCCAGAATCATCGCACTTATGACAAATCACGGCTTGAACTATCTTGCTTTGCATGTAATGCGTCTATCTCATATATTAGTTTCCCCTTTTACGTTGCATTACTGAAATAAATGAACTTTTGCGCGATATTCAAATTTTTCGAGTATCACCTGTATATCAAACTTTGACCATGTAAGTGTCCATCAGTGAAAGTGATCAATAAAAAAAGGCTGCAGAGAGCATGTAATATCAGCAACCAATCAGAACCTGTGCTTCACATAGTTTAGCTGATTGGCCTTAGCATTAGAGATCATGCTCAATGCCCCCCAGGATACTCAAGGAAATCCCAAGTCAGCAATGTTTTGTAGAATACTTCTAAAAATAATAACAATTAAGTACTACTGAACAAGTGATATTTTACAACATTGGTATGATAGCTTTGCTTGTGAGGATTGCATCTGAGATAATTATTCTACAAAATGAGTGAGTAATGTATAAAAACACATGGTTTCAAGGAATAGTTTCAGAAGTGAGTACTAGAGTGTGAATACACACATACAATGTGATGAGTTGGATGTTTTTTTTATTGATACAATGCATTGTTTTTTTCATCATGGATGCTCAATATTTATGCAATAATACTAATTTGGAGGATTATACACTAACTGTATAGATTGGGTGCCTCACTATTAGTACCATGACCATGGCATATAATTAACTGATGATTGAGTGAACCATATAGGTCTAAAGGGGGGCGAGCAAACAAACACAATCCATTAAAGGGACACTGTAGGCACCTACACCACTTCAGCTCATTGTCCAAGGTCCCTTAACCCTGCAATGGTAATTAACTCTACCTCTAGTGGCGGTCTACCAGACATCCACTATAGGGACTTCTGGGTGGTTAGGCGACTTTTGGGACTTCCGTCGTTACCCGAAACCCCATAGGAAAGCATTGTGGAAGTTCTAATGGGAGCGCGGTGCTCCCATGCATGCGTATTAGTTCCCCTATGCTGGCTGATGTCGGCAGGAGTGGAGGTAGAGCTTGAAGTAGCGCTGTGGGACAACTCACACTGCTATTAGGAGATCCCGGGGCTCCCTCAGTTTTGTAACCCCTCACATATCCATCAAATCAAATTTGGAACTTAGTATGGGTCTCTCCTAGGTACTTCCACCCCCTTTATTCTTTTAACGCAGCTATAATAATAAAATCCCTGATTGCCACCACTGTTTCAAATGATTAAGAATTTGTTATAAAGCAATGTATTCTTTTTTTATCCGAGGACATATTTGCACTCCTGTTCCCTCCCAACATTATACAGTGAATTGAATCTGTACCTCCCATGCTCCCAAAGAACTGATAAGCAGCCATTTATCTACTGGATCTCTTTTTAACACTCTAAATGAAAGTGACAGAAGCAGATACAGTATATTTTGCCTTTACTTGTAACAGACTGTTTTGTAATGAATACTTACAGGTTTATTTACTTAAGTGAGATTCAAAAGAGAACTTCACAATTAAGGCCAAAGTAGCTGAGCTGAGAACAATTGAATTTATCTAGTTTGACCTTAAATTTTAAATTCACTTTTAATTCTCACTTTAGTGAATAACCCTGTGAAAAAAAAAACAAATCAAAGAGTAATAGTCCTGACATTTTTAGATATTCACTGCACAATGCATGGATTTTGCTGGAAACTGTTCTATTCCACTAAAAAGTAAATGGTATACTTTTTGCTGTCTGAGTAATTCAAGAAAAACTGCTTTAATACATTTTCTGCACAAAAGTGATCAGATGTCACGTTTAAGGGGTACATATAAAAAACAAACAAACAAAAAAATACCCACATTGCAGCATTGGTCTGTCAACTATGTTTATCTAAAACTGATTAATTTTGTGGTGCTATATAAATATATTTATTATACCATTAATAAAAAAAACACTACAGGGCATTATGTTTAAATAAAATAGCATACTGTACCTAGATTTATTTTTTATTTTTTTACAAGATCGTGGAAAAGATAAGCTGTTTTGATGGATTGTTACTATAGAGATGAATGAAAATATCTCACTTCATTTTTGAAAATGTAACCCATTGAGTGTATCTTATGTCCCCCCACCCCACAGTTTTAACTCTTGAGCTTCCTGCATACGTACAACAATAACCTTGCTATATATATATATATATATATATATGTATATATATATATATATATATATAAAAAAAATTTCAGTATACGCAAACATATAAATAAATGCATAAATAAATGCAAACAGAGAAATTGAAAAGCTTTTCCTTAAGGAATACATTAATGATACAATGAGAGGTGCTAATTGTGCCTCATCTACATAAACATGAGAATAGACACAGACTGCTGAATAGAATTCCCCATAAGGCAGCAGATGTGTAGAGAGCCATGTAGTCTTGTCTCTGTGCCTTTGTTGTGTTAGTGCTGCAGTGTACTGCAGTGCAGTTAGTGTGATCTCCTCCTCCTGGTGAATTATTAGGCTAGGCACGTCCGCTGCAGAGACTGACATCTGACTGACATCACCAGGCCGGCCCCCTTCTCACAACAAGCCTGGATCAAGCACAACGATATCTGTCCAGCCCTACACGCCTTGCTGGCAGGCCACACACTTTAACAAAGAACATATTCGCAGGAGCACATTCTAAAATAAATCTGTCATCTCAACATAAGAGGGCTCCATTTGGAAGAGGAGAACACTATTTGACCCACGCACTGAGCTAGCCAAATTGCTGTAGATCAAAAAGATATTTCTTGCTTAAAATATTTCTTTCAAACAAGTAGGCGACAAACACAGACACACTACAATGTAATTTTAAAAAAAATAAACTCTAAATTGTGGTAAATAAAAAACCTGAGCATTAAAATGTATCAATAGTTGATTTGAAATTTGTTTCCAGCTATAGTCACAGCTTGACTATTGCAGACTAAATTTTGCCATTTAGATTTCAGTTTGCTACAATTTGGAACTTAAAGGATAAACCACACAAGGTTTTGTGAAAGGTGCATTATGTGTACCAAAAACTCTTGGCACTTTACTACTCATGGTACTATGGGGGAATACTTAGATTTTTACTACAGTACGGCTACTGCACTGTGGTGCCTTCAAATTATCACTTAATTAGAACATTACAGACGTTCTATATCCCTGTGACATGGACCCGGCACCCAAGGTTTACATATCCATGTCTTGTTACTAGGTACACAGCTCTGTACCAAGGATAAAGAAAATTTAAATATTTGAAAACTTTTAAGGACATTGTAAAAAGTTCAGGATCTGTGTATCCAGTGCCAGTAGATTGCAATAACACAACTAAATTACGTTGCTTGTATAGCCATATTGTTTGTGAAAGATGTTTGAATTCAGGGCTTGAAAAAGCTGCCCAGCAGTATGAGAAATGTAATAAACACTGTCAGTGTGAAATCAATTAATTACTCTCAGCTGGGATCATGGGCATCCACATTATATTTTCAAGGGAGGAGAGGCAAACTAAACTCTATGAAGACTCTTATGATTTTGCACCCATCTTTTCTTATTTCCCCCAATAATATCATTAGTTGAATATTTCACATTTCACCAAATGGGCAACTGCCCCCTTCCCCTCCTGCCCTATACTGAGGATGCTATAATTATTAGATTTCCAAACCGGTAGGGCATGAATTCTATATATGCCGGGCAGCACTTTACAACCATTACTGACAGAACACAGAATTCATTATTGTTTAGCAAAAAATAAATTATTTGGCAATTGTAATGGGATCTGCATGCACAGGGTATTAAAACATGATGAAAGAGTGTAGATGTAAAAAATCAATTTGGCTATCACAACATGAAGATAAAATACTGACCTTTTAAAGGTACACCTATGCCATTTTATGTATGATAGGTACACTGTAAAAGTCTCTGTATTCACCAATAACCCTCTAGCAATGATGTCTGCTCACAAAAGAAGACTTCTTTAAGGCATTTGCCTGTATATTAGCATAACAATGTGCTACATTATAACAAATCCCAAAGGACATCTTTTGAAAAGCAGAAGAAAAACACTCAACACATTAAAAATACAAAACACTGACATATAAAGGCATGCAATTTCAATCAGTTATTCTGTAAACAGAATAAATCTTACTGCACTACGCTCTCCTTATCAAACTAAAATACTCTGTTTTCTTAGGCAATATTTGAATTTACAAAATATGAAGCATCCTGTTAGCAGACAGTCCACATCATTAAACATAAACATTCATACATTTACACATACATAGATATAAAAAAAATTACAAAATTGCCAATTTTTTTCATTATAGTATAGCTAAAAACAGCTTGCAAAAGCAGCAGATCTTTTGTCTGCAGCCTTTTGCAAGCCCTCCCCTTCTTACCCCACCCAGTCTTTAAGTGACTGTCCAATAAGACACTTCCCAATGAGGTTCAATGAGAAGTCTTTGTAAGGCAGGTGCTCTGGGCAATTGCTGCCTCTTGAGTTCAGTGCAAATAAGCTAACCTAACCAGGAAGTAACAGGACCAGTTGACCGACTGACAGGAGGGTTGGAAGTGGTGTCACAAGGTTAATTTAGAAAAGTGTTAATTTCTATGAAATCTGCACTTTTGGTAAAACTGAAAGAAATTACACACTCTTCACACACAGTATTCCAGCAAGGTGCAGTGCTTTAGGGGTCTGGACTGTTCCATACATTAATAAATAATCTTGTCTTTATTATGCTACTGAATGTTTTGAATGTAGATAATGTACACCTTACTGCCAATAACCAAGACAGGCTGAGGGTGAAGTGATTTGAAGTTCAGTAACAGGAGCAGCAGTGCAGACGCTTGTCCAGCTATGATGAAATAACCTCCCCATAGTATGGACCACTCAGTGCCTGCTGGTGACTGGCCTGGCTGACGTCAGTACACACAGCTCTGTTATTAAACATTTCTTCCAGTTTATGAAAGAGATTGCTGAGGCCAAGACTGTAAATAGGTTTCTTATGTATCACTGAGCTGTCATTCTCAGTATGAGCTGGGGGATTGATTTATAAAAAAAAAAATTACATGTGTTGATCCGTACATTTTACAACAGTTTAAAAATGATTCAATAGGCTCTCCAAACAGCTGTTAAGTTCCAGAGAAGTCATTACGGTGATGTTCTTGATCAATAGGGAAATAACTCTGACGAGCAGCTAAATGGAGTAAACGAAGTCTCTCCTGTAAGGTATACAGTGCACAAGGGAAGGATATCCAGTTTTGGAATCATAGGTATCATTGTACCGATCAAAGGATTTTCACAATAATGTGGCAGGGAGGCTGGTAAACAACATGATAGATGAACTTTGGCATCAATATGTGATTCACATCAGGTTTCTGCGTAAATAGCAATGTTTGTTTAAACCATGGGTAGGCAGCATTCTCCTCCCCGTCTTGAGGATCTACAATTCTCGTGATACTTTGTCATTGTTTGGAGTTGTGTTTACAGATGTACAGCAACCTGCCTCCTGCTACCTACATGAAAACAACCTCCTGCACTCTCCGATAGAATTACTAGAATAAAAAGCCAATTGTCTCAATGGCTCAGATTGGTATGGCATAACTGTTATCAAACATGGGAACTAGGCAGGAAAATAGAGAGAGGACAAATCCTAACTACCAAAGACCAAAGTGGTGGTCATGTACTGAAACAAAATCTCTGTGAAGAGTAAATGGGGATTTTATTTCACCACTAATGTGCTGATAAATCAGTTCAGATTCATTTTCAAATACAAAATTGCACAGCTTATTGGAAAAAGATGGACAACTACGAGGTCTCCAGTGAGAATATCTGTGTTCACTACAGCTCACTGCTGCACCCAAACAAAAATTGTCAAAACTTACTCTTGTTTACCTGACAGCTGTTAATCTTCACTCGGGGCCAAAAAAAAATCTATATCTTATTTTGTATTGAACATTTTTTTTTTTTTTGGACAAATGTCCATTCCCACACTATGCAATGGAAACGTATAATATAGTAGAGAAAACACAGTAAAAAGTGCACATATAAATGACAGGCACTATGAGAGATTCTGGCAAGAGTTTGATTCAACATTCCATGTAGGAGAGAGAAAAATCCAAGTATTAATTACCAAACTTGTGTATTTGGCTAAAGCTTTTACATTTGGCATTTCTTTCATCTGTCGAGAACAGCTGGCTTCACCCACGCAGTCAGGCTATGATGCATTTTTTGTCCAGGGTCTAAAGGCATACCGACTTTGGACTTCAGAAATATCCATCACCTTAATTCTGAAATAATCCTCTGAAAAAACTAATTGGTCTTGCACAATTTGGAAACCGATTATCTTTAAATAACATGGAATAAGAAAGCAGTGGCAATGACTACATTTCAAATCTGCATAATTTGTTTAAAATGTAAACCTATATCTTACTTGATAAAGAAGATTTTGGCATTTACTTTAATGTATCCCATTATAACTAAAACTCGAGCAATTCCCATTAAATCACAAGAAGCACTATATATTGTTGGTAATTAATTGATTAATATCATAAAGTAAAAAATATACTTACGTACAGGTTTTCTTCCAAGACTGGTTTGTGTATTCTATGTGCACTTAAGCATGACAATTCAAAATAGACGGCAATGGACCTTAAAATGTAATTAATAAATAAAGTCGATCTATAGCTTTTTCATTTTTAAAACTGACCCGTTTTTGAAACTATTTTTAAAATCAAATAAAAGTTTTCTTCTCTGTGACTTGCACTTTGAATATAACACTTCCTTGTAGAAGAAGTGTATAGTATTGCATATGTTATACTAATAAAATATTCTTATATACATTGAACCCTCCACCCCAAAATGATGCTTTTTCTGTTGAACCATGCCTGATGTTCTTCAGAACGAATATTGATTAAAAAACACTTTCTATTTAATGTTACACATCAGTGATCTGCTCTACAAAGTTACAGTATTATAATTGCCGCTACAATTTAGTGTCATTAAAATGGCACTGCCACTTTTTTTTTTTTAATTAGCCGAAGTGAAGAAGAGTTGTGGACAACATTAATCACTTAAGGCACGTGTAAATTGAGTTTCAAATTACTAATTTGTTTTCGTTGGGCTCCTTTTCAAAATTCTCCACACATATATATTTAAAGGATACAGATTCCTGTCACTCAGATGCCTAACCTACGGGCACTGGAGGATGGTTCGCACAATTTCCCTGATGTGGCATTACTTTCTTCTGCTGAGCCGCGCAGACCCCCTCCTGCCGCGTGGTCCATCCGATCCACGTGACTGCGCAGCACACTGAGGGAGATTCACCTCCCTCGATCTAGCTGACCTCCTCCTGCCACGTGGTCCGACCACTATGCGACCGCACGGCACACTGAGGGAGACTCACCTCCCTCGATCCTAGCAGAACTCCTCCTGCCTCGAGGTCTGACTTAACTATGCAGCTGCGTGGCAGGACGTCTATATATAGATGTGGACGTGACGTTACACTCACTCTTAAAGTGATCACGTCATCATTACAATCCTAATCTGTTTTGAATCGCAGTGATGACATGGGCCTATCAGAACATAGGTAAGCCTATTTAAGGCTTGTTTTAGTCCCCGTTCATTGCCCTATCATGGATTCTGTTAGTACCTCCTTTAGTGCTCCAAGTGATTCCCTTGTGATTTCTTGTGTTTGACCCTTGACTCGTGATTTCTGGTATACTAACCTCGGCTTCGTATTTGACCCGTGATTTCTTGTATCCTGACCCTGTCTTTGTATTGACTTGAGTATTCCTGTTATTCCTGTCCTTGATTTATTCTTGACCCTGTTTCTTGTTGTATAGTTACATTAAGTCCGGCCATTCTAAGGCTCGGTAACACGTCTTTCGGATCCACCTTTTGTGGTTTCCTCTTTCCTGCGTGTTGGGTTATGACTCCCGTGACACATGATAAGATAAGTTCCTTGTGCTAGGTCACTGTCACTGTTAAACTCTGAGGATTATTCACTAAACTATAATCAGGATGAGATGATAACTGCTGAGCAAGAAAATCAGGCTTGAAGATCTCTACAACTCAGATTCTAGAAGTTTTAGAATACAATTTGTTCTATAAGTGAATAGACCTCAGAATGCACTGAGTAAGCAGATACAGGGGCAAAACAAATGGTTTAGGCCAGTGGTTTTATAAGCTCTTATAGTATATTAAGTATTTTTAAACCAAGGGGCAATGAAATGACTGAACAATTCCGAGGGTACAGTCTCAAAGTGATGGGAAGTCATCCATCTCTGCTGCAGTCATTGAAGGGAGAAGGTTTAGAGTCACCTCTTATCCATTCTGAGGTCCTTGTGATGTAGTGTGGACCCATAAGTCTTGTGAAAACATCATGGACAACAAGAATGCTGATATGGAGAACCTCAAATGCTTGTATGAGGTCTACAACATCAACAAGGAAAAATGTCACTAGCCAATTAAACTTAGGTCTGCAGTAGAGTTTTAAGGAGTATAGTTTCCTGATAGACTTCACTGTAGGTGATTCATAAAACAGGTCACAAACTCATCAGGAAGTGACTGGAAAAAGGGGGAAGCTAAATTCTCACAGGTGAACCCATCAGATGTGAACAAAGTAGTACAGAACACAACATGTAGCAGGTAATGTTCTGCAGCAGGTAATGTAGCATTGGTAGCATGATTTTACAAATAAAGATTCCATGGAGAGGGTTCCATTGACAGAATTGCTTTAAAAACAACAACTGCTAAGCAAGTTATAGGACAATAGCGCTAAACCTGGTAACCCCCCCAAAGCACCTGACATTTTTGTATTTCTTCAATTTTATTCAATAATTGTTTTATATATATATATATATATATATATATATATATATATATATATTGGTTTCTCAGTGATGTAGCCAGCCTACATCACTCAGTTAGGTCAGGATGATAGAAACTGCAGTACAACAATGTATGCCGTAAACTGGTCACCCCAGAGAAATAAAAATGACAGGTGATAGATTAAAGGGCAATTCTCTTCTCCCCCTGCCGGGATGAATATTGATAAAGGTTAAAGATGGATGACATCTAAACATCTCAAGGTCGGGAAATTCTCCCATTCCTCAGAATTATTAAAAATTTCACAGCAGTAGAAATAATTAAAAGCATCAAAAATCAAAGTTAATTGAAGGTTATACCCTGCCTATGTTGGAAATGTCTTCTATGAATTATTAAAGTGTTTTATTTCCATGTTCCTTTTGATGCAAACACCAACCTTGGCAACCAAAGAATGACCCACGTTTGGCAATATGTGACATGTCACTATTTCTTGGCTTAAAGTTAAGCTTTCCGCAGTTTGAGTGACAGGAAGGGCCCAGTAGGAGCATTAAATCTTTCCTGTGTTTGGTCTATTCACAGCATGGAAATCGCGGTGCTTATCTGCAACACTTTATCACACCCTGTGGGGAAGGAAGAAAAGAGAGCCTAGTGTGCGAACCTTTAATTAGCTAAGGCTTTAAGGGCACCTTCTGCCCCACAATTTCCTTAAAGATTCCAACAAAAATTCAACTTGTAAACACAAATTCTAGCTACCCTGACTTCAAAATGGCAATCTGTCAATGACGACGATCATTATAAGTTGTTATTAAAAGAATCCTTTAGAAAACTTCTATAATGAAGGCAAATTCCTCTTGGGAAATGTGAGATTGGCTAGAGCTATGTGCGCAGCCCAATTATGGTCATGTAAGTTTAAATAAAGGTGCAGAAAATCAAAGCCCTAATTATACACTGCAGATCTGAACAGAGAAAAAACACGGAGTGTATTTAAGATTTAACTAGCTCACACTAGCATAAACCCCTACTCACAAGTCAAAAAGATCATCTTAACAAATTATTTGGAAAATGTTATTTTATACTAAATTATCAGTTTAAGGGGAGAATGTACGTTGTTTATCAGGGTTAGAGTGTACACTATTCAACACCATTATGCTGTAGAATTTTGCTTGTGACACCATTCTTCTGTATTATAATGCTCAGTATGTTTACATTTTTAAAATTAATCACAGTCATTGTAATTCTTAAAGAGACACGATAGGCAGCCAGACCCCTTTATCTCATTGAAGTGGTCTGGGTGCTGGGTCCCTGTCCCATTAGCCCTGCCGTATATAACATTGCAGTTTCAGAGAAACTACAATGTTTACATTGCAGGGTTAAGACTGGCTCTAGTGGCTGGCTACTAGAGAGTCACTAGAGGCGATTCCTGAAGTTTCACGTTGTTTAACTCCGTGAAACGATGCTGGACATCTTCACGCTTTGCATGAGGGCATCCGGCATCTCTAAAAACCCTATAGGAAAGCATTGATTCAAAGCTTTGCTATAGGAAAGGACTAATCCCCAAATATCTGTATCTTTCTTTACACTGTTCAAACTAAAGCTGTTTTTTTTTTTGTGTGAAATGACTGCATTACAGACAAAAGTGTTTAACACCGTCCCTTCCTACCCTGAAATAGGAATTGAATAGTGACAAATACATTTTTCTTTAAATGGAAGAAAGGTAGGGAGCCAAATCTATATAATCCTATAAAATATAACATTGATATCTGATGACATTATCTGTTCAAATACAAAAAAAGCCAATTAGGCTAGTTAACTGTAAAAAAATAACATAATAGTGCAAGATTTAATTGCATATTAGTTGAAAGGAGTACATACGAAAATTATTTTCCTTGCAACAAATGCACCTGTTACTCGTCAGTCTCAGATTTTACTGCTTTTAATAAGAAGGTAGGTAATATAATCTGTTTCAAAGCGTCAGACTTTGCGGCAATTGCATACTGCTAACATTATGAATGCACCGCGGAATGGGTGCTAAAAGAGTTAATGAGAGTTCTTAAACAACTGCACACATTTCAAGCATATCGAATTACGTGCGAAAAAGAACCAATTGATATAACATATATATGATTTGTCTCTAGCACTTAAGACTGAAACAAATGCCACTTTAATCAGTCCCTATACAATTTCATATTACAGTCTAAACAACAGTGTCTAGACCGGGCCTACTCAGGTTCCACTGATTGAGCAAGGGGACACTTACTCTGAGAATAGACACATTAAAGTGGGATTATTAGGCTCATTTAGACATTTCAGCTATGAACTTTCAGAATATACATTTAGCAGGTGTGGATACGAGACACCAGGTCTATAAACACCATCAGCTCATTTGTCATTTATATATGTTTAGTGAACTTTATTTAGGGGAAAGAGAAAGAAAGGATAGAAACAAAGACTTAGACCATTTTAGATATTCAGTATAATTATCACTCAGTATAATTTATAGTCTAATACTGGTTATCAAGCCCGGACTGGCCATCGGGCAAACCGGGCAAATATCCGGCGGGTCGCGATGGCCAGGGGCCGAGGCCAACAGGGGAGATCAAGGGATCTTCCGGGCAGCAACTTTAGGGCTAGTGCTTCCTCACCTCTGGCCCATAGAGGGAGCTCTACTTTCACGGACTGCACACTGCATGCTCCTGTGCAGGATGTACAGCCTGATGCACTGTGTGGACCCAGTGTACATGGTCTACACCACCAGATACCTCAACCATTGGACCACCAGGGAATATGATTCCTCCCTGGGCCCTCTTCCTCCTATGGAGGCTTAAGGTAAGGAAGGGGGTGGGGGTGTAAACCCAGCAGCCCTTGCCTCCCCCCTCACCTAGCAGCCCCCTCTCACCCAGTAGCCCCTGCCCCCCACTCTGCAGCCCCCACTCACCCAGCATCTGCCCCCCTCACCCAGCAGCCTCTGCTCACCCAGCAGCCCCTGCCCATCCTCACTCAGTAGCCCCTTCTCACCCAGCAGCCCTTTTTCACCCAGTAGCCCATTCACCCTGTAGCCCCTGCCCCCTCTCGCCCAGCCCCCGTCTCATTCCCCCAGCAGCCCTGCACCCACCTCTACCCACCTCTACCCAGCAGCCCCTGCCCATTCTCACCCAGCAGCACCTACCCATCCTCACTCCGTAGCCCCTTCTCACCCAGCAGCCCCCTTTCACCCAGTAGTTCCTGCCCCCTTTCTCCCAGCTGCCCCTGCACCCCTCACCCAGCAGCCCCTGTCCCACTCACCAAGCAGCCCCTGCCCCCCCTCTCACTTAGCAGCCCCGGCCCTCGCTCTCAACCAGCAGCCCCTGCCCTCCCTCTTACCCAGCAGCCCCTGCCTCCCTCTCACACAGCAGCCCCTACCCCCCCAACCCAGTAGCCCCAGCCCCCCTCACACCCAGCAGCCCCTATATCTCTCTCTCACACCCAGCAACCCCTATCTCCCCCTCTCACACCTAACAGCCCGACTCTCCTCCTAACCCATCTCCACCTTACCCACAGCTCCTCCTGCCCCCTGACCCAGCAGCCCCTGTCTCCCCTTTTCTCACCCAGCAGCCTCATGACCCCCTCTCACACCCAGTTGCCCCATGCCCCCTCTCACACCCTGCAGCCCCATGACCCCTTCTTACACCCAGCAGTCCCATGACCCCCCTCTCACACCCTGAAGCCCCTCTTACACACTGTAACCCCATGTCCCCTTCTCACACTCTGCAGTACAATGTCTCCCTTCCAGACTCTAGATCTCCTATTCCCCCTCTTAAACAACATCCCCTATCCTCTCCCCGACACACATACACTGTCTCTCCTCCCCCGGTAAATAAAGGTTTAAAATCCCTTTATTTACTTACCTTACCCCAGCGCCAATGTCTTTCGGTGCGGTGTCAAAGCTCCACCCCCTACTCTGTCCCGCAACGAGCGGGGTCTAATGTGCATGCGCGGCAAATGCCACGCACACATTAGACCTCCCTGTAGTAAAGCATTGAATCAGTGCTTTCCCACGGGGAAAATCTGATGCTGGAGGTCCTCATGCAGAGCGTGAGGACGTCCAACTTTAGAAAACGGACCAGAATTTCGTTATAATTCCGGAAGCGACCCCAGTGCCTGTCTGGTAGACAGCCACTGAGGGCAGACTTAGTGCTGCAATGTAAACATTGCAGTTCTCTGGAACTGCAATGTTTAACATTGCAGCACTAAGTGCAAAAGGGACACATCACCCAGACCACCTCAATATGCTGAAGTGGTCTGGTTACCTACACTGTCCTTTTAAGTGCTACACACAAGAGTCTTAAAGGGACACTCTGGGCATCAAAACAAATTATGTGCATTTCATAGGTTCCTTTCCTTTTCATAAAATGCCTTATCTGATTGGAGGGTACACAAGTGTTGACAGCCAATGAGAGATCAACGTGAGCTGAGTTTCTGACTTGATCCCGCCCCACAGTCACTCAGATTTTTATTGTATTCCAAAGCCAAGCTAAGGGGAAAGGAGAACGATAATATGAGGACAGTGGCTGTGGGGTGGTGTCATGTCAGCCGTTCAGCTCACACTGATCTCTCATTGGCTGACTCTCTGATGTTGTAGACCTCATACAATCAGTACTTGCAGTACTTCCAATCAGTAACATGCCTTGTGAAAGGGGGAGGTGTGCTCAATTTATGCTCAAAATTTTTTTTTCCCAGCAAACATGAAGAGATTTAAATAAATACATAAATAAAGCATAAATATGAGGCACAAACCTTCAAAAAATACTTATGTTGGGTTGGTATCCAGAGTGTCCTCCTAAAATCAACCATGTTACTTCTGTCTTACGCAGAGAGTACATGGGAATTACACTGAGAACAATGCCGATAACTTAAAGCACATTGACACTGAAGTTTAGTGCACTGATTCAAAATACCCCATGTTTCAATACCAAATTTAAAATAAAAATAAAAATCCATTTACAGACTTGATACTGATCCCTATGCAGTTGCAGACAACATAGCAAGTGTAATGTAAGTTTAGAAACCCTAAAAATGAAATCAGACCATGGCATCAACGTGAGAACAAAAAATCATGTCAAGCTACGTACTACGACCTCTACGCAGAGTCTATTGGCAATTTAAGAAATGCTTTTCAGCCTGTCAGTAGACAAAGTGAAAGTGACAATATAACAGAACCTAGAAAATTATTTCGAATTCTAACCTGGATAGATTATTAATCAAGTAAAATAACAATGCTGGACTTTTTTCTATTACTCCTCAAAACCAAGTGATGCATATCATAATGGTATCTCTTGCTTGCTTGAATCGGTAGTTCATTCACAATCAGAATCCATTGAACATTAGTATTTTACACTGTAGCTCCATAAAGGAACATAAAATGTAAAAAGCTTGTCGAACGGAGTTTGAAGATAAATTCATTTATAAGAAAGTGTATATAGGAATACAGTGTGTTAAAACAAATAGAGAAGCATTATTAAGCATAAATAACTAATTGCTACTTTTTTTGTAGTTGTATATTATAAAATAAATAGTAAGTCCATTTCATAAACATGTTAGTGTGGACATTTTATGACCTCATGCTAAATACACATATAATCTAACCACAAATAAGAAAAATACAATATTACAATTGGTGGTTATTGCTGACATGCCTTTCCATAGGTGCCAAGAGTCCTGAATTTGCTAGGACAGTCCTGCATTTTGGACATTGTCTCATCAAAAATATGTCCTGTGGATCTGTCTACATTTAGAAATTTGCCAGGCATATTTTAAGATGCAGGAATGACTGGGCACAAGGACCATGCACAGAGCAGCTCTCCATCAATGGCCTGCTTTCAGGGGGTAGGCTGTACAAAATACATATTAAGGAAGAGCGAACACAAAAACATACAGTTTTAAATTTTCCAAAGCTACTGAAGAACACCTATCTAAGCTAACAAATATGGGGATTCAGTTCCACCACAAGGCTGTTATCGTGTTAAGCTCACCACTACGCCACGGTGGGTTCTACAGTTATTTCGACATGGGAGACAAATTAAATAGTGTAATTATATAAGGTTATCTTCAACCTGTTAAAGGACAACTGTAACTTCCACGATTGTTTATATTATTTTTTCTTTTTACCATATTTAACAACTATATATATTTGTGAGGTGCGGAAAATACATTTAAATGTAGAAATCAGCACCTATTTATCCTGTTTCTGGGCACCTCTATCTTAGCTTTCTGTCAATCATGGTTATAAACTCTGTCCTTTGCGCCCAGCAATCAGCATAGCGAGCAAACACAGAAGTAACGAAATTAAACAATGTTTCTATTCCTACTCTTTATTTGCAATGTTTGCCCTGGCTTAGCCATGTCCGAATTCGATGATTTAATTTGCTAAATCTTTTAACATCAACTTAAAAGAAAACGGAACGTCTTATGAGAAACAAAAAAGTTCAACTCAAGTTCTAAGTGATTTTTCATGTTTTATTCAATTGTGTAAATTTTAGAGAAACAAGTTTCCCTTTAACCCCTTAAGGACACATGACATGTGTGACATGTCATGATTTCCTTTTATTCCAGAAGTTTGGTCCTTAAGGGGTTAATGAAGAGTTCCAAAATAATCAAACTTAGCCAGATCATGAAAATAGTGTATGGCAAAATATTGCATTTATAACTTTTGCTAAATAGTTAGGAAAAGGCGGATCATTTAAGCAGTGACATCGTTTAACTTACTGATTAATAGTTACCTGCGATTTAATTACATTACTTTATATAAGGTAATAAGGAACCAACGATATCCAATTTAGTGCTGTAGCAAGTGCTATTGATGCATGATCCCTGCCCCACAACAGGCACTGATTGGTTATATATTACATAGAAGACAAAGCAGACATGATCTGTAACTGATTACTGTTTCCGCAAGCAATCAAAAATAGATTACCTCTTCAGAGTTATTTAATTAAGAAGCATGCGGCCAGTACTGCATTACTGTTCTCCCATTAACACTGTCACACGGAAGGAAGAAATTTATTTTTCACCATTAACACTTTCTGGGCTCGTCTAGCAAATTGTCATACTTGCCTTCCCGAGCCAGTACGCGCTAGAACAAATTAATGTAATGAAAAAGTTAGTTTATAATAGGCTGAATAGGCTGCTGTTTCCTGATTAAGTTTGGTACGTAGCAGGACACAGCTGCTTGCAGAAAAGCAACACTCTGGATAAATTGCTTGACATCATGAAACTATTCCACCAGCTAGAATGTGGTCTGCCAGGTGGACCGTGTCTTAGTATACTTATAACACATTGAAAAGTGGTGGATGTTTGATTCTTACAATGCAAAAGGATCTTCTTCATTTGTCTATCAAGGTTTCACAAAGTTCCATCCTTAAAGGGACACTCTAGGTGCCCTAACTATTATACAGACGCTCAGTGCTGAAGTTATTGAGAAGATTGGCTCCTTCTTTTCTGGGTTGGGGGCATGTGGTCTTTATAGTGCGTGTTGGTCCGATAAAGTGGAAGTTCATATTTTCACATCCACACCTCTCGAGATTTCAATTGGACAATGAGGGACACTTTAATTTTAGGGGTGTGGACTGAGGCGGGGCTGTTATAAAGAAATTTTAGGTGACCTACTAGTAACAAATTATGCAACTAAAATGCAGTTTAGAGCATAATGTATGTTATTTACACAGACTGGTTTCTAAACACATTTATTGCAGTTTAAAGACACAATCCTATGAGTATTATTGCTGTGGTGCTCTGTTATATATACAAACTCGCAAACAATATGGAGTTCCTAGAAAGGATGGTCATTAGGAGAGAAATGAGGAACAGAAAGACTTGTGCCCAAAATATGGACTGTCCCTCTCAAAACAGGACAGTTGGGTGGTATGACATTCTCATACCAACTCATACCATATTTAAAAATACTCATTAGCTGAGAGCCATCAGCTGACAATTTCAGTCCTTTAAACTATTTAAATCTAGTATAAGTGGGTGCAATAATGTGGGTGTAATCATATGAAGTTTCTTTTTATCAGACCAATTCAGACCAGGCCAGGAGGATAAGACTTACTGACATGTAGATCTACACACAGTGTGGTGTAAACAGTAATCTGTTTATGAAAGAATAACAGTTTGGTGTCTGTTGATAAATCTAGTAGATTGATTTTGAACACTAGATTTATGCCTACAATATCTTAAAGTGACAGTCAGACGTTATTTTCAGTGTTGCAAGAATCAGTACATACATTTTATTTGGGCCAATAGTTTTTAGGGTATTCTATGACACCATTTTCTGTGGGGTAACTTATTTAATAATTTATCATGACTGATTTAAAATCGCTAATAAATAAGCCCCTTGCAATAAACAAAAATGGGTTTGGTTGCCTATACAAATTACACATTTGTTATATTTAAAAACACAGCTGTTAGCCTTGCGATCAAGCTTCCATTATTCTTGTGTGCCTGCATTAGACATGAGGTCACCCATTTAGAGTGGAAGTTGGGAGATTTAGCCTAAGGCAAAGGAAATGGTTCTTTACAGTAGGAACAATAAGGATGTGGAATGCTGCCTGAAGAGATGGCTTTATCAGAGTTTGTACAGATGTTTAAACAGCAATAAATGAATAAATATGTGCAAAAACATAACATTCAGGGAAATACTCTTTAATATGTGGGGTAACAGCTTCTTCAAGGAACGATCTGACTCTCTTTCTGGGCTAGAGAAGGAATATTATCCTAGTTTGTTGCAAAACTGTAAAGCACTTCAGAGATATTTTTGCCTTTTGGATTAACAACAAAAACTGATGTGACAAAGACTGAACTTGATGGATGCAAGTCTTTCTTCAGCCTGTATAGCTACGTGACTTTTGTCTATAGTATTCAACCATGATATATGTATACAAATCAAGCCAAAAAAGTTACCTGTGCACCATCCTAAACCTCAGTGTACACTTAAGAAACCATTTGGACTATTGCATGATCATGTAGTGTAAGCTGACTTCTCGAAGCCAAGACAAACTTCCTAGGTGAGTCCTACGTAACTGATTAATATGAATGCTTTCAGGCAAAATTTCAGAGACGAACGTGGGTATTGCTATGAAACACAACAAGCTAACTAACTCTAAATAGAGAACACATGGTGATCATTATTATTATTGCCATTTATATAGCGTCAACAGATGCCTTATCGCTTTACAATATTATGAGAGGGGGGATTTAACTATAAATAAGACAATTACAAGAAAACTTACAGGAACGATAAGTTGAAGAGGACCCTGCTCAAACGAGCTTACAGTCTATAGGAGGTGGGGTATAAAACACATTAGGACAGGAAATAGCAATCAAATTAGGTGGGAGTGAAGCAGAGTTGGAGGAGAGAGTAGAGTGCTGCCCTTTAAGAGAGAGCAAGAGACAGGTATGTGAGGTATAGGTTACTATGGGAGGCCATAAGCTTTGCTAAGGAGATGGGTTTTAAGGCACTTCTTAAACGATTGAAGACTAGGGGAGAGACTGATGGTTGTAGGCAGGCTATTCCATAGGAAGGGAGCCACCCGCAAGAAGTCCTGCAAGCGTGAGTTGGCTGTACGGGTGCGAGCAGCGGACAGGAGAAGGTCACGGGCAGAGCGGAGAGACCGAGAAGGGGCATACCTATGGATCTGTGAAGAAATATAAGAGGGGCTAGAATTGTTCAGTGCTTTATAGGTGTGGGTTAGCACTTTGAATTGACTCCTATAGAATACAGAAAGCCAATGTAAGGACTGACAGAGGGACGAGGTGTGAGAGGACCGACTAGAGAGGAAAAATCAGTCTGGCGGCAGCATTCATTACAGACTGTAGTGGGGCAATACAGCTTTTGGAAAGACCAATTAGTAGAGGGTTACAATAATCCATGCGGGAAAATACTAGAGCATGGACAAGCTTCTTGGTAGCATCTTGCGTAAGAAAAGGGCAGATGCCGGCTATGTTTTCAAGATGGAATCTACAGGATTTGGCAAAATACTGGATGTGAGGCTCAAAGGTGAGGCCAGAATCAAGTATGATGCCAAGGATGGACTTATGTGGATACCACTAACTTGGAGGGAGAGCGAAAGAAGAGGATCAGTATTAGGAGGAGGAAAGACAAGGAGCTCAGTTTTAGAGAGATCGAGTTTCAGAAAGTGGGAGGACATCCAGTCAGAGATGGAAGAAAGACAAGCAGTGACACTTTGCAGGACGGCAGGGGGGAGGTCCGGGGAGGAGAGATATATCTGGGTGTCATCAGCGTACAGGTGGTAGTGGAATCCAAATGAGGTAATAAGTTTGCCAAGAGAGGCAGTATAAAGAGAAAATAGAAGAGACCAAGGACAGAGCCTTGGGGGACTCCAACCAAGACAGGACGAGGAGAGGAGGTATCATTAGAAAAGTAGATGCTGAATGAGCGTGGGGAGAGATAAGAGGAAAACCACAAGAGGACAGAGTCACAGAGACCGAGTGATTGAAGAGTTTGTAGAAGAAGAGCATGATAAACGGTGTCAAAGGCAGCAGAGAGGTCAAGAAGAATTAGTATGGATAGATGCATGTAACCAGGCTTCACTTTAACATTAATTACAATATCTACTACCTTTAAAAATAGATGGGAGGAAGTAGGTGGAAGATGATTACAAGCAGCGAAATGTATCTGCAATCATAACGATTTTAAATATATCACTCTTGGTAATTTATATTCTACCTTAAAACAAGAAAGTGCTTTATCATTGGACACTATGATATACTTTTCATAATTTGGGAAATTAAATCCAACAGCGAAACAGAGAATCATGATTGCACTACCCTGCCTTAAAATATCTGTATTTTTTTTCCAACAAATGATTGTTTCTTTAAATGCTGCCTCCTCCTATTATTATGAGGTATATAGAACACGCCACTGAGCTGCTGTGACAGTTGAATGAGGGGAAAAGTTCAACAGATCAAGAGTGGAGTCTGCATAAGGCAGATGTAGTTATAAATTAAGAGCTGGAGTATGGAGAAACATAATATTAAGGGTGTTAGCCACAATCCTAATTGCAGAGCAATAAATAAAGAAAAGGAAATGTTTGTAATTAAAAAGCACAGATTTAAACGTTTGCTATCATTATTATAGATCAATTCAAATTCCGGAGGTTGATTTATTTTTTTAAAGTATGCTATTAATGTATATGTACAGATCATGCCCTTGCAGTCTCACTGCTCAATCCTTTATTTATAAGTTAAACCCCTTTTGTTTCTGGTTATGCAGCCCTAGCCACACCTCCAATGCATGTGACTCACACAGCCTCAAAGAAAAAAATATTTAATTTTTAATGAGATCTTACAGCACAGTGTGTTTACTTTGGATGTTCGTATTTCCTTCTCTGTTAATTGAAGTTTAACAAAGCAACAGGAGGCCCCTGCAGGCACAAGCATGTTACTAACAGAACAGGTGAGAAGAAGCTCTAAATTTAACACACTGCAATAAGTAAAGATTTAAAATTAGATCTTGCTTCACAAGTGTGTAGGGACGCCTTGTAAGTCACAGACAGGGGAAGTCCGCCTCCTGTCCGTAGTCCGCACCCGTACGGCCAACTCGCGCTTGCAGGACTTCTCGCGGGCAGCTCCCTTCCTATGGAATAGCCTGCCTACCGCCATCCGACTCTCCCCTAGTCTTGCATCTTTTAAGAAGTGCCTTAAAACCCATCTCTTTAGGAAAGCCTATGGCCTCCAAGACTAACCCCTACCTCACTTACCTGTCTCTTGCCCTCCCCTAAAGGGCAGCCCACTTTTTTTTTGATTGCACACTCCTGTCCTAATGTGTCTTACACCCCACCTCCTATAGAATGTAAGCTCGATTGAGCAGGGTACTCTTCAACCTATTGTTCCTGTAAGTTTATTTGTAATTGTCCTATTTATTGTTAAATCCCCTTTCATAATATTGTAAAGCACTACGGAATCTGTTGGCGCTATATAAATGGCAATAATAATAATAATAATAATAATAAGTGTAGCTAGGTCTGCATAAACAAGGTGATTTAATGCATCTATGGCAGAGAAACAAAACCATTTTGTTAAGCTAAAATAGTTTTGGTGCTTAGTATGTACATATGATTTTACACCCCAAAGTTTTCTACACTGTATTAAAGGGATTTTAGAAACTCTGCCATAGTTGCACAGATTCAAACCAGGTTCTAGCGACAGTAATATCTTTGTAGGCATTCCAATCTCTTTTTTGGCAATGTAATAACTGAAGACCCCAAAAAAACATACCCTGTGTGGCTTATAGCCAGAAAGTCTATAAATTACAGACGGGTTCAACCCCTAATGCAAGAACATATTATTTACTGCAATTATACAGGTATTCTTTAAATCGATGTGCAATTAGTTACTAACTAGATTGTAAAAAAAGCAACTAATCTTTTAAGTCAATCAATATTACACTGGATTTGTGCTATTTATTTCCTTTTATTTACTAAATGTTCATTAAGACTTATACCTAACAAGTGAGTCTTGTTTCCATGTTGAAAAAATACCAGGAGTGATAATTATTTAGTGCACCTAACATTAATCATATATCAAGTAACAATTATTGCATGCATTGTTGTTTAAAAGCAGTGCGGCACCAGGGACAGGTTAGTATGTTATAATAGCGGTTTTACAGGATCGGATGATGGAAACATAACTGCCAAAATCAATCTAGGAAATCTATGCATCTTCTTGGAAGGAGACTCAAGAAGCTGATATGTTGAAATGTATTCTTCTGTAGAACACAAGATACAAGCAATCACAGCATGTTTTCTAGGAACTGGATCTAAATCGTGTGCTTTTTAAGCACTTAAAAGCTTCAACAATCTGGGCTTTATTCACTAAACCAGAAACTGGAGAATTGATAATAGAGTTGCAAATTCTACATATTAATTGTATAAATTTTACATATTACATCGTTAAATTTTAATTAAAACTAGCCCAAAATAAAAAAAAAAAAATACAAAAGTATTATCAATACTATGCCATGGTATAAAAATGATCAAAGGGACACTCCAAGCATCATAACAAACTATATCGCTGCATTGGTTATAGTACAAGAAATCCCGTCTCATTTTATCCCTGCACACAGGTGTTAAAGTGAACCTGTCATGACAGATTTGCAGTTTGCAGTTTTTGACCATCTGGCTTGACTTACATTATACAATTAAGTGTGTCTCCCCTTAATACTATAAAAGCTCATATTTTAATTTATTTCCATTACCCTTGTCTCCTCAATCATGTTTTCAGTGTGGGTTTTAACTTGCAGCATAATCCTCTTTGGAAAGCACACACTTGCTTCCCCTAACATGCCGAAAGTCCCCAACACTTTATGTTGACTTTATAGTATGTAAATACAATTTAGCTTCTCCCCGCCCCCCCCGTACTCAGACTGCATGTCCCAAGCTCCTGGAATAAATCATTCGGTTTTTCTCTCCACGCTGCTCTCATGCAGAGCCTGCACCTTCTCCATGCTTCCCCTTGTAGGTGTTGCTTTCCCTCAGACTGAAGCCAAGCAAGAGAGACAGCCAGAGGAGGGTTTCTTTGGTAACAGACACGCAGAGCACAGCCTTCTTATCTCTGTGCCATTTGGCACAGAATGAATTAGCTGTCAGGTGGGGGACAATGATGTTTTTTTAAAATCTAGACATTCACTTGCAATTCTGCTAACATAATGTATAGATTACATTTTAATCTTTGTCATTTAAGATTAAGTATATATATATGTTTGTAATTATTACTTCAGCGCTAATTCACTGAGAGATATCACATGGGACTCTATTGCTTCCTCTTTCCTCAATCATCATTTTTTTTTTGCAATTATAATGCATTATTTACATAATATAAATTTGAAGGATTAGTTTTTTTCCCCAAGAATATAATTGAGCAATAGAAAAATGTGTTGCGCTTTTTGGCAACAACAAGAGAATTAAATAAAAATAAATAAAAGCAAAGTCAAACTTTAAATTTTCTGCTTGCACTATACAATTTCCTAATGGTATTTATATTGATTGCCCCACACAATAGTGCGTATTGCAAACTCTTCTTTCAGCGATATAATTAAGGTTGAAAAGCGTTACGTTAAGGACCTTGTTAAGACGGCAGGCTACATTATTTTGAGTGATGCTGGTCCTGACTGCGCAAAATAACGGCTCACTGAAAGTATGTTAAATAAGATATTAAACAGAAAACGGACCAATTTTTTTGACAGTTTATCAATCACTGCTGTCAAGTAGCCATTAGAGCGCCAGTGATTTTTAAATATAATGTTGATGTTATGACATAGAATTACAGTTTGAAACGCAAAGTCGTTCTAATCACTTGTGTGCCAAAGAGAGTGATTGTCACTCATGTCTGACACTCAGCTTAATAAGATAATCTTATTTGTTTCTCCTATCTGCCCTGCACACTTATAGGTACAATCAATCAAAATATAGACCACAAATATAGACCATTATTTTATATTTCCAAATAGAGGGGTTGTGCCTGGAAGAGTGGTCACTGGTGGAGCTATTGCAAAACATTTTAGTTCACTAAATGACTGATTGTCCTACACGATTGAACATTTTTTTGTTCAATACAGTATTTTATGTAAACAACGCTATATATAAGGACACTCACTCAGTGAACCTTTTAAAATATATGATTGGGAGTTTTATTGCTGTAATATAACTGCATATTCCAAAAAAAATTAGACATTGGAAAATAGGGTCAGGGAATTTAGGGACACTATAGTCACCAGAACCACTACAGCGTAGTGTAATGGTTCTGGTGCCTATATCCTGTCCCTGCAGGCTTTTCAATGTAAACACTGTCTTTTCAGTGACTCCTCTAGTGGCAATCACTCAGTGGTAATCACTCAGTGACACCTCTAGTGGCAATCACTCAGTGGCAATCACTCAGTGACACCTCTAGTGGCAATCACTCAGACGGCCACTAAAGATATTCCCCATCTTAGTGCTGCACAGTGTTTCTAGGCTTTACATGGAGAGGCTGAATGCCCCCCCCTAGAGATGCATCGATTCAATGTATCTCTATAAAGAGCTGCTGATTGGTGCAGTTTGGTGTTTTGCTGCATATGTGCAATAGCCTCAGGCTCCCTTGATAAAGGCATTTTGCCGAAACGTTGGGGGCATATTGGTTGACTCTTGTCCTTCTTCTCACTAGTTCAGGTATGCTTTTCTTTTCTTTTTATGTATAATTATTTTGGGGTTTATAACAAATGTTTTGGTATCTCATTTTTGGATACTTGTATTCAGTGATTTATGCATTGTGTATTGATACTCAAGTACTTGCAGGTGTTACATTGTATTTTTCATTTGACATTGTATGTCTTTTTCATTCATTGATACAGTTAATGAGATAGCCTGCTACTGTGACCCATTTAATAAAAATCTTTTCATATATATTTGTGGTGGCCTTATACGAGTGAGCTCCCATGACTAGATTGTCCATTTGGGTTTAACCATCTTCTGTTTCTGATCAGCACTTCCGAGTGTGCCTACCTGTTTTAATTTTTACTAAGTACAGAAAATGTATCATAAGACAACATAAGGCAATATTACTGTTACTGCCTTGTCTCCATCTTCTTGTTATCCTTGCTATGCTCTTGTGAAAGAGGGAAACTACGTCAATATGTTGTTTGAAAGTGAAAACATAAAACCAAGCCCAATTTTTATTATACAGTAATGAAGCAGACAATGGATTGATTACCTAACATGATTTGAGCTATGGCCTGAGTGCTTGATTTGCCCAACAAGCTAAGGCAGTGCTGGGTAATTCTTTAGGTCAAACTACAACTCCCACAATGCCTTAGTTGGTAGCTAATTTTACATACTGCCATCCTTTGGGAGCCAATCATTCTTGTATCAGCAAAAGTGATTATTTTTAAATTCTGGGGGCAGTGTTAAAATCATGATTTGGTTCACAGTTCAAGTTTCGAAATTCTGTGCTGTTCGTGCTGCCACATAAATAGAAGGATCTGAGTGCTGAGGGAAATATCAAAGTTACAAGTAACATTTAAATGTAAGAATTAATTAAATATTAATATGTAACTTGACAATCTTTAACTCTCGTCAGACACCTGCTTGCTATGTTCATTAGAAAACTATTAATCAGCTAAATTATGAATTGTAACTGAACGTTGTATTGAATGTATTATTTCATTGTAAGTTGTCATTGGAAAGAATTCTTGCAAACACATTCTTATCACTGAAAATCAACTCTTTCCCTGACCAACAGATAACTAAGCCCAAAATGTAATGGGTAGATTTAGTAAATAGTGACCTGCAGTGATTTGAGAACAAGATTACAGAATTTTTAAGGAGTTGGGAAAAAGGCAGAATTGAAGTGCAGCAATTGTGGCTGAGTTAACTCAAGTGAGCTGCCAATTAACCACAATTCACTGTTTAATAAATAAACCCTTCAATGATAATGAACCTCGTGGCTATGTTATGTTTAACTTCCTCCCACTTGAACAGTGCTTCTCTGTATTTCTATCTATACTTGCTGTCGTACACAGCTGCTAAAGCAGTATAATTGCAATGCAAATGTATTGTTTTAAGTATGTCTAACCACACCAGGGAATACATTTCCAATTATGTAGGATGAAAAATAAAAATAAAGGATCATGATTTAAGAAGAGCCTTGAAGGTTTTCTAGGAATCAATCTTGTACATGCAAATTGCTTTTAACACGTTCCTGACCAAACCAAGCGATGTATCAAAATCTACAGAGACTTCTGTAGCTCTTCCCAGGTATCTAAGGGCGCTAAAAAGCTATCACAACTTTGCCCTTTGCCCTACGGCCTCTCCATGCAGCAATGAAATGGTTAAAAAAAAACCCAGCTTTTTCACTTACCTATTACCAGCGCCGAGGTCCACCTGTGGTGGCTCCATCTCCCCCTCCTTTGACATCAGCACGAGGTGGAGCCTAAATCGCACTCACGGCAAGCATTGATTCAATGCTTTCCTATGGGGATTTGCAAGACGCTTGACGTCCTCATGCAAAGCATGTTAAACTCCACTAAAGACAGTCTTAACATTGCAATGTATCTCTGAAAGTGCATGTTTTACAATGCAGTGCTAAGGGGACAGGGACACTGCGCACAGACCACTTCAATGAGATGAAGTGGTCTGGGTGCCTATAGTGTCCCTTTAAATGTGGCTCTCTCTATGTGAGATATAAATAAGGAGTCATTTTTTACTCTATAGTTTTCCTTTAGTTCTCTTCTATCACCTGTCTCAGGACAAAATAGCCAAAATGAAATAATAGTGGACTTATCCAGGCCGAGCTGACTGGACAGTACAGGTTTCAGGCTCCGGACTCTCTCCCGCTTCTTGGAACACCAGAGACATTTTCTTAGAAAGTGTAGCGAGAATGCATGGTAAGATGTGTTTGCACTATGATAAGGTTACTAGAACCATACATAGAATCCTGTAACAACAATAATTCTCACAGTAATGTGTCTTTAAACTACAATAAATGTGTTTAGAAATCAATCTGTGTAAATAAGAAACATTCTTCTTTCTCTAAATTACATTTTAGTTGTTTAAATTGTTATTAGTAAATCACCTAAAATGTCTAAGAATAGCCTGCCCATTGCCAAACAACCCAGCCACACCCCTAACATTAAAGTACCCCTCCCCCCTTGTCCATTTAAAATGTTGGGAGATATTGGAATGGGGGCATCAAAGTTTAAAGGATCACAATAGGGTCAGGAACACAAACATGTATTCCTGACCCTACAGTGTTAACACCACCATCTAGCCCCCTTGGGTCCCTCATGCCTCTATAAATATAGCAAAATCTTACTGTATTCAAGCCTGAAGCTGTAAATCTGCATGCTGTTAGACTCAGAAAAACAAGCAGTCTGCTGACATGTGGTAGCCTGATCCAATCTCAGTGCTTCCCCATAGGGTTGGATGAGACTGACAAAGAGGCAGATCAGGGGCAGAGCCAGCATGATTCAAACACAGCCCTGGCCAATCAGAATCTCCTCATAGAGATGAATTGAATCAATTAATCTCAATGAGGAAAGTTCAGTGTCTGCATGCAGTGGGACGAGATACTGAATCACAGGATGCTGTGCACAGTGCTGCCCTGTGCTCTGCTGACAGCAGATCTGAGTGGATGGAGGCATATTATGCCTCCATCAACTCCGAAGTCCCTCTGGTTCACTCTGAGTGACAGCAACTGGAGGTGTTCCTAGCTTTCAATGTAAACACTGTATTTTCTCGGAAAATACAGTGTTTACATGAGAAAGGCTGCAGGGAGCTTTAGTTCTCACCTGAACAACCTCATTAAGCTGAAGTTGTTCAGGTGACTATAATGTCCCTTTAAACATTGTAATTCAGAATTGATTCTAATTCGGCTATTTAGGTTTAAGTGTTTGGCTATATTATAAAATGAATATAGAACTTTGCCACCACTAGTCACTAGAAATATGCCACATAGATTGAAATGTATCTAAAATTCCCCTCCAATAAAACAAACAAAAACACAAAAACATTACTATTATGTGATTTATTTAGATAAATGTGAATGATGGTGAATTAAGAACCAAACCCTGCTATTTTAGCCAAGTGGGTTCTCCTTACAACTTACAATTTAGTGAAATATTCCTATAATATAATTTGCTCCCTTCCAAAAATGATCTGTCTGGTAGGTGTCTTATGCCAATCGCTTGTCTTTTCTGCCAAATTGAATGTTTAATACCATTTGTTTACTGAGTTTATTTACCCCACTATATACTGCTTAAACTACAAAGAACAAAGGACTCTGTGTACACTGACACATTTAATATTGCTTAAACATACTGGTGTTATGTACCTTACTAACAAAGATTTATGTTCCACTATACAAAGAAATACTTATGTTTTTAATTATAGCTTACATGTTACCTAAAGGTCATGCAATTTTCAAAATGACATTGGTTTACAGTCATGTGAGAGGTAGATTAGATTTATTGTCTTTCACCATATTTTATCCAGAATATGACATAATTTATAAACAAAAATTATATGGAAGGATAAAAATGTAATTAAACATATTTGCGAATGAATTGAAATGGACACAATACTGGGTACTATATAGTAAATGCACATAACTTTCCATTAAATGTTACAGTTATCCATTCTTCCATTCATTATTACCTATGAAAATAGCCACCTGCCAATGAGTTTTGCACCATCACCTTGACCAAATCAAGTAGAGCAAGGCATATTTCTCTCCAAGGCTGCTATTGCATCATTATCCAATGTGTCAAAAATTGGATCTTAATGAATAGATTCCATAAAGTATTTATAGGGCTGAGAGTTTAACGAAACCATTGGAACTGTCAGTACAGCACAGATGGTTATCAAATTATGTTGTCTTGCCAAGAGGAAGAAGGTTTGTGGGTTAAAGATGGAGATTATCAAAAATGAAGATGAAAAATATCAGCCACAGTCTGGAATTTCTTTTTGTTAGAAACTGGTTCATTGGATGGAACTCCATTTTATTTTGGTAATGGTGACTTTTGTAAATATAGAAAGAAAAAAGTTTTGTTTAGCCCATGTTTGGTCAAACGACAGATCCCCAGCTGTTGTAACTAGCTAATAGTGTTGTCGCGAACCGTTCGCGAACTTTTTGCGAACGGTTCGCCACGAACCATTCATGGCAAACTCCGGTCAGCTGACACATCCCGGCCAATCTCCAGCAGACCCTCCCTCCCAGATCCTCCCACCTCCTGGACAGCATCCATGTTGGGCAGCTTCAACATGGATGCTGTCCAGGAGGTGGGAGGGTCTGGGAGGGAGGGTCTGCTGGAGATTGGCCGGGATGTGTCAGCTGACCGGAGTTCACCGCGAACGGTTCGTGCCGAACCGTGGCGAACCGGTCGCGAAAAGTTCGCGAACGGTTCGCGACATCACTACTAGCTAACCAACTCACCTTGGGGCAGATTTATCAAGGCAAAATAGGTGCTTTCTTGAGGGCAAAGCGCTAACTACGGAGAGACATTATTTTGGTTTCCATGGTGAAAAAAATGTCAGGTAGACAGTGACAGAGGTGGAGGAATCGAGAACAGTATATTGTTGTGGTGAAGTGATACAGAGGTGCAAGTGGTCTTTGAGTGCATTCCATCTGTTTGTCAAAGTCTGGCCATCTTCTGTCACAGAAATAATCCAGAGGACTTTCTTTGCATTATACAAACAAATATTTCCACATTTAGAAAGCAAAGACTCTTTGCAGTATAACTGCTACAATAAGCTGTAGGGGGTATGATGTGTAGACTGTGACAAAAGGACACTACCATATCCACTGGACTACATATTTATAGTTTGGAAGAGAAAATGGATATGGGTAACTTGACACAAATGTATAAATACCTGCAGTTTAACAGCGTTAACAAAGTGCACAAATGTCACATATTCTATATAAAAGGGTAACTAGAACAAGTGATGGTAACTTGGAGTTGGGTAAATGGAGTATAATGGCAACATCAATTCTCTTTTCACAGAAACTGTGGTATAGATAGCAATCTTACAGAATAGATGGACCAATTGTATTGTATTTGCTATTCAAATGTCAATGTGCATTGCAATATTATATATAATATTAACATTATATATAAAATTATAAAAAAAACCACTAAAGGTAATAAATATAACTACGAAGAAACACCCATACAGTAACAACGATAAAATTATAGCAGAAAATAGTGAATTTTACACCAGGAATGAAATGTCCCAAATAATCCACAGCTAACCAGAGATGAATACTACAATAGTAGGGTTATATAGAACATCATATATTGTGATTCTGAATCAAGAGTAGCATTGAGAGGACAAGTTATCTTGTTGTGCATACTGAACAAGGATTCATGTCTTATAAATCAACACGAGATTAATCAACATTCTCATGTTGATCTAACACTAGGAGACAAGATATAATAGCAAAATATGTGAGGATAATCACATTAAAACTGTTGCAGCAAGAGATTCCAATCTCTCATGCATTTCTTTGAAACAGTCTTAAAAACCAGCCAGGCACTAAATTGACAGTAAACTACATTTTTATTGAGCTGTTAGTACTGCTGGATCAGTTAATCAGAGGAGGAATAATAACAGAGGGGCAAGTAGATACAGCAATTTTATTCCTTGCTAGCTAGCAACGCAGCCCTAGCCAAGTATAGCCACACAATGGATCACGTGCTCCAATTATTACCAGTTGCAAGATAGAAAGGATGACATCACCCTTCATCTCTTTGTCTAACAACAGTAAGATTCGGCTAATTGTAGACAATTAGGTGAAAAGGCTTCACTCTCTGCTGAATACTCTGCTAATGTCCAGGAATTGTGTTTGATATTCTGTTGACTAGAAGGGGTTTAATCATTAAACAGTGGGTTGTGATAAACTGAAAAACAATTTACCAAATTTTCTCCAAAATTAAATAGCTGGAAAATAAAATCTGCAGTTCAGCTGAATTGTTTTTTTTTCTTTTCAAACTGTTTAATTAACATTTAGTGGATAAGCCCCTGAATCAGTTTTGTTTAATACCTATTTCGTTATATAGGCGATGACCAGGGAATCATGGAACATTTGGAATTTGCATTGCATGCCAAGCCATGCCAGCAAGCTTTGCATTTGATATCTATCTACATTTTAAAGTGGAAGACAAAACACACGTTAATAAATGCAAGTATAACTAAAAGTTAAGATTTCATTAGCAATTAGATATCTCTGGATATATTTAAAATATAGCTCCTCTTCAAACATTCAAGGCATTAATAAAAAAGTATTTTTTTTTTATTAGCGAAAAAATATTATGTATGATTTTGATTATGTGGGAACATGTTTTTAATACCAGGAGTTAGGGCGGTTGACATGCTAAATGCAAATTTAAGACCAAAATATCCAAACTGTGAAAAATAGCTGAATTGGAGAATTTCCAAATGTTTTATTTTAGCCTGAAATATGCAATCCCATTTTCTGTTTCTCTGCAATTCACAATTTAGCAGATAGACCCTTTGGTGTTACTGGTGGAGAGTCTAGACTTGGGAAATAACAAAGATATATTGTATATTTTGGGAATACATCATTCAATATGTTGATGACAGCTATACACTGAATATGACACAAATCAAAAGATGATTCAGAGACAATCAATAGGAATCAATAGCAGAGGAATGCATATAAGATATATCCATTGTTACTATATGTAGAAACAAAGCATTAAGTAGTGCTAGGGTATTCTGCTTCATATAAGTGCCAATCTACATCAAAGTCAATGTTCTGAGTGGTGTATTCTGGTAATCATAGAAACATAGAATGTGACGGCAGATAAGAACCATTCGGCCCATCTAGTCTGCCCAATTTTTTAAATACAGTTTCAACTAATCAACTACTTTGTGAGTTTGTATTCCTTATCTGCCATTTTAGTGCATTTTTACTACTCTGCAAAACAGTGGAAGCTTTTATTAAAACAAAAAAATCAAATACTATGGTGATCAAGGCTCAAATTTGCTGTTTTATTTTGTGTGAGTTTTAACTATGTAATATATATAAAAAATGCAGCAAAGGCACCGTGTGGGGATTTCAAGAATAAGAGAAGAGGTGGTTTTGCTCAACACCCCAAGCAACATAACCACTGCAGTGGATGTGGTGCCAGGAGTGTCCTGGTGCCCTGTAAGTGTAATTTGGCAATCCATTTTAAAAAAGTTTGACAACTTACCTTAGTTCTGCCGGGTATCTACAGCCGCATGTTCTGCTTCTGAGATTGTCCTAAACAAGAATCTAGCTTAGTCTACTGAGCTAAGCAGGGCCATACGGGGCTGCGCTCATTGGCTGAGAGCCTGCAGACAGTGGGCACAGACTTTCATTGGCCAAATCACGCATTTTAGCTTCTCCTGCAAATACAGGATGTAGTGAAAGCACCTGGAGACCAGCTAAGCTGTCAAGCTGATGGCTTGACAGATTACAGTTGGATGGCGCCAGGTCCTAACTGGCACCATAGTCACTACAGTGGGCTGTAAATATACTTCCATATGATCATCTTAAGACGATTTAACAATGGTAAACATGGCAAATATTACAATTATTGTATAGCTGCAACACAAGCCACCATATATTTTCAAGATGTGAAAAATAAAGAAAAACAGAACATTTTAACATAAAACACATATAATAGGATGACCCTATGAACTATAACCCATTTTTTTCATATTCTTTCGTGTACTGTCTAAAATCCATAACTGATTGTTCCCCTGAGCCCTTTTTTTGTGAGTCCTTCTGCAATATAAAACCGTAAGAAATGAATCGTTATGACAACCACAATCCACAAGTGTGCATTGGAAGAACAGGTACTAAGTGAAAACTATTTCTTAAAATATCAAGCTCGTTAGAGAACAGGATAAAAAAATGTATATGATAATATTACAGCACAATACTGACTTTTACCAAAAGAATAAAAGTAATATTTTCTTAATAAACAAATATTAACTTATGCGCTTATAAAATGCTCCACACAGATCAGAAAACTCAATAACTATTGATTTACAAAAATAAATGCTTAATGCTGACAACAATAAAGGGTTAATACACTGCTCATCATACATTTACTGCCCCTCGCATTAACAAGCAGTGGGAACATACGCTTTGTGCGCATATGAAAATTGCTACTATAAGTTTTGTCTAGTTTGCTGTAATTAGTTGCAGTTCTTTAAACAAGAACCGAAAAGCCACAAATCACCTGACATTAATCTTGTCAGTAAAAAAGAATTTGCTTCTAATTTCCTGTTAGCAAAATGTGAGCAGAATATGGAAACGGGCTTCAATTTATACTGCTTAGACATGTTAAATGCGAGTAAGCCTGATAACAAAAAACTTTATATTAAACATGACAAAAACCATAACCACTGCTGACTGATGTTGTGGTTATGATGCCAGAAGAGGCCTGGCAACATCCCAGGATAACTAGTAAAACTATTTAGGATTCACCTGTGGTCCACCAGGCCCAGGTTGCTTCCTCCCATGGACCCATTCGTCGGTCCCATGAACCCCTGCAGAGAGCTTCCATTAACTCTCACCTAATGAACGCGAGATAAAAGTGCTTATTCCAATGCTGGAGTTTCCGGTAGAGCGTTCATGGCAGACCCCAGGTAAGTTGTTAAACTTTAATTAAACAGATTGCCTTGGGAGGGCCACCTGGCATGTCTATCACCATAACTAGTACAGTGGACTGTAGTGGTTATGGTGCTTTGAGAGTTCCATTAAAATCAGGTTTCATTCTACTTTGGTCTAATATGTGAATATTTGTGATATAGATATATAATGTGTAATTCTTAAGCACAATCAACAGGTACAATCAGAATGCCTGTGAGAGTAGCATTTTCATGTTGCCATAACACACTCTGTATAGGAGTATGCCTGTAATTGTTTGAAAGATCACCAAAAATATACATTTCGGAATATTTCGATATGTGACATTATTTGTAAACCTAACGTATGACCGTCATTTTTAAAAAGAAAAAGAAACTATATGTCGAAAGCAAATCATAATAATAATAAAATTAATAATAATAAAATAAGACAAAATGTATAATTTATTCTTGTTTTGCTACTTTTTCTTTTTTTAATATTGTAATGGGAGATTTGTTTATTCTTGAATAAATATTAATTGTCTAATATACACCCTTTACTAACTAATGGTACCAAATGTGCTTCAAGGTTCTCTTACCACTAGGAAAGTAACCATTAATAAAGGTTCTATTTTTGTATCACGTAGAAGTTTTAGAGCATATAGAGAGACAGTTATATACTGATATAAATACTTTCACTGAAGAAATCATTCTTGCTGACCCACTTATGGAGAAACCCAGGCTATATGTAAATGTAGGACTGGTTAACCCATCAGCCAGTCCTACATAATAGATTTACTGTAGAACAAAGATATCAAACATGGGGTCAACACTTCATAATTATTGCCAATATTTTAGAATTTTACCAATTAAAATGTAATAAATAGCAAAACTGTTGTAAGTAACCCACCATGTTCTAAAGAAGGGTTATCTAAACTCTGGCCATCCAGATGTTGCTGACCTACAACTCCCATGATTCTCTTGCTATCTATATGATTCGAAGAATCATGGGAGCTGTAGTTCAGCAACATCTGGAGGGTCACAGTTTGGATGAGCCCTGTTTTACAGTGACTATCTTTATTATTAATGGCTAACACTGGCAATCCATTTGTGTATTAACTAAAAAAAAACGCAAGGTTGCTGAGCATCATGGGAAACGTAGTCCACAAGCATCTCAAATGCCAAGGTTACATGGTTTGATCAGTGGTTCCAAACCCAGTTCAGAAAGCACACAGTTTTGGTTTTGTCAGTTCCCCCATAGGAATAGAATTAGCAAATGACTCAATTCTGGACTGATGGTGGTCCTCAAAGTCTGGACAGGATCTAAACCTGCAATGACTTCAAGCTATAATATGAGATGTATCACTTGACAGCTAGCATAGGATATAAATGGCCTGGGTGGGCTATTAGCAAGAGAAGGAGTTACCGCATATATCTGATCTCACCTAGAGTAATATATCCACTTCACATCACAAGGAATGCATTCACAAATTACTGAAAATGCAGCAGGATATTAAAATGTTGTAAGACTTGCTTGATGAAGCACAAAGTCTCAAAGTGCTTAATATAGATGGAGATCAGAGGGAAAAAAAACCTTAGAAAAAATAAGAATTACTGTTAAAAAATTGAAAAACAGTAGTTCTTTGTGTTCTAAGATTTTTTCTTAGAAAAAAATCATGTCACAATTGAAAGTCATTTTTTTTTTTTTAACCATTTAAAGAATTTTGATGGTATAAATCAGTTATGACAATCTAGCCTTTAAACATACTATATTTAAATAAAATAATTCTCTTATTCAGCAACCTCTTGGGTGAATGGAACTCTAGATGCCAAATAAGTAGGACAGTCCAGGCTGATTGTGACAATGGCAAGCAATATCATTGGTCCATAAGGAGTTAAAGATATGGTGGTGGATCCAGACAGCAGCCTTCCAGCAGAGGCAGGCTGCTACTAGGGAGTAAGGAAAGGTTTGCACTGTGGGAAAACATGTAGTTCACGACAGCTGAGTACCCAGTGTTAGGCATTGTTGTGACAGGGAAAGCAAGAATTACTGGTGTGATGCCATCAGTGTTCTATAGAACGATGGGTTTTAGAGTCAGTTGTGTTTGGGGTACAACAGGTGATCTCATGGTCATCTGGAGAAGGTTAAGAATTTCATTTTAAGGAGTAACACGAGCTCCTGATATGAAATATCTTAAACGTCTAAGACTTTTATGATTGCAGCCTCACAGCCCTGAATTATGTTCTGAGCAGCTGCAGCTCTGCCTGGACCGTTTACTTGCCAACAAAGAGAGGCGTTTCTCGTCACTCTGTCACTGTGTATGCTTAGCCCAATTAGTGCTCACTGCTCTATCGCTTTATGGTTAACCTTTTGGAAATTAATGGGCTAACTACATGTTGCTCCCTGTGTTATCCCTGTATGTTTAACCGTTCAGTGCCGGAGGGGTGGCTGTGTTTAACTCTAACAGCACAAAAAGGTGGGCTGGAGCTATTATTTATGTTAATCCCATCCATGCCATATTTGTGAGCTATGTACAGCCTGGTAGCACTGACTCAGTCTGTTTAACCCTAGCAGGGCCTTAATGATAAGCTATGTGATGCTCTAGCGTTCTATTATTAACCCTATCAATTCAGTGGGATCATATTACCTACTATGCTTTCACCCAACCTTTAACCCAATAAGTTCCAGAAATCTGAGCCATTAGTTAGTTCTTTCTAACTTGTAACATGTAAACCCTTCAATGCCAATGGAACGAACCATGTATTGCTTAAATACTGTCACTCCATGTTTAACCCTTTCATTACAGACAGGTAAGCAGGGGCTGATAGTTTTTCTATAGCTCAATGTTTAATCCTTTCAGTAATGGAGAGAGCTGAACGTGAATAAATCTCTATTTTACCATTCCAGTGAAATAGATGTGGGTATCTATTGATGAGCAGTATGCTACCACATCAGTTTTAACCCTTTCAGTAGCGGAGAGGTGAGCATGTGCTGATCACTGTGCTATCACTCTATGGCTATTGTATTTATTAGCAGAGATTTGAGCATGTGCTGGATATTATTCGAACACTCTCAGTTTAACTCTTTAATGTGAAATATGCTGATCGTTGTGCCATCACTCTATGTTTAACCCTTTCCATGGCCTAAAGGTGAGCATGTCCTTCTCATTGTGTTGTCACTCTATATTTAACTCTTTCCATACCAGAAAGGTGAGCATTTCCTTATCATTGTGCTATCTCTCTATGCTTAACCCTTTCCATGCCAGAAAGGTTAGAATGTGCTTATCATTGTGCTATCTCTCTGTGTTTAACACTTTCCATGCCAGAAAGGTGAGCATGTCCTTATCATTGTGCTATCTCTCTGTGTTTTACCCTTTCCATACCAGAAAGGTGAGCATGTCCTTATCATTGTGCTAGCTCTCTATGTTTAAACGTTTCCATGCCAGAAAGGTGTGCATGTCCTTCTCGTCTCTATGTTTAACCCTTTCCATGGCAAAAAGGTGAGCATGTTCTTCTTATTGTGGTGTCACTCTATTTTTAACCCTTTCCATGCCACAAAGGTGAGCATGTCCTTCTCATTGTGCTATTACTCTATGTTTAACCCTTTACATGGCTGAGGAGGTGACCATATGCTGATCATTACTCTATCACTCTATAATTAACCCTGTATGAATCAAAGGGGTGAGGGTGTGCTGCTGATTGCAAAAACCCTTCAAGTGCTTCAAGGTTGAGTTATATGATGCTCAGTGCAAAATCACTCTTTCCTGTGGTGTTACTTTAGGCTTGTAACAGTGCCTGCATACATGAAAACCCATTTTTCTAAGTATTAAAAATTATAGTAATTTAATAAATATTCAAAATCCTCCTGAGTGATCAGGCATTTAATAAAAACTTCACTTGTCATATCAATGTCAGATAGCATCAGATAAAAAAATATTGGATTTGAGTACTAGAAAAATCAATTTATATTCAAATATTTTTTAAATGTAGGACAATCTTTCACCACCCTCACGTGGATATCATTTAATTATGTGTGCAAGCTTTCAGTTTATAAATATTGTTTTTCGGTTTGTATGCAGCTAAAAGAATATCCTGAATCAACAAGTTACAACCCCTTTCTTGCATCAATACTGTGATGATAGATCAGTGAATAATTTCAAGGAAAACTATATATCCCTCTTTTTTTGAAACATTATTGAAAACATCAACAGGACAAGTTGCCTTTTTGTAAATGGTATCTGAAAACACATATATTAATGATCTTATTAATCCATGTCACTGGTTTCTCATTCTTTAAACCCAATATACATCATCCATTCTAACATCTTCATTGAAAAAAATGGGATCTGTGCATTCAATATGGATTCCCTGTTGGTGAGCTCCTCTCTGCATTTTTTTTAACACATCCATTCACAAACTCATGCAAGCCAATCAACATGGGTTGGTTACAAAGCACGAAGAAGAGGGAGACTTGCAATTCAGAATATTTTCCTAATGTGCATGGGCAGGGAGGAAAAAGTGACATCACCCATAGCTTGCAATGAATGTATGGGTGTAAAAAAACAGCAATTTGGAACATTAATTTCTTAATAAATAATATCTTTAGTGTTTTAACCAGGTCATCTACTTCTTGCTGTGATCTTATGTCCCACTTATTTTAACTATTTGAGAAACAATGTAGCAATGTGCATCCAACCTTCTTTGGTCCCTAAATGGGTTTTGTCATTAATAAAATATCCAGAAACATTCAAGCTCAACTTGTATTTTGAAAATAAACGATCAGGTTTGATTAACAGTTTCCTGTTACAAGCAGGTCTAAACACTTATGGTTTCTGTATAATCTACAGTAAAATGTCTGCTTAAAACATCCTGTATCATGAGTCCCATTCATTCTCAGTTCAATATTTTTGAATGCAGTGGAGGGGAGGGGGAAGTGTGTGTGTGTGTGTTGGGAAAAGGGCAATGTAGCAGATTTGGTGGAAAGAGTACATTGTAAATTCTGTGTTCTTTGTTTCTGTTCCAGCAAAACACTGCAGATTAGCAACAACTTCCTACCACGTGTTATTTAAAATAAATACTCTTACACACTGGTTCTTAACCCCTTGAGTGTCAGAAAAGGTTACAGTATTTTGTTTGTCTTGATTTTTTTCATTTTTTTTTATGGGGTATATTTGAGACTGCATAGTTTACATAGGCAAGTCAATAGAGAAATGCCAAGTGTACTAAATAATTAACCCTTTCAAAGATCAAATGTCATGGCATATAAGAATTTTCTGAAAGTCCAGTGCTTAAGTGGTTAAAATGTGAAGTCTGCATTGTTTTCAAGTTTTTGTTCTCATCTTAGAAAACGTGAACACAAGGCTGGTCACATAAACTGCATTGCAATTGTTTAGCTACTCTGTACAACAAGAAAAAAAATGATCCCCTTAGTATTGAATCCAGCAGACACTGTTTAACTCTTAAATACAAACAAGCCCACTCTACTTTGCCTTAAGGTAATTTGTATGTTTGAATTATTTAACACCTTTCAATAGGATATCAATACCATGGAGCTGTTTGCAACAGAACTATTAGTATTTGACAAGTTATGTTGGAGTTATTTTGTCCAGACACCAATTACATTGATTTGTTTGTGTTTTTGTTCAAAGATTGTTAGGGTGAATTTACTGTGTTTATATCAGTGTGAATTGTGTTGCTGCAATGTGGCAGTGAAAAAGTTAAATAGCAACAATAACAAACGTCAACCAATACAGAAGGCACACATATATGCAATGTTTGCTGAGTTTAATTTAGAACATCCTGACAACATATAACTGTATTAAACGCTACCCAAACTTCTCTGTCACACTCCTGTAGGTTATAACACTGTAACTGAGTGGAAAAAAAACAAAAACACAGGAGTCTATATTTAAAAGTGAAGTTTATCAGCGTTTGTGATTTAAAGGTAACAGTTGGAACACCCTTTCTGTGCTGGACTGGATCAAGTGATTTGTGCAGAGATGCACCAGGACTACTTTACAGCCGTGAAAGGGTTAATAACTCAGTTGCAAGGTTACTTTACCATGTCAAGTTGTACAATGCAGTGCTGGTTAGTTAATATAAGCACTGTCCCCAATAGATATAAGAATGGAAAACTGCTCGTGACTGACTACACACTACAATTCTACATTAACCCTGTGAGTGCCAGATAGGGAGTTGTAGGGTGTATCTAAACACTAAATTGGGCTAATCACTTGTGATAGGGATTCTTAGAACGTTTTAGCTAGCCAAGTTATGTTAAATAGTAAAGTGTTTGGAATATTTGCAGTTTGGTAAGTCCCTGAGTCCCACACACATTGAAAGTTGTCAGTGAAAGTGGGTATTTGCATAGTATGCCTGCCCTCTTAGAAAGAGTTTGTACAGTAAACAATGTGATTGTCCATGGATGTTACACACTTCAAAAACACAAAGAGTACCACCACCACATCACAAGACACACAATAAGACAACACACCAAACTTCCCCAATCCCAGAAACAAAGCAGTCTACCTTTTACTTCATTCTCCATTGAAATGTCCAGCTTAGAAAAAGTCCAATTTTAGAAAGAACATCCCTGGCCAACAGAGGCCATATCAAGTTTTGGAAAGAGTAGTTGGTATGAGGGTGTGAGGGGTATAAAACCCTTCTTTTTAAAAAGCACCTTCCTCCCCTTTCTAAACTTTGCCTCCTGCAGTGAGTGTCAGCCAATTCTCCTTAAAACACGTGCCACAGGTAAACAGCTCCTGTCCTCTTCTCCACTGGATAGCTGCACACACTTTTTTGGAATGTCCAATTTCCAAGCCCACCCCCCCTTTGTTTAATATAAGCAGACAGGGCTACAGTTCTGCCCCTGGGTTAACAAAAATACTACAAAATAAGAATAATCATTAAAAAAATAAAAAAAGAATGAGAGGGCATATCTTGCCTTTCCCCATTGATTGGACTCTCTCCCCTCCTCCCCCCTCTATCCTTTGCCCTTTTTGTTTCTGCCACCAAGTAACTCAGAGCAAGGAGAGGACTTTTGAAGAATGCAGGTCCCCGGAGCTGTCCATGGAACAGTGCTGATCTGAGCACGCCTCTGCTTTGTGTTACCACCTCTCTCCTTGCCCCTCAGATCACAACTGTCTGCCTCTGCCGGGAGGGGCCAGCTCTACCTCCCTTTGGATTGCTTGAGAAGCTTTGCTTCTTTTGTCCTCTCTCTGCCTCCGTACCTGCAATGCTGCAGAACATAGCTCCTCTTTTTCTGTTCTTCTCTCTGCATTATGACAAATCAAGGCAGGCAGCTGTGCTGTTAGCACATCAGAGCAGGGAGAGACCCAAATAGGCATTGGGGGTCTGATGGGAACTGCAGTGGCCAAAGCAATAGAAGGGGTAGGGGGTGGGGGGTGTTAAGGCAGATAACCCCCCACCATCACCTCCTCTTCTAATACCCCTGTGTGCATGCTTATTGAATGACCTATTCTGGACAATATAAAGCTGCAGGATCCAGACTCAGAGCCCTGATTAAATATTAACATCTATTCACTGTCTTGTGCAGTAGCCTTGATTACAGACAACACTATATTGTCACAATGGAAGTGACAATACACAACTTGCGAATGGAGGCTGCAGAATTCTTTTTTTTTAATTTTATTTTTTTAATACATTATTTTTTTTGTACCTTAAAAAAAAAGATTTCAGTATAATACTAATGTGCAGATAAAAAAAAAATAATAATAAAGAAAATGTATATATATATATATATATATATATATATATTGGAATGTTTGTGTTAATATTGGTGCAATAAATTAATGTTTGTAAATAACATCCATACTAAATGGTGCCTACTGCAGCTAGCTGTGCTAGATATAAATTAGCGTGCTTATGTGTGGTATCCCACCTGCTATACGTTAAAGTTAAGGTGCAATATGAATACTTCTGCCCCCTTCCCCTTCCACCTCTCCCTTTGTGTATTCTTGGGGGCCTGCAGCTGATACACAGTTACCATACCCTGTCAGTTGCTGTGCAGCAGTACAGTTTAGGCCTCCCACACACTGCAGGGGTAAAATGTACCCCTCCCTGCCTGATCTCAACTGAACACAAAGAAAACTCTACTTCCTCGCTTTCTTCAACTGAGTCTTATGGACGCGTTGCTGCATAAAGGATTCACATGAGATCTATGAATTCCGAGCTTGGATTTTGTCATAGTATTCTGAATAACATGAATAAATCTATGTCGTAAAATAATAGTTTTTTTATTATTATATGTATTTTTACAATTTTGTATTTCATGACTTATAAATATTTATTTTTATTGACTTTAAAAGTTAGGTGTGTCTTTTATTTTACATCACAAGAGCTAGCAATAAGTCATTGTATGTGAGAAAATGTTGCAGTTTTATTCTGGCAATTGAGAAGAATCTGTCTTTATTGACAGGATGCATAAGGAAAGTTAACCCTTTTATAGATGTCCCTTGTTATTGTCACAGATATGACAGAGTTTTTTTTTACAACAAGTGTATGTATATATATTTGTGAATATAGAAAATCAAGGAATATTGATTTTATTAAACTAGAAATTGTCAGCCGGTTTGCACAATTTGGACTAAAATAATATATATTACTCTGCCGAATTTAAGTTTTTTCCCCCAAGTCAGCGGAATATCATATCTGGGAATAAATATCAACGCAGGTGTATGTGGACAGTATTCTGCAAGGCAAGATAGTAGAACAGCAGGTAAAAAAGAGTCTGCAGTTTTATAGGCACATTACAGGATATTTTATTGTAGACAGATGCAGGTGCATCCTTGCCCCCTACCCCCACACAAAAGCTAATGAGGGTAAGCAGAATATATAATATGATGCTGTCCCTTTAAGGAAATGGCCCAACGCAAACTTAGAATCTAATTTTATAATTTTAAATTAAGCGGATATATTAATTTAATTTTTAATGTAAGATCTCTTTAACTCACTAAATCACAGTACACAGTACTGAATTGGCTACCGGACTCTAACCTCTTCATTAAAGTGTGCTAGATTGATCTCTTGTTATCACTGCAGTCCAATGTTATCAATTCTGAAGGGGTTAAATGTTTGGTCAGTGGCTCAGAGTTATAAAACCTCTATAACTTGTGTGTAATGTTGGTCTGACCTTGTATAAGCTGGTTGTCAACTTACCACAACTCATGATGCAGCATATGTAAGTTCACTATAATGTCAAAATGGCCAAAGGCATTTGTTAGGCCAATGGTGGCTATAATAATCAGAAGTAAAAGGAATAATCCCTTTTGAATATGTTGGAACTTTACAAATTAAAAAAAAAAATGATTGTTCAGAATAATTGCTCATATTAGAGAATTATGAATTTCGCCATTCAGATTTTAGTTATCTAAAATGTGGAGTTTAGTGAATAGGCCTGACAGAATTATGTTGGTTATGGAGTGTGTTATGAGCATTGGCCAGTAAGAATTTAGCACTGGTGAGTAAAAAATCACGCCTGCTGTGCATGCTATTGCTTGCAGTGGCTAGTAAATTGTAAGGCTTGGCTAGTAGCGTAGGACTTCAAATCTTTATAATCGACTCCATAGGGTAAATAAATGTCATGGCTTACTGAATAATGCTATCATTTGTAAATCAAAGCAGGCTGATATTAAAAGAGTATGACTCCTTTGCAGCTTCTAAGAGTTTTTTTGCACTTATTGTAAATGTGCAGAACTGACAATCAAATTACATATTTATGTGATAATAGTTAAGTTTGAAAATATTCCAAACTTCGCCTCCCCCCGCCCCCACCCAACCCATTATTTGAGAGCAGGGAAGTTGCTAGGTGTTAAAAAGTCAAGCAGCTTCTGTCCAAAATTACATGTTATAGCCCCTCCCACATAAATAGTCATGTATAGTGCCTTACCAAGTTCAATACAATGCCAAGCATCGGTTTGAGTAGCGTATGCCACCACTGGACTCTGGAACAGTGGAAAAGTGTTCTGTGGAGTGACCAATCACACTCGTTTGGCAGTCTGATGTGTGATTCGGGTTTGGCGGATGCCATGAGAATATTGCCTGCCTGACTGCATTGTGCCAGCTGTAAAGTTTGGTGAAGGAGGGATAATGTTTTTTAGGGATTGGGCTAGGCCACTTCTGGTGAAATGAAATCTTAATGTTTCAGCATACCAAGAGATTTTGGACAAGGCCATTCTTTCATCTTTGTGGGAACACTTTGGAAAAGGCTTTTTTCTACCCCAGCATGACTGTGTCTGAATGCACAAAGCAAGGTTGGTAAAGGCATGGTTAGTTGAGTTTGATGTGGATGAACTTGACTGGCCCACACAAAGCCCTGACCTCAACCCCATCAAGCAGCTTTTGGTATGAACTGGAACTGAGATTGCAAGCCAGGCCTTCTCATCCATCATCAGTGCCTGACATCACAAAATGCTTTACTGTATGAATGGGCAAAAATTCCCAGAGAAACATTCCAGAATCTTGTGGAAAGCCTTCCTAGAAGAGCGGAAGCTGTTATCGCAGCAGAGGAGGGACCAACTACACATTAAAGTCTATGTATTTATAATGTAATGTCATAAAAGTCCCTGTAGGTGTAATGGTCAGATGTCTAAATACTTATGTCCATAGAGTGTATTATTTCTCTCAAAATTATAAAAGACTTGTAGCTAACAATGAAAACGTGGAGAAATAAGACCATTAAATTTTCATGTCCCCTGTCAGAGCTCCAGCCCAGGTCAGCCTTCCCCTAGTAACACCCCTGTTTGAGAGAATGGCGGTAGGGCAAATTTTCTTGCATTGCCCAGTTAATAATGGTTGGTTTATACACCCTTGTTTATTTGAATTTCTCTCTTCTTTCCAGTATACATTACATGGGGAAGGGAAGAGTACCACAGCAATCTGTCACAGCAAGCTCTCTCTCTCTCAGCCAATGTATTGGCTGAATCATTTCCTAAGGAATTTTTCACCTACAGTTATAATAAATATTATTTAACCACCATTAAAAATCAGGTTTAATGTCAAACTTTAGAGACTTCCATCTGTTTGCAATGAACAAATCAAACAAAAGCAATTGAAATAGCTCAACACAACGAATGCTTTAAGTGGTGTCTCCAAATTCCACTAAAGCTTCAACTTATAATGACTTCTCCAGTCTCAAATTTATTCAACCCATTCACAGCAAAGATCTTTAGTATTTAGTAGAGCGCCCTTTTGCTATTATGACCTGCTTAAGATAAGATGCATAGCCAGACAACAGCTTCTGGCAGCGTTCCTGAGGAATCTTAGCTCATTGTGCATGACCAGTTCAGTAATATTCTTGGGTTTGCATGCTGCAACCTCCTTCTTCAACTCCCACCAGAGATTTTCTCTGGGGTTCAAGTCAGGTGAATGTGATGGTCACTGTAGAATTTTCCAGGACTTCTTCTGCAACCAAGCCTGTAATTTGAAGTATGCTTGGGATCATTGTCTTGTTGGAAGATCCAATGACGCCAAAGCTTCAGCTTTCTCACAGATGGCATGACATTTTCTCCTAGGATTTCCTCATACTTGAATTAATCCATCTTGCCTTCCACATGCAACAGGTTTCAAGTGCCACGGGATGCAAATCAGCCCCAGAGCATAACTGTGGCACCACCATGCTTAACTGTAGGTGGAGTGTTTTTTTTCAGTGGATGCTTTATTCGTCTTCCTCCAGACATACTGCTGATCCATTGGGCCAAAAAGTTCCATTTTTATTTCATCGCTGCACAGAACAGAATTCTAAATCTTGCATGGCTTGTTTATATGATTTTGAGCAAATTGGAGCTGGCTTTTTTGTGTTTTTGGGTCAGTAGTGGTGTATGTCTTGGAGTTCTGGCATGGAAACCTTCTGCGTTTAGTATACTACTTACTGTGCTCACTGAAATATCAGTGCCTGTTGCCACCAAGTCTTGCTGCATGTCTTGTGCAGTCACTGGACGGTTTTTCACAACTTGCTATCTCACAAATCTGGTTGCAGCCATTCATAGCTTTTTCTGACCCATCAAGGTAGTAACTTTAAACTTGTGAACTATGCTTCCAATGGTGTCTAGGAACATTCAGCGCCTTCCTGATCTTTTTATATCCTGTTCATTGTTTGTTTGTTCTAACATGCAGTCAAATGTGACACTCAACAAACCCCTAGCCAGTTCAGATATATCAAGTGTTCCAGTAATGAAGCTCTTGATTAGTTCCATCAGGTGTTCTTGAAATAACAACTGTTTTGCATATTTGTGCTATTGTGAGGGATTCTGGTCAGGGGGTTGAATAATGTTGAGATTGGAGAAGTCATTATAAGTTGCATTTTCAGTTCAATATGGGGAAAGCACTTGAAGCATTCATTGTGTTGAGCGATTTTAATCGCTTTTGTTTGATTTGTTCATTGCAAACAGCTAAAAGTGTAAAAGTGACAATAAAACCTGATTTTCAATGGGGGCTGAATAATTTTGATTACATACAAGTAATTTGGTGCCAATTTGTATCAATATTTTATTATTATTATTATTATTATTATTATTATTATTAGTATTTATATAGTGCAAACATATTCTGCAACGCTTCACAATATTTTAAGAGGGGAATTTCCATACAGTTTCCTACTTACCTAAATTTTTCAACCCGGTTATTTTAGCTTAAATTTGTTTTTCATTTTTTGTTTCTGCTCCCCAGTATTCATTATTTAGTGAATAAGCCCCTTGCTATTTTTACCTTCAGTTCTGTGAACAGTTATTTGGTGTGGGACCAAACAGAACTTTAATGTAACCTTGTACAAAAATATTATGACTGTTCATCTGGAAACTATTTTGAGTGATGGACACAGGGATTGCGGTGTAAGAGAATGCAAAGCTCTAAATATACTTACGAACTGTTAGACTGATAAAAATTATGCTGGGACCAATTCCATAGGGGTTTTATGAATTTAACACTGAAAGGTAGTGAATTCAAACATTAATGAAAAAAATCTCCCACCACAACTTGGCTATTTCAACCTAAATTTTGCAATTATTATTTTTTTTACTTTATCTTAATTTAGTGTTTAGTGGATAAACCCATTTAAGCATTTGGAAAATGAATTGTAAACAAAAAATGAATTGTAAATGTCTGATGAAAGGGTTAACTGTCAAGCAACATACACAACTGGAATACATTGATGAACTTTGAATTACTAAGGTATCTTATCTCTGAACCATATGCTGGGTCCTAAATATAGACTAATCGTGAGCGGTTAGATATTATAGGTCCACAAGCTGTTTCACAAGGTCTGCTCTCTTTAACCTTTTCCATTGTGGAATAAGAGTGAATTGAGAATTTTGGAACCCAAGCATTGTTTAAATGAAGTCTGGTTTTAAGACGTATTATGAGTAGAGAAGATTTAAACTCTTGTGATTTGGCTCTAGAAGTGATTTGTAGTGTTTCACAAATTTAGTTCACAGTGTCGCTTGAAACAAAGCAGAATACTGTTTTCCTATAGGCAAGTTAATTGGGAAGGAAATGCGCAATATTATTCCAAATAAAAAGAACAGATTACTGAGAGGGTTGAGACCAACACTAGCTGAAAAATTTAAAGAGGAACTTTCATTTTTTAACACATAATATCATTTTTTTAAAATCAGAATTGTCTGTTTGTGGTTTCAATTGTTTTTCTATCAAATGAGTTTTGTTTTAAGGTTAGTACTATGATTACTGAAGGGGCTACTTTATTTAATAGCCCTTTTTTTTGAAACCTCAGCAAGGCTCAGTTAGAATGTTAATTATTTTTCATCGTCTGAACCATTTTTCACAAAAACATAAAACATTTTCAGGATGCCCGAATTGTGGCAGAATGTTGGTTTGGCAGAATTTAGGTATTGGAAAATCAGATTCAGGAACTGAATCAGACAATCTGAAAGAGCACAATAATGGGCCAATCGGTATACTGCAAAATATATTTTAAATTTTTCTGTTCTCAGATCAAGAAACCAATGGAGGAAAAAAGGAGTAGCCGTAACAAAGAAAAGTTTTATTTAAAAGAAAATGTTTTTTAATATAAACCTATACAAATATAGATTTGCTTTACTGCCCCTCCTATTTTTTCCTCTATTGCTAACTTCTCCTTTCTCTTGATCTGTTAAGACAATCAACATTTAAATGGACACTCCAGGCACCCAGACCACTTCTGCCCATTGGAATGATCTGGGTGCCAACTCCCACTACCCTTAACCCTGCAAGTGTAATTAGTGCAATTTTTCATAAACTGCACTAATTGCCTAACAGGGTTAAGTCCTCCTCTAGTGGCTGTCTATCAGACAGCCACTAGAGGAGCTTCCGGGTTTTTAAAACACTTTTAATTTTTTAGGAGATGCTGGACATCCTGACCTCCAGCATCGCCCGAATCCCCATAGGAAAGCATTGAGTAATGCTTTCCTATGGGGTGGTGTAGGAGAGTTGGCGGAGTCTGACCCAGCGCCGAGGGACATCGGCGCTGGATACAGGTAAATCACTGAATGGGCTTTAACCCCCTCAGCAACCTGGGATGGGAGGTGGTAGGGAGAGGGGACCTGCAGTGCCAGGAAAACGGTTTGCTTTCCTGGCACTGGAGAGTCCCTTTAATGACTGTCCCCTAGATATTAATTATCTTTTTTTTCATAGCAATCATCTCTCAAGTTAATCCAGAATCACAACCCAAAAAGAAAACTCAGAGTTTGGAATTCGACCAATCACCAGATTGGCCCAATTTTGGACAAATTGCAGTTCAGACTAAACAAATCTCTAAGTCTAGTGTTTCGCTAATAACCTATTAAATAATACTTGCTTTTCAAACATAGAAAAAAATCAACAAACAGCAAGAAAATCAAACCATAGTATACTATTGTCCGAATATTATTCAATTCTATGTTTGTAGAGGTAACCCCCTTATTACAAAAGAGCAATCATTTTCTTTGATTTTCTGACATGAGCAAGTCCAATACAGAAGTAATAATTAACCTTACTATCCAAAGTTTCTTCAGAACTCATGAAGTGTCTTTGTTTTATGGAAGAGACATGACGAGACAGATACAAAGATAGCACCGACTGGCGGTTACATTACAGACATCACCTGCATACCTCTACGTACACAAAGTTTGAAATTTGTACAGTAAATATTACACTATTACTAACATTTCTTTTTTTTCGTATGTGTTTTATCCATCACATAGAAACTTCAGCTGAAGTAGGTAATTGTGTACTGTTGTTTTTTTTATTTCTATAAATTTTTATTATTTATACTGAATGGGTGTCAATAGTTTTTGCGTTTTATCCTGGAGCTAACTGTACCCTGGTATTATCTGTCGAATGGTTTCCACTATTTTATGGATTAACACACTTGAGAACTAGAGATAATTGCTTTATGTTAATCTACTTAAGCACAGACAATTGACTGTCTTTTTAATCATGCTCTATGTACGTAAACCACTTTAATTCTTAGTCTGCCATTATACCTGGATAGTAGCTATTGACGGTTTTTAGGAAATCTAACATTCTGTTCTATTGTATGCAAGAATGTATCACAACTGATTTAAGTCACACAGATGCCAAGAGGGTTAATCACTAAAGTGTAAGCTATTAGGAATTTAAAATGTCATATTAGGCTGAAATGGCTGAACTTAAAACATAGCCGACATTATGATACTGAAATAGCATCAGCTGTGCAGTGTTACCAAATTGCCAATCTGGTAAGGATGTTGGAAAGCTAAAAGAAAAAACACAAAACAACAAACCAAATCATAAAATAAAATAATGTAAATGAATATGATGCTCGGTATGCCCCTATAACAACTTTATGACAAGAGTTAGGCAAATCTCCCCCCCCCCCCTCCCCGAAAATCTAGGAGGGCAGATAAAAATCCCCCCCACATCTTGATCATGTTGCTTTTAAAATTACATGTTTTAAAGTTTTAATGTTTAAGATGAGAAAAACAAAACACATTTACTGTTTAACCCCTTAAGGACCAAACTTCTGGAATAAAAGGGAATCATGACATGTAAGACATGTCATGTGTCCTTAAGGGGTTAAGAAAGATGGAAAAAAAAATTAGAAAGACCATCTTCACATAACTTTTAAAACAATTAAATTACAACAAGAATATGCAAAAATATCAGTGTAAAGACCTTAAGTATTGAATAAATGATTGTGTGAAATAGCATATTTTGATATATTAAAAGCCGAAGTCAGGTAGATTAAATATGTCTTTAACCCAATCAGGGCCGGACTGGGAACTAAAAGCAGCCATGAAAAAAAATTCTATACCAGCCCAATAATGCGTTGTGCCAGCATAGTGTGCTGATATAGAAGTGGAAAAGACACTTTAAAATTAAAAACTATTTCTCCAACGGGAAAGAAAGCACTCAAAGGCTTCAAAATAAACAAAAGAGCGGCTTTATTTTAAGCAGACGTGCCTTTGCATATAATCAATGTTTCAGTCCAACTACCTTGACATATTAAGGAAAGTTTGGTAATGCGACTGAAATGCTGAATGTATGTGGTTGCACAGCTGTAAAAAAATTAAGTTATCTTGTTTATTTTGAAGTCCTTTAGTGTGCTCTTCACTTTAACCCCTTAAGGACCAAACATCTGGAATAAAAGGGAATCATGACATGTCACACATGTCATGTATCCTTATGGGGTTAAAGGATATAGTGCTGGAGTATGTAACAAGACTGGGGCAATACGTGCTCATTACATGTATTTTATATATTAATGACATTTCTGTGTGTATTATGCATATGTAAATGTACATTAATATATGTGTAAGTATTATAGGCATCATTATATATTACTAATACACACATTAATATATGTATATATATATATATATATATATATATATATATATATCTGTATTACTGTCAGAATCACATCAATTACAACGTATATCTGTACATTGTTAGCAAGATTGCTAGCAAAATGTATATATTGGAAGGAAAATCTATTTAATAAGAGGTCTGAGATCTGAATTACAGAGAACTGAGTTACAGAGAGTGCAGGAGACACAGGTCTCCCCCCCCATACACACACAAAAATTGTATGTTCTCTTGTGTTCTTCTTAACCCCCTTTTAAATTTCTTGTGCTTTTTGTGTTTCTTTTTCCACCTTGTGTATATTTTACTTCATCCCAGTCCCAGTGTGTCTCTTTTTACCCTTCCCCAGCCCTCTGTATGTCCCTTTCTCCCCTTCCGACGTCCTGAAGCCCCTCTGTGTGTCTCTTTCTACCTTCAGCCCCTCTGTGTGCTTCTTTGTCTGTATGTTTCTTTTTCCCCCTCACTGCTTTTGTTTTCATGTCTCCCCTCTCCTTCCTAGTCTCTTTCTTCCCTATTTGTTTCTTTCTCACTCTTCCCCTATGCCTCTTTCTCCCCCTCCCCCTGTGTGTCTCTCTTCTGCCTCCCTCTGTGTCTCTCTCTTCCCCCTCTGTCTTTCCCCTCTCTCTTTCTCCACCCTTTCCCTGTGTCTCTCTCTCCCCCACATCTTTCTTTCCCCTCTGTCTCTTTCACCCCATCCCCATCTCTCTATTCACAATCTTTCTCCCCTTGTGTCTCTCTCTTCGCATGTCTCTTTATCCCCCTTTCCCTGTGTTGCTCTATTTTCCCCCTCTGTCTCTTTCTCCCCTCTCCTCCTGTGTGTGTCTCTCTTTTCCTCCTCTGTCTCTTTCCCACCCGTCCCCCTGTATTTCTCTCTCTCTGTTCCCCCTATGTTTCTTTCCTCGCCTTTCCCCTGTGTCTCTCTATTCTCCCACTGTCTCTTTCTCCCCCCTTTGTCTCTCTATTCCCCCTCTGTCTCTTTCTCCCCCTTCCCCTGTGTCTCTTTCTCCCCTTCACCACCCCCTGAGGCTGGGGAGACGGGCAATTACAGAAATGGGCTATTTACTCTCTGTCTCTCTGTCATGCTCCCTTGCGGTTCCCACAATTCCCAGCTCAGACACATCATAGAGTAATCACTACTCTATGATTACTACTCTATGATTACTACTCTATGATGTGGCTGTGTTGGGAATTGTGGGAACCACGAGGGAGGTTGATAGTCGGGTCTGCTCTCTCCCTCAGTCCTCCTGTGCATTCTGACAGCTGCACATCTGTCAGCATTCATAAGTGTGCCGCCGGACCAGTTAGACGGCCACTCGGCCTGGCGGCACCTCAATGCATTACATGCAATGCGGCTGCCACCTACACGGAACACGGTCGACCCCCTCAGAGTGTGTCACAGGAATGGCCACCCAGCGGCACCTACATGCGGCCGCAGTGCCACGGCCCACCGGGAAATTTCCCGGTGTCCTGGTGGGCCAACCCTGAACCCATTAAGCTAATAACTTCTGAGTAATAGTAGGTCATTTTACCTATAGAAAATGTCATGGCTCCCCATATACTCCAGAGGGGTGCATACTTGTTATGAAAGGCTGCCCCCAAATATTTTTGGTTCCCATGCTCATATATCATCATGGTACTGGTAAGTTAGCAGTTATAAAAGAGCTATACTATGTTCTAACGTACCCCAAAATAATTTCCCACACGTCCAAAATGAGAACAGCGCTTGGCTGGTACAAATGGACTTCTCTTGGTTTCAATCCTTTTAAAAAATACAGTATGAAATTGTACTTACCGCTTTCTGTAGACGTATGTTTACACTCTAGCATCTTCTAGTAACATAATAGTTCTTTTATTTCTCCTTATGTGGCATTTATATTATTCTGGTCACTGAATAATAAATGCAGTAATGACGTTTTTTAATACTTGGAACGCCAAGAGGAATTTCTTTCCATTAAGCTACACTTGTGTTGTATGCAAGAGAGAAAATAAAGAAGTACCACGCTTTCAGTACGGTGCCAAATATAGCAAATCGATGCTTGCTCACTTTTCCCTACAGTCACTTATTTAAGCATGTCAAAAGTCCAATAAATTATTTCCAGTTAGTACGCATTCATGGCTTGCTTCCTTCAAGGCAAAGTACAGATGTGTTTTGGGGAATTAGTGCTTGGGATCTTGGCTAGCATAAATTGTGTCTAAAAAATGATCTAGATTCCGAGAATGGACACAATGTTGTTCCAGTACTAAAGGAGAAGAAAGTAAAAAAATAGCAGATACTGTTCATACCTGAGTGGTGGTAACTACAAACATGGTAAATACACAAGAACGGCTCAAACACAGGGAGGATAATAATTAATGTATACAAATATCACAATATCACTAGGAAATAAAGTGGGCTGCTTCACAACTAATATGAGCGACTATTAAGGATGAAAGATCAACAATAAGATAGAGTGAGCGCTCCAATAATAAAGTACTAGATAAGTATATACTTGTACTTATCTAGTTCTTTATTATTGGAGCGCTCACACTATCTTATTGTTAAACTACAAACATGGGCCTTAAGCTTTCCAAATGATTTAATATTTTTGGATACGCTTTTCAAATGAGTTTTTTTCAACATATTGAAATATCAAAACATATACCAAAATACAATAAAATGTGATAAAATATGAAAAAACATCAAATCATTGCAAATATTTTTCAAAATACGAAATTATTTTAAAAGTTTATTCAAAAATATTAAGTAATTTGGAAAATGTATCCAACAATATTAAATTGAGGCTTTAGTTATTTGTGGAAAGAGGGGGCTGTATATTTTAAAACATACAGAGGTAGACACATGAGCAGCCACACAAGACGTACAGAGCCATTTTAGGGACAGGGGCTGTCAGGAGTCACAACAGGTCAATACAAAGAGTCACGTGGAGGGGATGCAAAGATTAAAGAGCATCACAGTAGGAGAAGTAAGGAGTCCCTCCACAGAGGGAGCTGTTTTTTTCCTGCTATTTGTGCATTTCCGTCTTGCGTGCCCTGTGATGATGCCATGACCTGGTATATCATGTCTCTCTGACCTCGGCATTACTAAACAGTGTGCAAGGGAGCACAGCAAGAAGAGCGAAAGCAACTCCATACTGGACCTCAGGGAAAGGATATCCAATGGACCCCAGGAAAATAATCCACTCCAGGGAATCCACTCCCAAGGTAGAGAGGCTGGGTGGCTGTTAGAAAACATTTTTGAAAAATAAAAATTTGTGAGTGTAGGAGAAAATGTGTGTTTCAGTATCAGTGTGTCAAATCAGTGAAGGTATGTAGATGTCAGTGAGTGTATGTGTATCTGAGAGTGTGTGCCCGTCAGTGAGTGGGTGTGTCATTGTGTCTGTAAGTGGAAGTGTGTGTTGATTAAACAGTGTGTGTGCCAATGACTGGGCATCTGTCAGTGTTTGTATCCATAAGGATGTTTGTCTGTCACTCAAAGTGTGTGTTGGCCTTAAACATAAAGAGATGTGGCCTTAACAGGAAGGGGTGGGAAAATTTAGATTAGAGGGGAGCCTGAGTTTAGTCATGCTTAGGGCAGTACAAAACCAAAATACACCACTGCTTCTAGTACCAAAGATGTTTGGCTTATGCCTCCATTGCAGCATAGCAAGAACAGAGCATGAGAAGGACTCAGGGGTGTAACAAACATGTCATGAAAAAACATTTGGGATGTGGCAGACATCGTGATAGAAATGGGTTCAGAACACGACATAATGCATCTGGTACTGTGACAGACAGGATGGAAAAGACAGAAATATATAAAATGCATTATGTTACTGCATACAGGGCCGCCATCAGACATTTTGGGACCCCTAACACAGCGCATGGTCTGGGCCCCGCCTCCAAATCCTGTCTCCAAGGCCCGCCTCCAAATCTCACCCACAGGAATACACACACACAGACACAAATATACTGATACAAAAGGACACAGATACTCACACAAAGATACACACATAGACACAAATACCCGCACCGATAAAAAAGGACATAGATACACACAAACAAAGACATACTGAAACAGACATACAAACATATACAGACACACAAACATACATAGTGACACACAGACACATACTAACGTACATACAGACACACAAATGCACAAGGACATACAGACACACACATAAATACATACCTAAAGACATACTGACATACATACAGACAAACATACTGACATACAGACAGACATACAGACAGACATACATACAGACAGACATACTGACAGACATACTGACATACATACATGCATGCATACAGACAGACATACTGACATACATACACACATATGCATCTAATGTTTTTCAGCCACCCTCCTGTTTCTTACCTTTTCATTGCAGGAGGGTGGCTGGGGCTGCTGGGAGTTGGATGCCTCTTTCTCTTCACTGCCTGGCTGTCTCTCTTCCTGCGCGGAGTGAGCTGGTCACTTCCTCCCAACAGTACTTGCGTTTTTGAAAGGGGCCCGGTTGCGCTATTACACGGCCGCAGCGCTGACTGGGCCCCTGAAGATATAGGGCTCAATGGGTGGCCCTAAAGGTTTGGGCCACCCGATGGGCACCATCACCGTCATGGTTGTCACCCCCTGACTGCGTATATTAATATTAACTACACTGTGCACATGTAATGACTGTGGTCCTTTATTTTAATCAACTTTATTCTCTCCTCCAGCCTCTCTTCATAAAATCAGCGAAAGGTCAACTACCATGTAAAAAATACTTAGGAAACACGAACACTCAGGCTGGAGCGAGGCTGATAAATCAGTGACAAAAACTCCAGTAACATCAAACTAAGCGGCTACGGACAATACAACTTTGAAAAATAGATCATGTTAACATATACCTTTCAAAAATAATGGTTTCATGGTAATTCCCTTCTAGAATTTGTCACACCCCTTGCCAAGCTGAAAGAAGAGGGTGGTTCCTCTGCTGAGCAAAGTGAAGTCGGGAAATCAAATGGATCTAAATTGCTACCCGCATCAATGAACCAGGTAAAAAAAGAGATGATCTGGAGCATTATCAAGGAGCTGCAACCAGGCAGAAATATAACCTTAAACAAAGCATTAAGCAAAATCTCCAGAATATTTAATCTACACTAATGTACACTTTATTAGTGTTAAAATAAGTAAGAATGAGTGAAATACTTTTTTTTTTTTTAAAAGGAAACATGTATGTACCATAACCACTACAATACACTGCAGGGGTTATGGTGCCACAAGGACGCTAGTACTGCCATGTAGGGCCAGCTCATTGGCTGTGAGCATCAGGGGATCACTTTCAGGCATGTCATAAGCTCTGCACAGCTGCTTGTGAACAGTTTGACTGTTTACGTTATGATAGGGCTAGGTCACTCCTGGCACCATAACCACTACGGTTATGGTATTTGAATATTCCTTTAATTCTCGATATTAATATCTACAGAAACTGGCATTCAAACATGTCGGTTTAATATTAAATGTGTTTTTATGAATAAATCTGAAGTTCCACTGTGATGAACATTCATTTTAATCTGAACGTACACCAGGCCAAGTAGCAAAATTTATTTTCCAATGTTTTTAGTATAATACTGAATCAAGCATTTTACCTAATCCGATATTGTTGCTCTTTTTCCTTCTTGTAGGCTTTCTTGTTCATACGTTTATCTCAGCTACTGCATACATTGCAAGAGAAATATAGCTGTTTGCATTTTTTTTTTTAAATGTCAAATTTTACCCCAAATGACACATTTTCACAGGCTGAATATCTATTATAGTTCAATGAATGCAAATTACTACAGTTATACCCTTCATGACATGTATGTGAAGAAACTATTGAAAGTGAAGTTCAGTCCAAGGAGACTCAACAGTTTAAGCAAAATGCTGTTAATCAAGCCAGCCAGACCTGCTGACTCAGAGTGGTGTGAGTCATGATTCATAGCTTCTGCATTGCAGAGAATGTCCAACCATGGCAGAACTTGTATGCATTGTATAGAAGTACCCATCTCAAGATATTGCTTTTACATCACAGAATCTAATAATACCATATAGCTACCTTTCAATAAACGCTCTCTGCAATATCTTTACAATGATGTAGTCTATAAATTGTATCCAGTTCCTGAACTCGTCTGGAATTCATCTGGTCTAATTATGGTTTCCTTTTAAATGATAGCCAAAACTATTTTCCAACCTCTTAGTCTTATAATAGGTCTTAACTGCTGTTCCTAGAACCTGGATACAGAATGTCTCTTTCAAGCAACACATTCGTAGCGGACATCTCTATTAAAATTAAAAGAATACATTGTAGCTGCTTTCAATATCAAACATTTTATGGCTCTTGTCAAATCTAATCTCATACACTGAATTCAGTCCATCACTTAAGTAGAATTTATAAAATATGGGCAATCTTAAATATCTTAGTAATTGTTCATCAAAAAATAGTATATCATAATCGGTTGTTGAAAATGAATGTTATTCCATTAAGAATGATGTGAATGAAACCGCAGATGAAATGATGTATATGAATTTGCTCTAATCACGTACCCTCAAATATTGTGAGGTATGTAAATGGGGCTGGGGACGGTCCCTGAGAGAGTGTAGCCAGTGACACGACTTGCTTTCCTGACAATGTCAATAATGGGTGGGACCACCAAGAAAAGGGACGGGCCCATCAATAAAAAAGGCATGTCAGTCTGAAGTGCTTGACTCCAGGTTGACTGACATTTTGTGTGATTGGCCCCCTACTGGCAGGTCCATGCAGAAAGTATTCTCTGCACCATCTTAGTGTCCGCTGCACAGTACAAGCGCATTGTCTTGTCCGCGGAGAGTTCTCTAGTGTCCTCAGATATGGGACAGGACCGTGAGAGTTGAGAGACGTAAAATCAAAGGCCTGATGAGAAATGTATTGGTGATGGGACAGTCCAATACAGTGTCAATTGAACAAAAGTATTTCAGGCAAACAAATACTATCTCAAAAAGGATTGACTAACCCAGTAAAGAGAACGATAGTACTCTTAAATAGGGTATTTACAAGAAACACATAGCAGGATCAAAGATTGCATTCCATCACTGACCACTGAAATTGAAAAATCATCTAAAAGGTGGGCTCATTGTGGTATTGCAAATATACCTCTGGAAGGGTCCAAAGAGTAATTATAAAATAGAAGAAGGAGCCACACTAAATACAATTTGAACACAGGGTGCTTAACTGAACTATGGGCCAGTACTAGCCCAAAATAATAGATACCTGTGATAGAAAAACAGTCCATGCACTACAATGTCTTTAGGCATTTTTATTCGAACATGTGGAACACTGCAACGTTGTATCAAGTGTATTTACAAAGAGTAATTATAGACTTGATATTCTTGCCAGTTGCCCTTTGCTGATGTTCTTTAAAATGTGGAGAATGCTGGGTATTTATTCAAATAACCAAAAACAATGTCTTCACTTTTGCTCAATGAGTGCAGATAAAATCTTTAAAATGTATTGTGTCTGCAAAAAACTGTAAACAAAGAGGATGTTGTATGGCTGGAGAGTAGATGAGCCTGATATTCTTCCAGCCTTAAGAACTCTATCTATAGGCATGGTCAAATGTATCTGTCAGGCACTTGAAGACACAGAGACTGTAGACTGTAGAGAGCAGATGGGTGGCAACATTGTTAGGTCATAAAAATATACCGACTTGCATTAAATTGCAATTAAATACCTCCCATGGCACTTATAAATATAGGGCCACTTTATTGCACAAATGTTACACCTAAAACTCCCATAATAATTGGTAAGCTTCAAGACTGGCAAGGCATAATAGGAGTTGTAGTGACCTAATGTGCATGTGCAGCGAGCACCGCGCATGCTTCTGTCCATCCCCATAGGAATGCGTTGAATCAATTCTTTCCTCTGGCAATTTTCAAGATGCTGCATGTCCTCATTCAAAGCGTGAAGACATCCAGCATAATTTCACAGACTGGAAGAGAGCCACTAGAGGCAGTCTTAGTCCTACAATGTTTTACATTGCAGTGTTAAGGGGGCAGAGTCACTGCATCCAGACCACTTCAATGAGATATAATGTTCCTTTAAATATAGCACACTTTGGAAACATATATCTTTAAACTACCAGTAAGCTGCTTTAATCAAATTTTTTATTGGTAATAGTATGTTTTTAAAAAGAAAATATATAGTAATATGCTCCAGTGGGAATTCGTTTACTTAAAATAATTGTAATTTTTCCTTATCCAATAGGAGGATTTTGTATCAATCAGCGACTGAATCATTCCTAAGTGACTAAAGTCAATATTGTATAATTTTACTTTATGAAGCAAAAATGTAAACAACAAGGGAGAGAAGCTAATAAACTGTAAAATATGATCTAATAAACACACTTCATTTGTCTAAGCATGAAAAAAGGAACAAATTGGAAGACATACTTATTGTTTACATTTATTATTTCTTGAGTTAGAGAGCAAAGACAACTAAGCATAGCTTATTAAATTTTTGTAACAAATGATCAAATAAATTGATTTAACTTGTAGTGGAGAGAATAATTTCTAGTTAAACTGTTTCAATATAATGCATCATTCTTTCTTTTTGTCTGTGTCAGGGCCGGGATTTTTGGGTACACAGGAGAAGAGGATTTTGTCTTACCCCCTTTAGTGTATTGTATCCTCTATTTTTTCCCCATTGTGTGTCTTACACCTCCCTTGTGTATCTCTTACAACCCCCCTTGTGTGTGTTACTCCACCCCACCCCTTTGTGTGTCTTTTTCTCTCTCAGTCCCTTTGTGTCTTTTTCTCTTCCAAGCTCTTTTGTGTGTTTCTCGTTCACCCCCAGCCTGTCTATCTCCCGCCAGCCCCTCTGTGTCTCTTTTTCCTCTTCTCCAGCCCCTCTGTGTCTCTTTCACCCCCATCCACTTTGTATTTCCATCCCAAGCCTTTCTGTGTGTCTCTTTCATTCCCAGCCCCTCTGTGAGTCTTTCTCACCCCAGGCCCATCTGTGTGTCTTTCTTCCCCCTCATGTTCCTCTGTGTGTCTTTTGCCCCACTCAGGCCCCCTTGTGTGCTACTCTCCTCTCCATGTTCCTTAGTGTTCTTCTCCCCTACCCTCCATGTCCCTTGCTGGTCCTCTCTCCTTCCTGTCCCTTAGTGGTCCCCTCCCTGTACATTAGTACTCCTCTCCCCTTCCCCTCCTGTCCCTTAGTGGTACTCTCCCCTTCCTGTACATTAGTGGTCCTCTTCCCCTCTCCTTCCTGTCCCTTAGTGTTCCTCTTCCTCTCTTTCCTGTCTCCCCTTTAGTACCCCCATCCCCCTTAGTGCCCCCCTCATAGTGTTCCTCTCCCCTCCCTTCCTTTCCCTCTCTTTTAGTGGTCCCCCCTACCCATGTCTCTTATTGTTCCTTTTCTCTTCTCTCCCAGGTCCCTTTGTGACACCCCCACCACCATCCCTTAGTTTTCCTCTCTCTCCCCCTCTTAGTGGTCTGCTCCCCTCCATCCCTGGAATGCCTCATTACCTCTCTTGTAGCATGGCCGAATGGATCGCGGTACAGGAGCTTCTGATTCCTGTACCTGGCCGAACTGATGGGAAGTGCTCTCTCAGTGAGCACTTCCTGTCAGTCTGGCTGGGTACTGGAAACAGAAGCTCCTGTACTGCGGTCCAATCCGCTCGACCATGCTAAACAAAGTGACAGGTAGTAAGGAGCGCTGTGCGCTTCCTTCCTGGTGGTTACTCTAATCTAGCACCCCCGGGCTGGTGCACCCTATGGATGCGCCGGCTCTGGTCTGTGTGTCTGTCTGTCTGTCTATCTATCTATCTTTCTATCTATCTATTCTCTTGTAGATTGTAGGGCAGGCCACTCACAATCAAAAACATCTATGCTTATATTTCTATCAAGTTAAATTTGTGAGAAAAGCTACCAAAGAGTAGTAGATATATGGAATATCTTTCCACTTCAAGAGGTAACTGTTAACACAATAAATTCATTCAAGCATGTTTGGGGTGTACATATGCCTACCTTACAGAATTAATCAGCATTTTGGTTATTACTGACAGATAATGATGATATCACTTAAAAATCAGTAATACAATGTTTATTGCTACTGTAAATTTTAACTTTAAATCTTGTAATTATTTTGCTTCTGAAGTGGAGAACAACTTACATGGTAACTTTTTTTTTTACAATTTGCTATTGTTTATTTACGTGCTTATAAAATTATTTAATGCTTGCAGTAGTGTCATATTCGTGGCGCATGTATGCACACAGCACTCCTGGAAAAAGTGCCAACCACATATGCAAGCGATCACCATTTTTCTGCTAGATGCGCTTATGCGCACCATAGGCAACATGGGACAATAGAGTTGCCGCAACACAGAATTGCAACTGAGTTATGTAAATTTTTTACTTACCACCACTGTGTTGTACATCGTATTAATTGCTGTAATAAATTGAAATGAACTAATATAAAAAAGAATTGATATATTTGCATTGGTAGATCACTATATCACTGTATGATTGGTAACAATCACCAATTGTATTTACAATTCTAAAGGTCCCGTATTTCATACAGTGACTTATATACTGTACAAAACTGCTACTTATATTAAGGAAAGGTTATTTATGGTCTTTATATTATTTCCACTCCTGGTAATTCTGTGCTTGTACAAATTAACATTGGGTATCCATTAATATAAGCTTAATAGAACATTCTGTTGTCCATCTGTGCAAAATTGCAAAGTAATTCAGCATTAAGAAGATTATACATGTTCAAGTGCCCCACATCTTAATGAAAATATATATTTATTTGCATCTATCAATATAAATAATCATTATTCTTGTTTTGCTACTAATATATAACTTTTCAAAATGATTTATTCTCCAATATAGCGAGAGACCCTTTATTAAATAGTTTACAGCTCATTGTTGACTCCCTAGTTGCCAGAGGGTTAAATGACACTAAAAATGAGGTTTGGGAAATAAATCAGATAACAGATGGACCTCTGTCACTAGAAGCATTGCTAAGATGTCTACAAATGCTATATATGAGCATGGATTTTCTATGTCTGAGGAAATGTAAAAAAAAAACAAAAAAACACAAATGTCATAAATTAAAAAACAAAAATACTTGCATATCTCCAAATTGAAATTTTCATTTTTGCACACAAAAAATATATATTTGCAATTCTATATTACAATGGGAGTTGACATCGCTATTTGCATTCTGAGCTTGTTATTCTATTCATACACATTTAACCCCTTAAGGACGCAGCTTCAGAAGCTGGACATACCCTTAAGGACACAAGCTATTTTTGCATTTTTTGTTGTTTGTGTTCAAATGCAATTTTAATCTCTCTCATTTTTTGTACCAACACATTTTATATACCGTTTTTTAGACAACAAAAGGGATTTAATTTGATGTGACATATACATATAGAAATTCTCATTTATTACCAAAAAAATGCAAAATAATGTGGAAAAAAAACAAAAAAATGCTTTTCCCCCCAAGTTTTGGCAATAATAATGTGTGCATAATATGTCCAGCTTAGGAAAAGTAATTCAAAATCAATTAATTTATGTCTTGATTTACAAAGTGCATAATATGTGTAGGATTTCAGTTTATTTTGAAAGTTACAGGTCACAAACTACAAAGTCTAAAATAAAATTTCAATGTGAAACAATTTTAGAAGTTGGTATGTTTGTCTTGGAAGTTTAATACCCATTACAGGAAACATAATTGACACACAAAAGTATTTATTTATATAAAGTAGACATCACAGGCTATTTACCTAAGGTTATTTTGACACATTTTGCATAGCCATTTCACCGCCAATCTCTGCTAAATATTGGAGTAAAATTGTATTTTTTCTCTATTTTGGCATATACACATATTACAAGGTTTTTGTAATGTGTATTTCGTAAATCTAGTGTGTGCTATCCCTGTACAGAACCCCATATTGTGTTCAGCTACATCTGCCGAGTAAAACAATACCCCCATTGTATACCTTTGCCCCTATTCTGTGAAGCTACAATGCCATATAGGAAACCATGCTATTTCAGTTTCAATAGTTGGAATTTTCATAGCAATGGCATTGTAGCCATTTGACTGTTCAAATAACCCACAAAGGCCTTCCATTTGAGAAAGCAGACACTCCAGGGTATGTCGTTAGGCATATATTATACCTTAACTTGCCACTATTTTTTCACCAATTTATTTCAAATTTTGTGGTGAGAATTTTCTTTTTAATTTTTTTACAAACATGTTGCATTTTCGCTGAGTATTTCTTACATTCGATAAGTGCCACTGTCATAAATTCCCCCCTCAGTTACCTCTTCTGAGTAAAACAATAAGCCCAATGTATTACCTAGACACTATTTTGTGAAGTTACAGTGCTGTGAAAGAGACGTGACAAGTTCAAGTTTTTAAGTGTGAATTTACATGGAGAGTTTTAATGGGTCCGTATTCTATTTTTGAATATGTTAGCAGGCTGCTTTTTCCAACTACCCCAAAAAGGCATACTATTTCTTAAAGAAGACGCCCGAGGGTATTTCAAAAGGAAAATTTTGAACCTCAGTGTGGGATAATTTTTCCGTTAGCTTGTATAAAATGTAGTGGTAATAAGCATTTTTTTCTGCCTTTTTGACACACAGTGAGTTTGTACAGTATATTTTGCAAACCTTATGTGTGCTACAGCTTTTTAATACTTTATATGTTGCTCAGCTATGTTGTCTGAGTACAGCAATACCCCCGTATGTACCTTTTCCAGGTATATGTGGACGTTGAAGGGGCACATTTCAGACACAGCCATTGCAGGTTTTTTCAAACTTTGAATTTTTACGGTGTGTTGTCACTCCACTTTAGAGTTTTTTAGCAGACTATATATTCCAACTATCCCATAAAAGCATGCTATTTCTTAAAGAAGACATCCCAGGGTATTTCAAAAGGCATATTTTGAACCTTAGCGTGGGATCATTTTTCTGCTAGCTTGTACCAAGTGGTAATAAGCATTTTTTTCTGCTTTTTTGACACACAGTGAGTTTGTACTGTGTATTTTGCAAACCTTATGTGTGCTATGGCTATATAGTACATCCTATCTTGCTCAGCTATGTCGTCTGAGCACAGCAATACCCCTATATGTACCTTTGCCAGGTATATGCGGACATTGAAGGGGCACATTTGAGACATAGCCATTTAAGTTTTTTCAAACTTTACATTTTTACGCTGTGTCCATACCCCACTTTGGAGGTTTTTTTGTAGGTTAATTATTCCAGCTACCCCATAAAGGCATACCATTTCTTAAAGAATACACCCTAGGGTATTTCAAAAGACATCTTTTGAACCTTAGCGTGAAATGATTTTTCCGCTAGCTTATACCAAGTGTAGTGGTAATAAGCATTTTTTATGCCTTTTTGACATACTCAATGAGTTTGTAATATATATATTTTGCAAACCTTATATGTGCTACAGCAGTATAATACATCCTATATTGCTCCGCTGTGTCATATGAGTACAGCAATACCCCTGTATGTACCTTTACCAGGTAAATGACAACGTTGAAGGGGCACATTTGAGACGCAGTCATTTAAGTTAGAATTTTTACGCTGCGTCCATGCCCCACTTTGGAATTTTTTTAATAGGTTGTGTTTTCCAATTACTTCACAAAGGCATACCATTTCCTAAAGAAGACACCCAGGGTGTTTGAAAAGGCATATTTGAAACCTTAGCGTGGTATTATTTTCTCGCTAGCCTGTACCAAGTGTAGAGGTAATACGCATTTTCCCCCCTTTTTAAACATTTTTTAAAACTTTTTAAAAGTTTTTTTTAACTTTTAAAAAGTTTTATTTGGCTTTTAAAAACTTATTTTACTATTTTAAAACTTTGTTTAAACTTCAAAAAGTTTTTTAATTTTTAATTTTTTTTTTTTTAAACTTTTAACCCCTAACTAGTCTAACTGTAAATCCCCCAATTTCCCCACTAAATTCTACCCACCCTAGCTAAATAAATAAATATTTAAAAATATTTAAATTAATTAATTAAATACATTTAACTCCTGAGGATTAAAAAAAATAAAAGTTAACCCTCAGAGGTTAAAAAAAAAAAATCAGATCACAGTGAAATACTGTGAACTGTATTTTGATCACTGCAGGCAGTGATCAAAGGGCAGGGAAGGGGTTAAATTTTATTTGAAAGAGGTGATGGGGGGTGAGATTTTGTAACGAACTTTTTTTTTCTTGCAGAGAGAGACAGATCAGCACCGATCTGTCTCTCTGCAGTTCACAGCTCACACCGAGCTGCAGGGAAACAGATCGGGTTTCACTGCAGCACGTGTGCTAGCTCTGACTCCCGGTCAGAGCGATCACATGGGCTGAATCAGTGAAACTGCCCATGGTAGTGTGCCTCCGATATGGAGACACACTACAGGAAGATTAACCCCACAATTGCCGCAATTGTGGCAATCAGGTGTTAATTTTAATTTTGGACGGAAAATCCTTAAGGGGAGTGCTGCAATGACGGAAAATTTCCATCCAGCATCCTTAAGGGGTTAATTGCATTAGATAAACCACATGATATTGCAGATAATATTCATTAGTGACAGCTATGAGCCAGAAGGCCATTTTACTTTGTTTTTACACATTGGTGATGGAGTAATGACAGCTAAACTCATGTCCTGTCATGGGGAACTCCATGTCTCCATATTTTAAGTTTACTGCCAGTTATGCTGGGTGTGTTTATTCTTCTATTAGTCTAATAAATATTTTTGATCGGTAAGCCCACTTTTTCGGCATTTCTCCCAAAATGTTTCCCCTTTTTTTATCTAAACTAATTTGGTATATAATAGATACAGTAAATACAGTATTTTCCAGTGGGACACGTACATAAAAGAGTAATCCAAAAAGATACTCAAAACACCTTAGTGAGTACCCTTCACCCTCACATAAAGTTTAGATATACATACAATGTAAGGTGGAGTGTCTTCTGGTTACAGATAAATTCAGGTAAATTCTAAAAGTAGAACAGATAATAACACTTGATAGTGCAATATTGTCTGAATAGTGAATATAGTAAGGATAAAATATATAGTAGCACACTCACAAAATTAGAGCCTGTTATACAAGGCTCAATTTTCCAGCGCTGTGGGATTAAGGATCACCACTTCCTTCTTTTAGCTTGCCAGGGGATGGAAAAAATCCAATGTCCTCTCACATATCGGTATAAAATGGTAAAAGTGCTTTAATAGTAAAGTGCACAAATAGAAATAAAAAAACAAGACCTTACAGTTTAAGGTAATCTTGTTAGAGTAGTCTCTAGCTGCAATACGCGTTTCGCCTCGTCTGGAGGCTTCCTCAGTTGCTCTGGATAATTTGGTATATAGATTGTGATTAGTTCAGCAGTAAGCTTTCTAAAATAGAAGGTGGATAATTGAACTACAACTCCCAGAATCCCTTGCTAGGCCCTTAAAGAATTGCATAAGGAGCAGTGCTATAAAAATTTATTGTAATTGGCTGAGTCACTTATTGAGAGATCATTGCAGAAGCTGCAAAAACGTGCATTTTGCAGACATGTCCAATGTGCATATTTGTTTTTCTTTTCTTCATTACTTTAAAATAATAGTTAATCCTTCTTTTTAATGATTTAGCAAGAAAAGAAAATAAGAACAGACCAACTCCAGTTTGGAAATGTGGAATGTTCCTTAAGGGTTGTCCCTTTTAGGGTTTTTAAATACTTTTACACCAAGTGGATAATCTCTATCGGCTGTATTATACATAATTATATGAGAGCATTTTTAAAAAATCACTTTTAACTTTCTCTGGTTTTCAAGTACATTATATTGACATAAAATAGTCATGTGATTCAATCACAAAGTCAATCGTATTTTGTTTCTTTGGCAATCAATTGCCCCTATCACATTACAATATGTATCAAACAATAACAACTTGTAGCTATACGAGCTGTGTTTTGTACTTAGACCTCGACCACATAAATCACAGCTGCTTGTTGTCAGGTCTACTGTAGATGGGGAACGAATGTCACTACCTTTTAACACATTTGGTTTTAGGGCAATATTTAATTATTCAGATATTGCAATTTGTGGGTCTAGAACTCTATTACGGCATTCTTTGTATTATAGATGAAGTACCGATTGCCTGTTTTGTTGTTCCTTTTTTGTTTTTCCCCAGTATGTAAGCCAAAGTTAAGATACCAAAGATATACAATATCATAGGACAAGCTGGGTCAAGGATTCCTTGCAATTTTTTGCAGCATTAAAATAAAATACACACTGAAAATTGCCTACGAAATGTACTACTCTAAATCAGCCCAAACCATGTTTATATAGATGAAGTAGCACGTATATGTTGTGATATGGTGACCTTCATATGTTGCAAGTGTGTATCTGCAGCAATGAGGCACTAGGTAGTATGATAAATGAATGACACAAACTGGGACCTCAATAAATAAAAGCACATGAGCAGGTCCTAACATGAAAATATGATGCACAATCTCAGACAGGTTGCGAGAATCCAAGAAGAGTCACATATTTATGACCTGAGAAAACACTAAAGACTGGCAACACTGGCTCAAATGTATTTAAGGAGATAATAAAATAGTTACATAGAATCATGGAACCCCACGGTTTGGATTGCCTCTGCACTCATTGCAAATGTTGATAAACTCCCTGCTTGATTCCCATTGTACTTGGCATACGCACACATGCTTCATTAACTACATCACAAGAAAGAAATAGTAGTAAAATGCCTCTTGAAGATTTAGTAGCTAGATTTGTCCTTCAGAACTAATACTAGCTTATATATCCTCTCAAGGAAAGTTCTCTACAGACGATAAATGAAAAGTGATGTCAGATTACTAGAGGAGTACATGTCGCCCTTCAAGCTAAAGAAGACATTTGATAAATGTCAAAGCTCCACTTTGCAAAGAGGTGAGAGCTTCGTTTTGACCAAATCGTAAGAGATCAGGATCAAATACTTTTCCATCATTTTCCTGGCTTAATAAACACAATTATTTCAGCTAAAATGGACAAAGTTAATAAAAATAAATTGACCAGAAATGAGTTACGCATCTGAGAGATAAATAACCGGACTGGTAACCCCAAAATGAAATGGGACTATTGGATTTTTTTTCTAATTACAGTGGTTCAGTCATTAGAAATGTTCTTTGTACCATATTTCAACACTTAAAATCAAACTATTGCATTTATTTATCTATAAATCTGTATACACAGTTTTAATCTTTATGCAGTGAAGACATATAATTCTTCTAATTTCTTACTACTCCACCCAATTTAATTGGGTTTTGTGAAACATTTAATTTCGATTCACGTCCTTAATTACTGAACTTTGTGATAATTTTGCAGATGAAATCACAGGTTTTTGATATGAAAAAAATACTGCCTTTCACTCTTTTTTTTTTCACAACAGTTTTGAGAAGAGTGCAGTGTTCTAATGGAATTTAGCAAATTCAACTCTTTGTGAAACATGTTTTTTTTTTTTTTAACTCCCTGTGCTCCAAAAATGTTGACAATACCATTTCACAACTTCTACTGTATGGCTGCTTTTGTGTCTACCTTTGCCTCCAGTGAAAAGTGATACAAAGATCTTGTTAACTATTGAGGTTTAGAAATGTTATCATCATTGTGTACATATACCCCTATCCCAAGGCTGAAAAGTTCAGTAGTTATTGCACTGATCGCTGATGCTTTATTAACCTCTAATTACATAGTGCAGGTGAATCATGCAGCTATATGTCAAAGTAAACTTAAATAAAAGGCTGTGATAATCATCACTTAGTTGTATGCCCATTTGTTTATATTTTTCCTTCTGTGTTCCTTGTATTATGCATAGCTAACCTTGAACAAACTATTTTAATTAAAGTTGTTTTTGCCAAAAAAACTAAATCTAAGTTTTCTCCGGGAACCAACTGGTGATGAAACTTTCCTGGTCTTCTAAAACCATAGTATGGAATACAGAAAATCTAAAACAAAACATGGAACACCCATTAAAATGAATGGATGACCCAATCAGGATCTCTTATTGAACGTATACAATGAAACTAAGCCATTAGATAAAGTCAATTATATATTATATGAGTGTGAACTTGTAGTATGTGTGTTGGTACCATTAAAATGTTCAATTCATATATTAATAGTGAAATATTTACGCTAAACAGTTAAAAAGGACTCTTGTGTTGTTATTTGACATGCCATTACCAGATCATGTTTGTTGAAGAACCATCTGCATTTTGTTTCTTAGTAAATATTCCTTTAGCAACTGGACATCTGGTTGCTAATTACGAAAGGGATTCACAAGGCATTAGTCCAGTCAAGGCAGGTCTTGCTTCCCAACCTTTGAGATATGGTTAGTTGCCCAGCCTTCTTGATTATTGCTCGCACTTATAAAAGTAAGGCACACAATACGTTTCTCTATGGCAGTTAACATTTTTTAAAATAGTTTGATGTATTTTACTTCAAGAAATAGTCTTCATTTAGGTGGTTGGTCTACAAAATGATGTTTACAACATCTTAAATTAAATCTGCACAGTTTACTGGTGAGGCAGGTACTCAGAAACCTACATTTTGACATTCAAGTGATGGGGGAGCTTGTGGAGCATTTTGGAATATTCATGGGTGTGAATCTCTTTGTTCATGTAAATATTTCCTTTTTTGCTGGAACAAATTAATACAAACCCATAGGGCAAACTTTTTTCACTACAAACTATTCTCATACTTGCTTAACATTTGGGTTCCGCTCCAGGTGACAGTTTTAGGTGGTGCACATAGCACTAATCTCCCAGCTCCGCACTGTCCCCCATTTGTAGCATAATCAAACAGGACCGTGGCAGATTACTATATGGTAATCTTGCAATGTATTTATCGGAACTCCATACATAGGGTGGAGGAATCTCCTAAAAAATAAGCCTCATCAAGGCAAATAATATAAAAAAGCTGTATTTATTACAAAACTTAAAAATAATAAACACAAAAAATGGCATGGTCCACATTCACACTAACAAAATCGTGCCACTCAACGAGTTTCGTTCCTCGAAGGTTCTTACCCAACTATATCATATTTACGATCTTCTTTCTGTCCAGCCTGTCAGAGCAGCTCTGAGAGCACAGCACACATTGTGAATGGAGAAAGTGAGAACTTAATACAATGCTTTCTCTTTACTCATAGCTTAGCTGCACATTTTGAGCTGCACTCGGCCATGCTACTATCATTGCGGGTGACACTATATTGAAGGTTCAGAGAGTTTATGGAGGTAGAGGCAGGGACACACACGAGGGTTGGTAGGTGGACATACAGAGAATGGGTGGGGAGTTAAAAGACAGACAAGGGGGTCAAGAGTTTAGAGGCACATGTGAGTAGCATAGTATGGAGTGGTAAGCTAAGAGAAAGATACGTAAGATAAGAAAAAGGCAAAAGTAAGTAAAGAACTATAAGAGGGGATGACAGGTCCACAAATGGTCATATAATGGCAATACTCAAGTACTGTGTTATTGTCTTGGTGATTCTAAAAGGGTTAGAACACTACCTAGTTATACAAATAAAAACACACACAAAAAACCTTTCTTATTATCCTAACTGAAGATTTGATTAAACAGGTGAATGTTAAATTATACTCAAATTCAGTTCCCAAACAGAAAGGTATTACCATTTGTGAATGGACTACTAAATGTTAGCCCTGAATGTCATAAACCATAAGGAAGCAGGGTGGAGCAATGCCCACTCTTTACTTCCACCCCCCAATGAAATGGCAAAGTATGCATTAAAGCAGTACTATAATGAGGAATTTTGCCCTGGGTTTTTCAGTGTCTTTACCTGACCCGGGAGCTGACTCCCTGCTGAAGTAAGTGAAAATTTAACACATGAATCTTGTAGACTTTAAATCGGCTAAAGTCATCTGAGCCGCCTGTCGAGTTAATGAACAAACTCAATGCTTTATTTGAATTTTTTTTTTTAATGGTAGAAAATGTATCAATTCAATTTCCTTTCTGGCTCACTTACTGTCCTTGAAGGATGTCCATGGCCTTGAGCTCACTGTTAATGTTACTTCAATTTGAAGGTTATTATTGGAGTACTTTGCTAATATATGGAAAAATCGTCTTTGAATGTTGGTCCATGGTGAAAATCAATAAGAGATGGTGCACATACCACAAGCCAAGGCTTGAGATGGCCGTATTTCCATTTGGATTACATCTATCTATTTTTACTTTTGCAAGAGTTGCTTGATCAGGGCATTTTTTATTCTGAAATCACCATCCTGTAAGCATTGTTTCCAGTTAAGCACGATGGAAGATAGAGAGAGAGAAGCAGAATGTGTATAGTGAGATGAAGTGAAGGAAAAAAAAGAAGGAATATATGGGATCACTATTTATGCACCTACCTCAAATAGGTTTATAAAGTTTTGCGATGATGGCTAAATCAGGAATGTAGAGGGAGAGGTGAACATTAAGAAAATAAGAGAAAGGCAATTGCTACAAATTGATGAGCACCAGCAATCACATAAAGCATTAGGTTCTTCTGTGCCTCGCAGTTAATGCAGACTAATAGGTGTAGTTGTCAACATGCTAACTGACGCTAGCTAATGAAGTCTAGGCAAGACATGAGCCAAGAATAAATAGAAGCATGAGAGGGACAGAAAAATGTTCTAAGCCCTTGCTCTGGTTTAACAAAAAAGTTGTTAATAGATATATATATAGAGTCTGCAAATACCTGGGTGTACATGCTTAACAATTACATAGAAACATAGAAACATAGAATGTGACGGCAGATAAGAACCATGCAGCCCATCTAGTCTGCCCAATTACGCAATTAATTATGCAACATTAGACTACTGTTGACCTAGTGCCCCATGAATACATACAGTGTCTAACAACTATTTGGTACTAACCTGTTATTAAAAGGGACACTATAATCACCAGACAAACTACGGCTTAATGTAGTTGTTCTGGTGAGTATAGCCTGTCCCTGCAGGCTTTTTGCTGTAAACACTTGCTGTCCCTAGGGACACCTCCAGTGGCAGTCACTCAGACGGCCACTAGAGTTGCTTCCTGTGTCAGTGCTGGACAACGTGCAGTACTGAAATTCAGTGTCTCCACGCTCTGCATGGAGGTGCTGAACTTTCCCCATAGAGATGCATTGGGTCAATTAAACTTTATGATGAAATGCTGATTGGAGCAGCGTGGCATTTTGCCGTGCATGCGCATTAGCCTCCCAATGTTCTCCTATTGGAAAGCGGTGGATTTTCTAAGATCATCAATTTTGATGATCTCAGCCAAGGGGGCAGAGTGTGGGTGGAGCCATCGCTGGCCAACTCGCATGGCGCTGGAATAAAGGAGACTTTTCATTCTTTTTAACGCAGTCCACACTGTGAACACAGCTTGTTGCACTTATACAGCAAGAAAGGAAGATTTGTACTTTAAAGATCCAGTAGTTATTAGAGTGCAGGCTATGTACCTCTTTAAAGAACCATAGGATTAAAGATGCCTCTGCTGATTAATGTCACTATGAGGGAGGGTTTTGAAGAAAGCTCAGTGTTCACAAAGCTCTCTCTATTGTGTCTATCGTCTTTGAGAGCCTGGTGGGTACATGCCTAGTCCAGTTGTGCTGGATGCAGCAATAGATTAAAAGATCTTGGTGCTACTAAGAATATCTTATTATAGTGTACCCATCTCAGCTGCACTAATTAGTATGTAATGCTCCTGTCACTTGGTTCCATAGGCATTCACCTACTTCTAACATAGTTTAGTATAGCAAACAAAGATACACACAGGGGTGAACTAAGGATAAAAACCAGAAGGGACAAGATGAAGAATATTGTGTTAAAGCAGAATATTAATAAACACGTTATGGAACGTCTATGGAAAATGTATATATCATCTTTACATTTGCCGTATATCTTGGGTAATATGAGCCTGTACTGAGAGCATTTCTCAGAACCCGTAATGTAGGGCAGGGAAGGATAGTTTGGTCAGATTCAAACTGGCACTAAATGAAAAGATCCTGCATCAGCAGAACAGAGTATGTCTAATCTACCTGTCCTTTGTGGGAAGATTTTAATAACCCCTTACTAATGATTCTCCCTCCGCCCTGGCACAAACTGTTTCAATACCAGGTGGTGGGAATCTTAAAATAGAACAATCAACTCCCCAGTTCATGACGATAAAACAACAGATTCTATTAAAGAGGTTAACCCTTCCTTCAATAGATTGAATCTGCATTCCCTAACAAAATTAAAAGAAACCTCAAAGGCAAACCTTCTTAAAGTAGAATATCTATCTTTCTAGCTATCTATCATCTATCATAATCAATCAATCTATCTATCTGTCTATCTATCCATCTATCTATCTCTGTTTCTAGACATTTTACAAGTCGAAAAAAACTTAATGATAAATCATATTTGTTTCTTGTTTCTCTTCAAATACGTTTTATTGAATTTTATATTATGAAAAATTCAAATAATTAAAAGATTTATACTGTGTTACATCTATACTCTTGCTACTCTTTAACGCAACTTTATGACAAACTTTTGGCCACACAGTGAACTGACAAATCACAAGATATGACCATCCGCTTTAATTACCCTAGCATGTTCATGTGGTCTATTCACTAACACTACAGGGCACTGATAAATAAATTGGCTGCATTTTTAAAATAGATTGCCAACTCACCAGAAGACACTATCTAAAAGAACACTTCAAGTACCATAACCACTACTGTAGTTTTAGTATGATTTGCTAATTTACCTGGTTCCTGTTGAGTGTCCAAGGCAACAGTTCCCACTACATGTCTTCTCTTGCAGGAGAATCTGGTTAAAGGGCCACTATAGGAACCCAGACCACTTCAGCTCAATGAAGTGGTCTGGGTGCCAGGTCCATCTAGGGTTAACCCTGCAGCTGTAAACATAGCAGTTTTATGCAAACTGCTATGTTTACAATAGGCACTCAAGGCTGCTAGAGCCAAACAAGTTCTAGCCTATCAGGAGTCCCAGGGAAATTTCAGATATCTGCTAATACAAAAAGGTGGTGAAGGGCAATCCTAAATTTACACATTGCGTCACATAGAGGAAGTGATCTCAGATCACTTCCTCCCAGCACTTGTGAATGGGAATCCACACTGTAGTAGAGAAGCCCGCAGCTGCTGCTGCAGCTCCTGTCCTTGAGCTGTACCTGGCCGGCCTGGTCCCCACTGGAACACAGGGAAGCCACCCACACTGCTAGATATACACAGAAATGCAGAATAACCCTCCCCTCATACAAATAATACGAACAGCCCACACACAAACACAGCACACAATCCGCACAAACTCAACACCACTGACAATCCACATACATGCACACAACCCCACATGCAGCCTCTCATTTGCAATAACCCAAACAGCCCCACACATACACACACTACCACACGTGACATCCATCCTCACACACAAGTCTACAAGCAGCCCCCATACACAGCCCACAATCTTAGGTATCATAAACGATATTGTAATGGATCACCTTGCTCCCCGAATGGGTACCTCCGTTGATGGATGCTCCTAGTGCTTCCCGAGAGCTCCAAGCACTCCAATTGACACTGCAGACCCCAAGAAATGCCGCAGCTTGGTTGAGGTCTCGCTGTGTCCTACCTACCCTGGACCTACGACAAGGCTTCAGGCTCCAGTGTGTGAACCTCTCTTCCTTCAGAGAGAGAAGCAGGAACAAGCTCTTAAAAGAGCTTAGTGATTATAGCCAGGGGAGTATACAGTGTATAGAAATCCCCGGTGTAGATGCAGCCTTTTCCCCCACACATGAGACAAGGCTCTATGTTGAGGGTAAAACAGGAACTCAGCACTCTGAGGGTTTATTGTCTTTTATATACAGGTTTTTCCCACAAGGTTACCACCCACGTGGACCTTGTGGAACACAGAATACAAAGTTACAAAGCCAATCAAAACAGGTTTGTACAGATAGACACTCCCAGATAATGTGCACAAACCCTTCCCCCTGCCTGTGATACAATTAACAAACACAATGGACTAACTCAATTACCCACAGGCAGAAAACACACATTTTTCCCAAAACACAGAAAACACCTCAAAACACAACATATCCCCATAAATGATACATCCCTGGATAGCCCTGATCTGGGTGAACAACATATCCAAAAATCAGAGCAGGGGTTCAAATGTTTTTTGGAAGTCACATTTGACCGACCACAAGCATGGTTTTCATGCCCAAAACTGTTCCACAGATTTAGGCTGTGTGGCTGGTCTATCTCCTCCTCTATCCTGGAGATAATTGGCTTCAGTGGCTGTGGTAACTTAATTATCTCCAGTAACAAGAAATTTCTCTAAGTCAAAAACTGTTACAAAAACCACATAAAAATACATAACTCATATAATACAATGTCTAACCTATATGTCCAATATATCCCCAGATAGCTTGGATCTGAGCGCTCAGATCTCATGAGTACAGTTGGATCGCCATGTGGTTAAACAATAGCGAGGGCTGATGAGAGATTGAGGAGGGACAAAGCAGCCAGTTTCAACTGGACTGGCAGTGTCCCTGGGGCAACGCCCTGCTGGAGAACAATAGGACAGGAAAAAGGAGGAGGGGTAGAGGCACATTTTCCCATGAATTTAAAGGGGCAGAAAAAAGTGTTTTAAAATCCAATAAGCCCAAATAGACTCTTTTTTTTTTTATTCTTTATTTTTGTTGTGCAAAAGTTAGACATCCCAAGAATATTGCTGAACTGAAACAGTTCTGTAAATAGAAATGGTCAAGAATTACTCCTGACCGTTGTGCACGTCTGATCTGCAACTACAGGAAACGTTTGGTTGAAGTTATTGCTGCCAAAGGAGGTTCAACCAGTTATTAAATCCAAGGGTTCACATACTTTTTCCACCTGCACTGTGAATGTTTACATGGTGTGTTCAATAAAAACATGGAAACATTTCATTCTTTGTGTGTTATTAGTTTAAGCAGACTGTGATTGTCTATTGTTGTGACTTAGATGATGATCAGATCACATTTTATGACCAATTTGTGCAGAAATCCATATCATTCCAAAGGGTTCACGTACTTTTTCTTGCAACTGTATATAGTGATTAATTAGAGCATGGCATTGCAGAGTTGGAGCACTGTTTTACAGCTAATATAATAAACATGGTTAAGGCATCATATCGTGTTAGCTGGAGGAGGCAGATAGGTTTAGCCTAGGATACATACTTTAGATGGTAGTGCATGGTATTATATGATTATATTCTTTGGGCAGGGCGTATGATTGACTTTAAAAATAAAATGTAAATAATAACAATATCAATAACAAAACTGAAATTAAAGATTCCTACTGGAGCTAAAGATAATGTTGTACCGCTGTGCCACCTTAAATATATGTTAAATAGATGGAGGTCAAAATAATAACGTGTGCTGGTACTATTAGGTAAATAATGCCCACAAGATGGCTACCACAGGAGTTCTGGTAAAATGAGAGTGAGCTAGTAAAATCTTGCCTTTCGCTACCAAAATACTGTTTGCCATGAGTAGATCTGTGTGTAAGTCTGCTTAGCCGATGCCCCTTATTGGCAGGCTGTTATCGCTGGGAAACCTGAGTCCTCCTTTTAGTATTTGGGGTTGCCACAAGCCACTAGTGCCTGCGTGTTGCTGCACCTCGCCGGTATACAAGCCGCTGAGTTCTCTAGGCTGCTCCGGGCCTCCGGTCGTTCTTCGTGCTCCTGAGCTTTGTTGCCTGGAACGCACCATCCGGGAGAGCGGCTTGTGGGTGTAGACTCGCCTTCCTCCAGAGCGTCGCCTAGGGAAGCGGGGATGAGACGGCTTGGCAGAGTTCAGGTATGGTCGGGCTGCTGTACGCTTTGGTGTCTGAAGATTGATTGACTGATGGGGCTGATAGCAGGGTTAACTTGCCGCCATATTGGGTCGCGACCCGGCGTCGGATCTATGAGCTGTCGCTTCGTCTGTCACCTCTGGTGTAGCAGGTGAGTCTCGAAGGGTAGCTCTGTGCTCCAAGCGCCTCCAGAACTCCTGCATATAAGATCGGACCGCATCTCAAAGCGGTCTTTCCATGTCTGGATCTCTTGTTCCCCTCGATATTGCGGAGGTTGTAGCTCGGTGGCCATTTTGGGTTCAGCCTGTATACTTTGCTCCAACAGGAGACTCCTGCTGTAGGTATTTGAACTTCCCCAGCGGTGACCGGGATAACCCCCACCGGTCCAGGGGGGGATGCGGGGAGCCAGGAGAGTTGTTGGTCTGAGAGGCCCCCAGGTCGGAAGATCGGCCATCTCCCCCGTCCCTCAGGCCTCCGTCTGCTCTAGGCCGCATTTGTGAGGTGTGGGCTATCTTGATTAAAATCACGAAGCTGGTATCCACGAGCTCCCACTCGACTCAGCAACAATCCACAGTTATGCAAAGCTGCAAATTTCACGATTTCAGTCAATTATAGCTGAATTTAAGCTCCTTTATGCCAGAGCTCTTTGTAAGCACGTCTGCTTAGCTCGACAGTCAGGCCCCGCCCCCCCAAATAGACTTTTTAAATGGCAATACACCCCAGGGGCCATAGTCACAGGGCAAGAGGCTGGCAAGCAGGCCTCTCCAAAAACCAGTGGCGAGGTTAATTTTGCCACAGTTATCACAAACTACTCATGAACATATACAATATAATAGCTCATATATGCACAAATACAACGATACAAAGCAACTACAGTATAAATAACACAAGCAGAATACGGCAACATACACACCTCACTTGAAAAAATAGGACCGGCATGCTATGTGACATCACAATCCTACTTCGGGCACAGTGCTGCTAAAAGTTTGCCTACCCCTGGTCTAGAGTCTGACTATTAGGGCATTACTTTTTTCAATAACATAGTCTTTAAAATTATATTGCATGAAGCAGATGTTAATATGCAAGGAAGAGCAAGCTTGCAAATCTTTGAAATCTAATATGTACTGCCCGTATTTGTACTATTTTTCTTGGCAATTGCTGCATCTATCAAGGCATTAATTGCAATGTGTTCATCGTGAGACTTCAAATGTATAATATGTAGTGGTTTTATATCTTTAAATGTTTGATGTTTTCATGCAGTTCAGTATTAAAGTTCTAGAACACGATAACTATTTTGGAGTAGTGTCGTAGAATTAAGTTTGTCTTTGCAAGATACAAATTTTTAAATGGTACCACAAAGGGGCAATATCTTTATTTTATATTCCTATTGACCTTTAAATGTAGCTTTAAGATTGTGGCATAGTTTTAGATCGATATAGGCGTCTGGTTCCAAACTGCAACTTTTTAAATGTTGTTTTAATTGCAAATTGCTTGTGTTTAGCCAGTACAAATCTTATTTTACTACATTGCTGTAAAAAAACGTCTAGGTCTAATCAGCAACACATCAATAAAGATTAATTACATTTATGGGTCTGCTCCTGACTCATTGACTTCTGCATAAAATCCAGGTAGGAGCAAAATAATAAAATAATAATAATGCTGAAGTAAAAATAAGGCAAATAACGCCAGATTTCATGCTTAGTATATCAACTTATACATTAAACAAAAAGTGTCCAAGTACTAAAATCAACAGTTCTAAATTAAACAGGATAAGCTGACGTATATAATCAAACATATTCAAATAAACGCCAACTAATAAGAACGATATAGAAGTATTTATTCTAGAGGGGTGATGCAATTAGTATGATAATATTTTAAATAAAAATTTGTAATTAAGGTTATATATTAGACTTCAGCATTTGGCTTTGGCCAAATTGCAATTTGTCCGCGTTTAGGACAGCTGGCTGTTCAGCTGAGTTCTGTATCGCAATAGAGTAACACATTAATTTTACCAAAGTTAATGTCACTATGAGGGTTTTGAAGAAAGCTCAGTGTTCGCAAAGCTCTCTCAATTGTGTCTATCTTCTTCGAGAACCTGGTGAGGACAGGCCTAGTCCAGTGGTGCTAGATGCAGCAAAAATCTTGGTGCTACTAAGAATATTTTACTGTAGTGTCCCCATCTAAGTTGCACTAATTAGAATGTTATGCATTGATTTTACTGGACTTTACACAATCTCTCCTGTCACTTGGTTCCATAGGCAGTCACCTAATTCTAACATAGTTTAGTATCTCAAACACAGAGAAACACAGGGGTGAACTAAGGATAAAAACTAGAAGGGACAAGATGAAGAATATTGTGTTAAAGCAGAATATTAATAAGCACATTACAACGTCACTGAAAATAAAATGTATATATCGTCTTTACATTTGCCGTATATCTTGAGTAATATGAGCCTGTACTGAAAGCATTTCTCAGAATCAGCAATGTAGGTCTGGGAAGGATAGTTTGGTCAGATTCAAACTGGCACTAAACTTAAAGATATCCCCTTGTTCTATATCCCCTTGTCTTTCTAGTAAGTATGACAACATGCATTTTCATGGAAAGGAACTTGCTATCCACCCCTCATGACTTTTCTTGGCATTGACTTATTTTAGGTTCTTGTGGTCTGTTCTAGCAGTGGAGGCCTGGTTAAAACCAACCTCTTAAGTGTACTTACAGTATTAGTGTGCATGCAAAAAAAAAATAGTGCTAGCTAAACTAGACACATATGCTACAGAAACATCCTAAAGTCTATTTGCAATACTATGCCTTTTGAAAGTAATGTTTTTGTAATATACTTTATTCCAATATTTATGTATACATATTAGCTTTATATATGAAAGGGTCCTATGTCTCTTACATCAATGCTTCCTGTGCAGTTTCTCAGTGGCAGGAGTCCTTTCAATTTTTGCTTCCACGTAAGTAGATTTAATAATTTCAGGCCTAACCTATAAACATATTTATAACTTCGACCTGAACCTCAGTGTGTAATATTTCTCTCTGGCACAAGAGGTAAATAAAATTGGACTGCCTCATAATTCAATGTTATCTCAAAGCTGTCTTTTTTCCCCCAACACATATGGACTATTCACCCCGGGACAGCTGGTATTGCAAATGTGGCAAATGTGAACAGATGTTCAGTAATGGTGGGTGACATAACTAAAACCAAGCAGAACAAGGGTTCTCTGTAGAACACTTCATGGTGTATTAATCATTAAACAAAGTAAAACTGTCCCAAAGTCAATTATGAGAATTTATGACTCTAGGCATAAACTAGAGGTGAGAAAACCTTGTAAGACATGTTATGGTTTATAGCAAAATATGTTAGGTATATGTACCACTGGTAAAATCAGTAAAATACACCTTTGTCTCTATCTGCCTGTCTGCCTGTCTATCTATCTATCTATCTATCTATCAGGGCCAGACTGGGAAGAAAATTCGGCCCGGGCATTTTTTAATTACAGCGGCCCACTAAAAAGGGGGCGGGGCCAGAAAGGGTGTGTTTTGTCATCACCAATGACAAGCACGCCCCATCACAAAGTGAGCATGTTGGTTCAATGCTCTTCCAGGGTAGACCATGCGCAGAGCTACCCTGTATTTGTACTGCACAGCGCAAGCAAATTTAATAACATACTTGCACTGTGTTTGCTTGAAATTTGTCTGTGGTGTCTCCATAGTTGGGATACCAGGAGACAAAAATGCCAGGAAAGCATATTGCGCAGTGTGTGTGAGGGTGCTCTGTGTGTGTGTGTGTGTGTGTGTGTGTGTGTAAGGGGTGTAGTGTGTGTGAGAGAGGGGTGCAGTGTGTGTGTGAGTGATGGGTGCTGCGTTTGCGTGAGGGTGCTATGTGGGTAAGGGTGCTGTGTGTGATGGGTGCAGTGTGTGTGCTGTGTGTGAGTGGGTGCTGTGTTTGCATGAGCGTGCTATGTGCATGTGAGGAAGCTGTGTGTGAGGGTGCAGTGTATGCATGTGAGGAAGCTGTGAGTGTCAGGGGTGCAGTGTGTGAAAGTGAGGGTGTGTGATGTGCGTGTCAGGGGTGCAGTGTGTGTGTGAGGGTGCTGTGAGTGTCAGGGGTGCAGTGTGTGTGCTGTGCGTGTCAGGGGTGCAATGTGTGTGTGTGTGAGGGTGCTGTGAGTGTAAGGGGTGCATTTTGTGTGTGCTGTGAGTGTCAGACGTGTAGTGTGAGTGAGGGTGCAGTGAGTGTCAGGGGTGCACTGCGTGTCTGGGGTGCAGTGTGTGTGTGTGGGTGCTGTGAGTGTCAGGGGTGCAGTGTGTGTGCTGTGAGTGTCAGGGGTGCACTGCGTGTCTGGGGTGCAGTGTGTGTGTGTGGGTGCTGTGAGTGTCAGGGGTGCAGTGTGTGTGTGAGGGTGCTGTGAGTGTGCTGTGTGTGTCAGGTGCAGTGTGTGTGTGAGGGTGCTGTGAGTGCGAGGGTGCATTTTGTTTGTGCTGTGTCAGACGTGCAGGTGTGTGTGAGGGTGCTGTGAGTGCTCGGGGATGCAGTGTGTGTGAGGGTGCTGGAGAGTGTCAGGGGTGCAGTGTGTGTGATGTGTGTGCTTGGGTGCAGTGTGTGTGTGAGGGTGCCAGAGGGTCAGGACGCAGTGTGTGTGCTGTGGAGGTCACACGTGCAGTGTGTGTGTGAGGGTGCTGTGAGTGTCAGGTGCAGTGTGTGTGTGTGTGTGTGTGCTGTGGAGGCCAAGGGTGCAGTGTGTGTGGCCAGGAGTGTCAGGGGTGCAGTGTGTGTGCTGTGTATGTCAGGGGTCCAGTGCGTGTGTGTGTGTGTGGGTGCTCTGAGTGTTAGGGGTGCATTTTGTTTGTGCTGTGTCAGATGTGTAGTGTGTGTGTGAGGGTGCTGTGCGTGTCAGGGGTGCAGTGTGTGTGTGTGTGTGTGTGTGTGAGGGGGCTGTGAGTGTCAGGGTGCAGTGTGTGTGCTGTGAGGGTCAGACGTGCAGTGTGTGTGCTGTGAGGGTCAGGGGTGCAGTGTGTGTGTGAGGGTGCTGTGAGTGTCAGGGGTGCAGTTTATGTGAGTGTGTAAGTGAGGGTGCTGTGAGTGTCAGGAGTGAAGTGTGTGTGAGGGTGCTGTGAGTGTCAGGAGTGAAGTGTGTGTGTGTGTGCTGTGAGTGTCAGGGTGCAGTGTGTGTGTGTGAGTGAGGGTGCTGTGAGTGTCAGGGGTGCAGTGTGTGTGAGTGAGGGTGCTGTGAGTGTCGGGTGCAGTGTGTGTGTGTGAGGGGTGCTGTGAGGGTGCAGTATCTAAGTGAGTGAGAGTGCTGTGAGTGTCAGGGGTGCAGTGTGTAAGTGAGTGAGGCTGCTGTGAGTGTCAGGGGTGCAGTGTGTGTGTGTGTGAGTGAGGGTGCTGTGAGTGACGGGGTGCAGTGTGTGTGTGTGTGAGTGAGGGTGCTGTGAGTGTCAGGGGTGCAGTGTGTAAGTGAGTGAGGGTGCTGTGTCAGGGGTGCAGTGTGTAAGTGAGTGAGGGTGCTGTGAGTGTCAGGGGTGCAGTGTGTAAGGGTGCTGTGAGTGTCAGGGGTGCAGTGTGTAAGTGAGTGAAGGTGCTGTGAGTGCCAAGTGTGCAGGGTGTGTGTGAGCAAGTGAGGCTGATGTGACTTGGGTGATTATTTCCCTCCTCCCAGCTTACCTTATGCCTGTGAGGGGGGGATCCTGCTGCTGCTGCCACCATTCATCCCTGGTGGTCCTAGTGGTGAGTGAACTCTAGCCTGTGAGGCTAGAGTTCACTCTTGTGAGACCCGGAGCATTGCCATGGCAATGCTCCGAATCTCGCGAGAAGAACCAGGCGCAGCTGCGCATTAGAGCTCCGCCGGGTTCCTCTCCTGGCTCCCTCATCCTCTCCCCGCCGGTGGCCGGAATATACACTACGTGGGCCGGTGCGGGAGATCTTTGATCTCCCCACCGGCCCGCCGTGGACTACTGCAGGGCCGGCGCTCAGATAGTGCTGGCCCTGCAAAGACCGGCAGGGGAGATCCTGTAATTTCCCTGCCGGCCTCGGCCCATCGCCACTGTGGCCCACCGGGCATTTGCCCGGTGTGCCCGATGGCCAGTCCGGGCCTGCTGGAGTGTGTCTTCACACAAAAGAATATAAAATGGTTTTCGATAATTAAAGTAACACTACAGTGTTCGGAATACAAGCATATATTAATAACGCTATCATTTCCTGCTACCTACTTATTATGAAATATTACGAAATTCAATACAAAATAGCATAGTTTGTGAGATGTACAATTTTTGCCATTAAGTGTCGCAGCCATGTGTGATACAAAAGTCACATGAAAAGGTTTAAAATATTCCACGTGGAATACCTTGGGTTTTTCAGAGGGTAAACTGAACTAACCTGCATTACACGGTAATGAAGTCTTCGAATAGCCAACATAGAACGATTCCAAATTATGATTTCCCAATATCGTGCTACATCTTTACCATGAATGAATATAAAGTTCTGCGTGCAATGTTTATGTTATTGTACTTCTGCAAGACTGTGTAATATTATTTGAAAATTATTAAAAAGGTGGTCACAAATAAACATACAGCTACACAGAAAATATTAAAAACACAGACGATTGATGCTTCAAAGATATGCGGTTTATAGTTGATCTGTGGGACTAAACTAGGTACTAGATTTGGCTATCCGAGATGTATTTGCCGCAGGGCATGTTCGGTCTATAGGGACCTTGAGTATTTATATTACAATTCTACTTGGTACAGGAACCTTTTTGGTGGCAGTTCCAGGAACAACTACTGATCTCTAAATAGCAACCTAAGCAACGTGAAGTCAGATTCAGTCAGCCATTGTTAATAGAATGAAGCAGGGCTTGACAAATTTGTTTGTAATCTTGGAGCCAGCTAGAAATGTTAGGAGCCAGTCATTTTCAACAAGAAAAATGCAATTCTTATAGGGACACTATAGTCACCATAACCAATACAGCTTGATGTAGTTGTTCTGGTGTCTATAGCCTGTCCCTGCAGGCTTTTCAGAAAAATGGCAGTGTTTACATTGCTGCTTAGTAACACCTCTAGTGACAGTCACTCAGATGGTCACTAGAGAGTCCTGGGTCACTGCTGTACCATGTGCAGCACCCACGTTCAGGGTCTCCAAGCTCTGCATGGAGGCGCTGAATGTTCCTTAGAGATTCATTAGTTCAATGCATGTATTCAAGGCATGCACAAAATCCTCCCAATGCTTTCCTAAGGGAAAGCATTGGCTTAGCTGAGATCATAAAGATTGATAATATCAGCCATTGAGGTGGTACCAGCCATGGCAAAAGTGGCATGGCGTGGAAAAATTAAACAAAAAGGTGAGTGAAAACACCTTCCTCATGAGATTGGAGGGGGCAGGTACCTAAATGCGCGCACACACACACACACACACACACACACACACACACAGACAGGTGCGCACACACTCACTGACAGGCTCACACTCACTCAGAGTCACAAACACCCACTGACAGGCGCACACACACACACGGACAGGCTCACACACACACACACACACACACTGACAGACTCATACACACACACTCTGACAGACTCATACACACACTCACTCTGACAGACTCATACACACACTCACTCTGACAGACTCATACACACACTCACTCTGACAGACTCATACACACACATTTTTGTATTAATTGAAACCCACTCAGCCTCCCTACCTTTATGAGAGCTGAGTGGGTTTTTCCCTGGGGTCCAGTGGGGCTGCTCTCTTACTGCAGCTCCTCTCTGCTCCCTCACGCCCTCCGTAGTAATGCCTGGGTACAAAGCGATGTCATATGCTGGCTTCCGGCATCATTAAACAGTGCAAGGGAGCAGAGAGGAGCTGCAGTAAGAGTACTGCTCCCTTATGCACCTCCTCATTGCTACTGCAGGCGGCCGTCTCCATGCTACCTCAGCCGGCGGCCTCCTTGCTGCCACAGGCAGCCATCTCCGTGCTACCTCAGCCGGCCACCACCTTGCTGCCACGGGAAGCCGGCCAGCTCCATGCTACCTCAGCGGGCCACCTCCTTGCTCCCTTGGATGGGTGGCTACAATATTTCCAACGGTGGCTACCTTCAAAGCTCCCTTGGCGGCCACATTAAAGAGCTAGCAAATCCCAGGCACAAGAACGAAATTTCCCGTCGCTGTGGCGACCTGGGATTTGTCGAGCCCTGGATTGATGTATATTTTTATTATTATTTATAAAGGGCCAACAAATTCCGCAGCGCTGTACAATAGGTGGACCAACAGAAAAGCAATTGCAACAAGACAAGTTGGATGCAAAGGAACAGAGGGTTTTGAGGGTCCTGCTCAAACCAGCTGACATTCTAGAGGTACTATTATCACCAAATCTGTCTCCAGGCAGTGGTAGAATGGTATGAATGAATTTAAACAGATGAAACGATAGTATCAGGACTCAACACTTTTGCTCGCGAGTAAAAATTTAGCTCTGGCGAGTAGAAAATCCACACCTGGCGAGAATTTAACGGCTCGCAGTAGCGGGTAACTTTTCAAGCCTGGTTACTAGCATTGGATTTCAAAATTTCAAGCTCCAATTTTATACCAAAATAAATATTTAAGCAATCCATCATTTAACAAACTTTGTCAATCTTTGAATGTATATTCAGTATCATACTGAAAAGTACATTACTATTTTAGAAAAAGAAAGATGACAAGATAATATCTTTCCTGTAATCAAATCAATAAATCTGGCACGCATACCCTTTCCTTTGCCCACACATTTGAGAACAAACGTGTTTCAATTTCACATGTCGGATTTAATGTTTGAATTTGTGAGTTTAGATAACAGATCTCTGTCCTACACACGCCACATGCATTTAAGGAAATTGTTGAATCGATGACAGTGGTGGGCCTTATAGGATGTGGCAAACTGTTGGAACCTGGGCAAATGGGAAAGTTTGGAAAAGTTTGGGAAAGTTTGGAAACAGAATACACATAGAGGCAGGTTTGTAAACAGATGATTAATTGTAATACAGTTGAGTTGAAGAATTTTTTCAGAACATCTATTTCTGCAGAGTCTTCAAGGCCAGCCACAATAACAAGGGGTTTGCCTTACCGCAGTAAGAAAAGGTTCAAAAGCATAAAGCATTTTAACATCTGATGAGCCTTTATAGAAAAGTACATGTAACTTTTGCTGGGTTTTTTCTTTAGCTATTATTACCAAACTTATGCTCTGATTTAATATTTTTTGAAAGAGCTTTTTAAAATAATTTAATAAAGGACTTGACAAATTTGTTTGGAATCTAGGAACCAGCTAAAAAAGTTAGGAGACACTTTTTATTTTTTTAGAACTAATTTACAATGAGAAATATGCAATTCTTCAAGGGACACTATAGTCCTCAGAGCCACTACAGCTTAATGTAGTTGTTCTGTGATGGGATTTCAACATGGTTCAAAATTTAGTAGGCCTGAAATCTCCATGTGGCATATACAAGTGCAGGTGTTTGTTGTATCTGTTAGTTAGTTACATGTAGCTAAGATACTGTCATCAATGCACTGAGCATGTGCATCAACTGTAGTCACATTCCTTTGTCCTTAAAATGAGTCATACGGTCTGCCCATATTAGGTGATCCTGAATATCCTGTTCACTGATTGGTCTAAGGGTATGTGTGAGTGGAGCTATGAATGGGAGGAGTTATTGTTACTAAATAGCTGGGCTCATACCTTTTGAACACAAGTTCAGTGTGAGACTCGATCAGTGTGTAAATAAAAGACCTGTTACTTCCTGAAGACCTGTGTCCATATCTCTATTTCTGGCTTCTGCGGTTTGTTCCTGTTATTCCTCCGGTAAAATTTCTGGTGCATTGGGTCCGGGAACCTCATCGCATGGAAGCTGGCGCAGAGATTTGAGACAGTAAACTTTTACCAACGTTCTCCACGTCAGCACCCCTGAACTTCTGCGTAGACCTTCTTTCGTCTCGGCGCCACTGGCCTTTTGTCCAGGAGATCATCGGCTTCTGCGCAGTGAGTACTGGGGTGCCCCGTCGATGAGTGTGAAGCCCAGGGCCAGGAACGAAGAGGTAAGATTAATACCGTTAGAGCGGTAGGCCCACAATGGGTTTGTATTTGGAATTGGTTTGGTTGTATGGAATCTGCCCCTTCCCTCTGGAAGGAAGAAGCGAATGCGCACCGCAATGTTGACAT
>OW240921.1:77585978-77634128 GCA_933207985.1 Pelobates cultripes
ATCACTTCCTCCCAGCACTTGTGAATGGGAATCCACACTGTAGTAGAGAAGCCCGCAGCTGCTGCTGCAGCTCCTGTCCTTGAGCTGTACCTGGCCGGCCTGGTCCCCACTGGAACACAGGGAAGCCACCCACACTGCTAGATATACACAGAAATGCAGAATAACCCTCCCCTCATACAAATAATACGAACAGCCCACACACAAACACAGCACACAATCCGCACAAACTCAACACCACTGACAATCCACATACATGCACACAACCCCACATGCAGCCTCTCATTTGCAATAACCCAAACAGCCCCACACATACACACACTACCACACGTGACATCCATCCTCACACACAAGTCTACAAGCAGCCCCCATACACAGCCCACAATCTTAGGTATCATAAACGATATTGTAATGGATCACCTTGCTCCCCGAATGGGTACCTCCGTTGATGGATGCTCCTAGTGCTTCCCGAGAGCTCCAAGCACTCCAATTGACACTGCAGACCCCAAGAAATGCCGCAGCTTGGTTGAGGTCTCGCTGTGTCCTACCTACCCTGGACCTACGACAAGGCTTCAGGCTCCAGTGTGTGAACCTCTCTTCCTTCAGAGAGAGAAGCAGGAACAAGCTCTTAAAAGAGCTTAGTGATTATAGCCAGGGGAGTATACAGTGTATAGAAATCCCCGGTGTAGATGCAGCCTTTTCCCCCACACATGAGACAAGGCTCTATGTTGAGGGTAAAACAGGAACTCAGCACTCTGAGGGTTTATTGTCTTCTATATACAGGTTTTTCCCACAAGGTTACCACCCACGTGGACCTTGTGGAACACAGAATACAAAGTTACAAAGCCAATCAAAACAGGTTTGTACAGATAGACACTCCCAGATAATGTGCACAAACCCTTCCCCCTGCCTGTGATACAATTAACAAACACAATGGACTAACTCAATTACCCACAGGCAGAAAACACACATTTTTCCCAAAACACAGAAAACACCTCAAAACACAACATATCCCCATAAATGATACATCCCTGGATAGCCCTGATCTGGGTGAACAACATATCCAAAAATCAGAGCAGGGGTTCAAATGTTTTTTGGAAGTCACATTTGACCGACCACAAGCATGGTTTTCATGCCCAAAACTGTTCCACAGATTTAGGCTGTGTGGCTGGTCTATCTCCTCCTCTATCCTGGAGATAATTGGCTTCAGTGGCTGTGGTAACTTAATTATCTCCAGTAACAAGAAATTTCTCTAAGTCAAAAACTGTTACAAAAACCACATAAAAATACATAACTCATATAATACAATGTCTAACCTATATGTCCAATATATCCCCAGATAGCTTCTCTGACATACTGAGCGCTCAGATCTCATGAGTACAGTTGGATCGCCATGTGGTTAAACAATAGCGAGGGCTGATGAGAGATTGAGGAGGGACAAAGCAGCCAGTTTCAACTGGACTGGCAGTGTCCCTGGGGCAACGCCCTGCTGGAGAACAATAGGACAGGAAAAAGGAGGAGGGGTAGAGGCACATTTTCCCATGAATTTAAAGGGGCAGAAAAAAGTGTTTTAAAATCCAATAAGCCCAAATAGACTCTTTTTTTTTTATTCTTTATTTTTGTTGTGCAAAAGTTAGACATCCCAAGAATATTGCTGAACTGAAACAGTTCTGTAAATAGAAATGGTCAAGAATTACTCCTGACCGTTGTGCACGTCTGATCTGCAACTACAGGAAACGTTTGGTTGAAGTTATTGCTGCCAAAGGAGGTTCAACCAGTTATTAAATCCAAGGGTTCACATATTTTTTCCACCTGCACTGTGAATGTTTACATGGTGTGTTCAATAAAAACATGGAAACATTTCATTCTTTGTGTGTTATTAGTTTAAGCAGACTGTGATTGTCTATTGGTGGGACTTAGATGATGATCAGATCACATTTTATGACCAATTTGTGCAGAAATCCATATCATTCCAAAGGGTTCACGTACTTTTTCTTGCAACTGTATATAGTGATTAATTAGAGCATGGCATTGCAGAGTTGGAGCACTGTTTTACAGCTAATATAATAAACATGGTTAAGGCATCATATCGTGTTAGCTGGAGGAGGCAGATAGGTTTAGCCTAGGATACATACTTTAGATGGTAGTGCATGGTATTATATGATTATATTCTTTGGGCAGGGCGTATGATTGACTTTAAAAATAAAATGTAAATAATAACAATATCAATAACAAAACTGAAATTAAAGATTCCTACTGGAGCTAAAGATAATGTTGTACCGCTGTGCCACCTTAAATATATGTTAAATAGATGGAGGTCAAAATAATAACGTGTGCTGGTACTATTAGGTAAATAATGCCCACAAGATGGCTACCACAGGAGTTCTGGTAAAATGAGAGTGAGCTAGTAAAATCTTGCCTTTCGCTACCAAAATACTGTTTGCCATGAGTAGATCTGTGTGTAAGTCTGCTTAGCCGATGCCCCTTATTGGCAGGCTGTTATCGCTGGGAAACCTGAGTCCTCCTTTTAGTATTTGGGGTTGCCACAAGCCACTAGTGCCTGCGTGTTGCTGCACCTCGCCGGTATACAAGCCGCTGAGTTCTCTAGGCTGCTCCGGGCCTCCGGTCGTTCTTCGTGCTCCTGAGCTTTGTTGCCTGGAACGCACCATCCGGGAGAGCGGCTTGTGGGTGTAGACTCGCCTTCCTCCAGAGCGTCGCCTAGGGAAGCGGGGATGAGACGGCTTGGCAGAGTTCAGGTATGGTCGGGCTGCTGTACGCTTTGGTGTCTGAAGATTGATTGACTGATGGGGCTGATAGCAGGGTTAACTTGCCGCCATATTGGGTCGCGACCCGGCGTCGGATCTATGAGCTGTCGCTTCGTCTGTCACCTCTGGTGTAGCAGGTGAGTCTCGAAGGGTAGCTCTGTGCTCCAAGCGCCTCCAGAACTCCTGCATATAAGATCGGACCGCATCTCAAAGCGGTCTTTCCATGTCTGGATCTCTTGTTCCCCTCGATATTGCGGAGGTTGTAGCTCGGTGGCCATTTTGGGTTCAGCCTGTATACTTTGCTCCAACAGGAGACTCCTGCTGTAGGTATTTGAACTTCCCCAGCGGTGACCGGGATAACCCCCACCGGTCCAGGGGGGGATGCGGGGAGCCAGGAGAGTTGTTGGTCTGAGAGGCCCCCAGGTCGGAAGATCGGCCATCTCCCCCGTCCCTCAGGCCTCCGTCTGCTCTAGGCCGCATTTGTGAGGTGTGGGCTATCTTGATTAAAATCACGAAGCTGGTATCCACGAGCTCCCACTCGACTCAGCAACAATCCACAGTTATGCAAAGCTGCAAATTTCACGATTTCAGTCAATTATAGCTGAATTTAAGCTCCTTTATGCCAGAGCTCTTTGTAAGCACGTCTGCTTAGCTCGACAGTCAGGCCCCGCCCCCCCAAATAGACTTTTTAAATGGCAATACACCCCAGGGGCCATAGTCACAGGGCAAGAGGCTGGCAAGCAGGCCTCTCCAAAAACCAGTGGCGAGGTTAATTTTGCCACAGTTATCACAAACTACTCATGAACATATACAATATAATAGCTCATATATGCACAAATACAATGATACAAAGCAACTACAGTATAAATAACACAAGCAGAATACGGCAACATACACACCTCACTTGAAAAAATAGGACCGGCATGCTATGAGACATCACAATCCTACTTCGGGCACAGTGCTGCTAAAAGTTTGCCTACCCATGGTCTAGAGTCTGACTATTAGGGCATTACTTTTTTCAATAACATAGTCTTTAAAATTATATTGCATGAAGCAGATGTTAATATGCAAGGAAGAGCAAGCTTGCAAATCTTTGAAATCTAATATGTACTGCCCGTATTTGTACTATTTTTCTTGGCAATTGCTGCATCTATCAAGGCATTAATTGCAATGTGTTCATCGTGAGACTTCAAATGTATAATATGTAGTGGTTTTATATCTTTAAATGTTTGATGTTTTCATGCAGTTCAGTATTAAAGTTCTAGAACACGATAACTATTTTGGAGTAGTGTCGTAGAATTAAGTTTGTCTTTGCAAGATACAAATTTTTAAATGGTACCACAAAGGGGCAATATCTTTATTTTATATTCCTATTGACCTTTAAATGTAGCTTTAAGATTGTGGCATAGTTTTAGATCGATATAGGCGTCTGGTTCCAAACTGCAACTTTTTAAATGTTGTTTTAATTGCAAATTGCTTGTGTTTAGCCAGTACAAATCTTATTTTACTACATTGCTGTAAAAAAACGTCTAGGTCTAATCAGCAACACATCAATAAAGATTAATTACATTTATGGGTCTGCTCCTGACTCATTGACTTCTGCATAAAATCCAGGTAGGAGCAAAATAATAAAATAATAATAATGCTGAAGTAAAAATAAGGCAAATAACGCCAGATTTCATGCTTAGTATATCAACTTATACATTAAACAAAAAGTGTCCAAGTACTAAAATCAACAGTTCTAAATTAAACAGGATAAGCTGACGTATATAATCAAACATATTCAAATAAACGCCAACTAATAAGAACGATATAGAAGTATTTATTCTAGAGGGGTGATGCAATTAGTATGATAATATTTTAAATAAAAATTTGTAATTAAGGTTATATATTAGACTTCAGCATTTGGCTTTGGCCAAATTGCAATTTGTCCGCGTTTAGGACAGCTGGCTGTTCAGCTGAGTTCTGTATCGCAATAGAGTAACACATTAATTTTACCAAAGTTAATGTCACTATGAGGGTTTTGAAGAAAGCTCAGTGTTCGCAAAGCTCTCTCAATTGTGTCTATCTTCTTCGAGAACCTGGTGAGGACAGGCCTAGTCCAGTGGTGCTAGATGCAGCAAAAATCTTGGTGCTACTAAGAATATTTTACTGTAGTGTCCCCATCTAAGTTGCACTAATTAGAATGTTATGCATTGATTTTACTGGACTTTACACAATCTCTCCTGTCACTTGGTTCCATAGGCAGTCACCTAATTCTAACATAGTTTAGTATCTCAAACACAGAGAAACACAGGGGTGAACTAAGGATAAAAACTAGAAGGGACAAGATGAAGAATATTGTGTTAAAGCAGAATATTAATAAGCACATTACAACGTCACTGAAAATAAAATGTATATATCGTCTTTACATTTGCCGTATATCTTGAGTAATATGAGCCTGTACTGAAAGCATTTCTCAGAATCAGCAATGTAGGTCTGGGAAGGATAGTTTGGTCAGATTCAAACTGGCACTAAACTTAAAGATATCCCCTTGTTCTATATCCCCTTGTCTTTCTAGTAAGTATGACAACATGCATTTTCATGGAAAGGAACTTGCTATCCACCCCTCATGACTTTTCTTGGCATTGACTTATTTTAGGTTCTTGTGGTCTGTTCTAGCAGTGGAGGCCTGGTTAAAACCAACCTCTTAAGTGTACTTACAGTATTAGTGTGCATGCAAAAAAAAAATAGTGCTAGCTAAACTAGACACATATGCTACAGAAACATCCTAAAGTCTATTTGCAATACTATGCCTTTTGAAAGTAATGTTTTTGTAATATACTTTATTCCAATATTTATGTATACATATTAGCTTTATATATGAAAGGGTCCTATGTCTCTTACATCAATGCTTCCTGTGCAGTTTCTCAGTGGCAGGAGTCCTTTCAATTTTTGCTTCCACGTAAGTAGATTTAATAATTTCAGGCCTAACCTATAAACATATTTATAACTTCGACCTGAACCTCAGTGTGTAATATTTCTCTCTGGCACAAGAGGTAAATAAAATTGGACTGCCTCATAATTCAATGTTATCTCAAAGCTGTCTTTTTTCCCCCAACACATATGGACTATTCACCCCGGGACAGCTGGTATTGCAAATGTGGCAAATGTGAACAGATGTTCAGTAATGGTGGGTGACATAACTAAAACCAAGCAGAACAAGGGTTCTCTGTAGAACACTTCATGGTGTATTAATCATTAAACAAAGTAAAACTGTCCCAAAGTCAATTATGAGAATTTATGACTCTAGGCATAAACTAGAGGTGAGAAAACCTTGTAAGACATGTTATGGTTTATAGCAAAATATGTTAGGTATATGTACCACTGGTAAAATCAGTAAAATACACCTTTGTCTCTATCTGCCTGTCTGCCTGTCTATCTATCTATCTATCTATCTATCAGGGCCAGACTGGGAAGAAAATTCGGCCCGGGCATTTTTTAATTACAGCGGCCCACTAAAAAGGGGGCGGGGCCAGAAAGGGTGTGTTTTGTCATCACCAATGACAAGCACGCCCCATCACAAAGTGAGCATGTTGGTTCAATGCTCTTCCAGGGTAGACCATGCGCAGAGCTACCCTGTATTTGTACTGCACAGCGCAAGCAAATTTAATAACATACTTGCACTGTGTTTGCTTGAAATTTGTCTGTGGTGTCTCCATAGTTGGGATACCAGGAGACAAAAATGCCAGGAAAGCATATTGCGCAGTGTGTGTGAGGGTGCTCTGTGTGTGTGTGTGTGTGTGTGTGTGTGTGTAAGGGGTGTAGTGTGTGTGAGAGAGGGGTGCAGTGTGTGTGTGAGTGATGGGTGCTGCGTTTGCGTGAGGGTGCTATGTGGGTAAGGGTGCTGTGTGTGATGGGTGCAGTGTGTGTGCTGTGTGTGAGTGGGTGCTGTGTTTGCATGAGCGTGCTATGTGCATGTGAGGAAGCTGTGTGTGAGGGTGCAGTGTATGCATGTGAGGAAGCTGTGAGTGTCAGGGGTGCAGTGTGTGAAAGTGAGGGTGTGTGATGTGCGTGTCAGGGGTGCAGTGTGTGTGTGAGGGTGCTGTGAGTGTCAGGGGTGCAGTGTGTGTGCTGTGCGTGTCAGGGGTGCAATGTGTGTGTGTGTGAGGGTGCTGTGAGTGTAAGGGGTGCATTTTGTGTGTGCTGTGAGTGTCAGACGTGTAGTGTGAGTGAGGGTGCAGTGAGTGTCAGGGGTGCACTGCGTGTCTGGGGTGCAGTGTGTGTGTGTGGGTGCTGTGAGTGTCAGGGGTGCAGTGTGTGTGCTGTGAGTGTCAGGGGTGCACTGCGTGTCTGGGGTGCAGTGTGTGTGTGTGGGTGCTGTGAGTGTCAGGGGTGCAGTGTGTGTGTGAGGGTGCTGTGAGTGTCAGGGGTGCTGTGTGTGTGCTGTGTGTGTCAGGGGTGCAGTGTGTGTGTGTGAGGGTGCTGTGAGTGTTAGAGGTGCATTTTGTTTGTGCTGTGTCAGACGTGCAGTGTGTGTGTGAGGGCGCGGAGCGCCGGGATGCAGGTGTGTGTGAGGCGCTGAGAGTGTCAGGTGCAGTGTGTGTGATGTGCGTCAGGGGTGCAGTGTGTGTGTGTGAGGGTGCTGTGAGGGTCAGACGCAGTGTGTGTGCTGTGAGGGCTGATGTTATGTGTGTGTGTGAGGGTGCTGTGGAGGCCAGGGGTGCAGGTGTGTGTGTGTGTGCGTGGGTGCCGTGAGGCCAAGGGTGCAGGTGTGTGCTGTGAGTGTCAGGGGTGCAGTGTGTGTGTGTGTGTGAGTGTCAGGTGCAGTGTGTGTGTGTGTGTGTGGAGGGTGCTGTGAGTGTCAGGGTGTGTGTGTGTGTGTGTGAGGGTGCTGTGGAGGGGTCAGGGGTGCAGTGTGTGTGTGTGTGTGTGTGTGCTGTGGTGTCAGGGGTGCAGTGTGTGTGTGTGGGAGTGTCAGGGGTGCAGTGTGTGTGTGTGCAGGGTGCTGAGTGTCAGGGGTGCAGTGTGTGTGTGTGTGTGAGGGTACTGTGAGTGTCAGGGGTGCAGTGTGTGTGCTGTGAGTGTCAGGGGTGCAGTGTGTGTGTGTGTGTGTGTGTGCTGTGAGTGTCAGGGGTGCAGTGTGTGTGTGTGAGTGTCAGGGGTGCAGTGTGTGTGTGTGTGAGTGTGTGCTGTGAGTGTCAGGGGTGCAGTGTGTGTGCTGTGAGTGTCAGGGGTGCAGTGTGTGAGTGTTAGGGGTGCAGTGTGTGTGAGTGAGGGTGCTGGGAGTGTTATGGGTGTCTGTGAGGCTGCTGTGAGTGATTATATCCCCCCTCCCTGCTTACCTTATATCCCCCCTCCCTGCTACTCCTGCCGCCATCCATCCCTGGTGGTCCAAGTGGTGAGTGAACTCTAGCCTGTGAGGCTAGAGTTCACTCTCGCGAGAGGAACCCGGCGGAGCTGTAAGTTAGCCGCACTATCCTGCATGTGGGCCGGTGAGGGAGATCTCTGATCTCCCCACCGGCCGCTGTAGACTACTGCAGGGCCGGCGTTCAGATAGCGCCTGCCCTGCAAAGACCGGCAGGGGAGATCCTGTGACCTCCCCTGCCGGCCTCGGCCCCACGGCCACCGCGGCCCACCGGGCATTTGCCCGGTGTGCCCGATGGCCAGTCCGGGCCTGCTATCTATCTATCTATCTATCTATCTGTCTGTCTGTCTGTCTATCTGTTTGTCTGTCTATATATCTATCTATCTATCTATCTATCTATCAAAACAATATATTTATACTGCATTGCACGATTACAAATTGACAGGTGCATTGATTCATGTCATAAAAGACAATTTTTGCCAAAGTTAATTCAGTTTACCCCAGAGATTAATATTTGCTTTTGAGAAGAAAGTTGAGGGAAAAAGCAGCCTGAATCTCCCATTATGTTTCACCAATTGTTTAAAAAATTGCCGTAATTATTTATTTGTTTATAGGAAAAGTACACAAGCCCATAACATCAACACAGGATACAATTAGCAATTTACTTAATTATTAACTATTGAAAGAAAGTGCTTTCAATTTTTTAAAGCATCATGCACATCAGTGTTATACAAATGAGCCTTATTATTAGCTTACAATTATGGCCTTAGTGAAATCTCCTCATTTTTTAACAATCTTGTAATAGAGTAGATTGGCTTTAATGGACCTATGGGATTATAATTTTGGGGTAAAAAGTAGAACATTATCATAATGAAGCCAAATTGCAGGTTACTCCATTGAGCTGCTTCCTTACCAAAAATCACCCTGTTCAGCCCATATATAATTGACTCATAATTTAACTTAGGTAAAACCACAGACACGCAAAGCTGCTCTGGGAATAGTGTGTACTCCAACCCAAGCAAAAGGAGATTTCACTCTTGACTGATTGTCAGTGAATCAGTTTGGTTTGTATTAACGTGACAGATGTACTAGAGCAAAGTATACCCTAAATGTGCTCCTTTTGTGTTTCCATGTCACACTGAACTTTACATGGACTTCTATTATCATTCATGGATGGTTCTTTGTGACCTCTGTGAATGATAGTCATCAAGTAGGATATGTGATGATAATTTGGTCATGACCTGTTGCTCTCAAAAAGTAATTTAGTACAACACCAAATGACTATATTTAGATGAGCTAATTTCTTATCACTTTTCTAAGATTAAATTATAATGCTTTTTGTTGCCCATAAGACCTGTTGCATACTCATGGATACCAAAAAATGTATTGTCCTGGCAAAGTGGCTGTAGAAGAAAAGGGGGACAGAAGACTTTGAGACCCAACAAGGGACTGCTTCTTTCTTAAATAGAGACAGATGGGGGGATGCAATGCGTTGTTCCCGTGATGGGCAATATTATACAAGGTTTACTGAACTTATTAAAAACTTGAAGAAAGTTTTGAAAAAATAAAACAAAAAATATATGTCTAAGTACCCAACACAAGGATCTCAAGGTGAGCAAGCAGTTGTGAAAGACGTCAGGAGATATCAGCGTAGGTACACATCAATTTTCTACTATAGTTGTCTTAAAGAAAGTAAAAACATGTTAAGTTAGAGAGCCATGAAATGTATTCTTGTTTGTAAAATGACAAATTATCTTTCCGATGAGAAGAGAAATGGATGAAAAACACTCGTTTTTCATTGAGAGTGTAGACTTTAGTGACAAAGTAGCTCTAAATTGGCTGACATAGACAGTGTGTCCAATCTGTCTTCGCTAATGAACGGAGATGTTTTAAAAATATTGGGCCTTACATAAGAGCTTACAAAATGTTAACAAAGTCATGTGGCAGTCTGGTACAAGGGTTGAATGTTTTTTTGTTTTTTTCTTGGGCCAGCTTCAGCCTTCTAGATCTGTGCTTAAACCACAGTGTAAGATCCAGAATTGTAATTGCCATGAAAATGGTAAGTTTGCCACTTTTGTGAATAATAAAAATAGTCAGGAGCCGCACTCACTCCCAATGGCCACCGGTGCTTCGGAACAGGACCAACAATCCCAACACGTTAAGGCAGCAAGAAAGATTCCCAGGCACTCAAAGTGTGAATAAAAGTGTGAATAAAAATAAAATCTGTATGCGGCTTTCACACTTTGAGTGCCTGGGAATCTTTCTTGCTACTTTTGTGAATAATGGCATGTATGTAATGTAATTATAGCAAATGATATGCCTAATCCTGGTCCTTAAATGGACACTATAGTCACCAAAACCACTAGAGCTTTATGTAGTGGTTCTGGGGCATATAGCCTGCCTCTACAGGCTTAGCAATGTAAACACTGCCTTTCAGAGAAAAGACAGCGTTTACATTGATGCCTTGTGACACTTCAGAGTGGCAGTTACTATATGGTCTTTCTGAATTACATCCTGCAATCTTTGCAGGACCTATGTTCAGCACTTTCGAACTCTATATGGGGACACTGAATGCTCCACATAAAGATTCCGATTGACGCAGCTGTGTTTTACCTTGTACGTGCACTAGCCTCCCTATGCTACCCAATGTGAGATACTTATCAGTGCAGCAGAGTGTTTTGCTGTAAATGTGCAAATGCCTACCAATGCTTTCCTATGGTCCCATATGCAAATTATTCCTTTCAATTTTAGCTGCTTCTTAGCAAATTAGGCAGCATGTGAATAACACAATGGAAAGGAAGTCAACATATTAAAAATATTGTATTTCTCTTTATGGATACATCTAACAGTAATTGTTTTAGTGTAAGAAATAGATAATTTGATATGCTGATTTAAATGGAAACTGTCACTTCTCAGGATTTTTTAATACTATATTAATTTATTACTAGATTCTTAATATTATGTTTAATTATCCATTATATTAACAAATACATATTTGTGAGGTCTAAAAAAAACAAATTAAATAAGGTCCCTTGTTCCTGGCAGTCAACACAGAGAAAGCATACAGAGAAAAGGAGACATGAAACAATGTTTCTATTTCTCCTCTTCATTTGCAATATTTGTACTTGCTTTTGCCTTGTCTGAATGGGATTATATTGTAATTAAATTTACGTAATCTTTAATATTAATTTAAAAAAAAACAGTACAGCTCATGAAAAGGATTATCACACGTTATAGGTGCTTTTCAAATTTTTATTCAATGATGTAAATATCAGACAAGTTTCTCTTTTTTTGTAAAATATATATAAATTATATATAAAATATATATTTTATATATTACATAAATATAAAATTAAAAAGTTATTCATCTTGAGTTGTGTAGTTACTGCTGCCACCATTTATTAACTCTCAAGCAAACATATACGGTTGGCTTTCTAATTTATCCTAATGTTAACTCTGAAAAAGAATATTGCATTAAAATGTTATTAAATAAATATGGAGGTTGGAATTATCTACTAAAATGTGGTTCTGGAAAATGTTTGAGGTTAAGTTGAATGCCATGTATAAACTCTTACATAAGATTACTTATTCATACTGAATTGTTGTAACAACACCATTTAGTCATTAAATAACACCTTGCATTTTTAATGAAAAAAAACACACTAAAATGACATCTAGTGCAAAAGTACCATTTTTGATTTCGATAAAAGCATAACAAATTGAAATGTGCATTTATTGACATAAGTGTAATGTAACTAACCATTCAGGGACAGAAGGCTGAATAAAGCATTCTAAAACATTTAACAATTTCATGCTCTTGAAAGATTTAATAATTTGTAAACATATTTTTTTACATTTTTGCTTATTTTATTTACTTTATATTATTTACCTTTAGTGGTTCTAAGCAGTAAGAGATTTGTGTGGACTATTAAGACTTATACTCCATATGCTTTTATTGTGTCCATTAGAAGTTGCTTGTGTATGAATGACATCAATGTTTTTGCTGATTCACCCGTAGGATTATAAATAAAGTGGATGCTAGGAAAATATACAGTATACTTGAATAGAAGGTCCAGGGACTCAGAAATAATATAAATTGCAGACTTTTATTAGAAATTTAATGTAAACAAAGCCCCAGGACCTGACAGTATTCACCCACTAGTACTTAGGGAGCTTAGTGTGGAAATAAGGGAACCTTGTTTTTTTATGGAATTGTACTGGAGGATTGGAAGAAGGCAGATGTGGTTCCTATATTCAAAAAAAGGTTTCAAAATCTTTGCCTGGAAATTATAGACACGTGAGCTTACCTTCTGTGACTGGGAAAGTATTTGATTTGTATTTAATTAGAACATCAAGGCAAAGTGACAATGTTCCGGCCACCAATTGTGGCCTTTGGCTGGTGGACATTGTCACTTTGGCATGATGTTCTAAATAAAAAAGTGCTTGGACCTTCTTTTCAAGTATACTATAAATCCTAAGACTCATCAACACATAGGTCAAGTGCACCTACTCTCCATTGGAAAATTGGGAGAACGCAGAGTACAGGTCCCTCTTTTGATTATGAGAAAAATACACAGTGGAAAAGTTTTTAATTAATGCCAAGGATTTATTTTTACTAACTATTTCCCATTTAGGAGGGATGTATTATCCCTGAATTCATTTATGAACATCGTAGCAAACATTGTTTAATTGATTAATTATAAGGAGTATTATACATGCACATGGGCCATTCAAAATAGTCTGTAACAGATGTGGGGATGCTTACACATTGTTAACCTGTCATCTTCAAAATCAGCACATTTATCTCATCCTTGAAAGTGTCAATTAAAGCCACATGCATCTGTCTATCCATCTGTCTGCCTGGCTGTCCATCCATCCAACCATCCATCCATCCATCAACCTGTCTATCCACCAACCTCCCCGTCTGTCCATCAATCCATCTATCTATTCATACAGTCTTGCATTGCATTGGATTTACAAAATGGGGGTGGCTTTTTCGATAGACAAGGTTTTAGATTTTAGATTTTTACTTTCTATCATGGGTATATGCAAGAACAAAATGAGGTACAATAATGTCAACTTGCTTACCACCAGTTCATATATATATATAACAGTTCCAAGAAATGGCCATATATGTATTCATATTTATTCCTGAGGTATGTAGAGTCATTGATAAAAATAGTTATAAAAGAAAATACTATGAAAAGTGAACTCACTTAAATGAGATATTATTTAAACATAAACCATAGAACATTTTTCATGCTTTCTGGTTACAGCACTGAAATCTATCTCTTTTAACAAATTGAACTTTTACATCTATGAGTATATTCTGTATAAACATATTGATGTGCAAATGACTGTGCATTCTAAAGGTACTCTCATCCAGTATATTTCTTTTATTTTGCTGCAATCAAAGGAATGAAGCCCATGGCTTACATAATGTCATGTGTGGTTCTTTTGGTATAATTATATCATCCATTTCCCTGAAGGGACTTTGCATTGCAGCTGTGTTCCATTTGCTCCTAGCAATGCCTGAGCTTGCTCAGCCTTTCAATGAAATCCACTCTGCCAGATCACAATGTGCTAACTTTCATTGGTTTTCTTCTTATCATACACCTGGTGGCTTCCTGTGTGTAGGCACATTTAATTTCCCATAATGCTTCAGAATCTTAAAGGCTAACTGAATATTGTATCAAATTATAGTTTACAAAAATCTAGAATGCCAAACGTAGCTATGAGTTTCTCTATAATTCTCTCTAATTGTTCATGGGTTTTATAATGGTATATTAAAACTTGAAATGTAATTGTAGAAATGTATAATTGCCAAGCTCTCAGTATTTAAATCTGCAGAGAAAATTCTAGGGAAACAAAGCTATATCTATATAGGCACCATTTAAATAAAAGCATTGAGAATTTACAGCACTTGCCTCCTTTGCTTTTTGCTATGAAGTTTGAGAGCGCCACAAAACACTATTCTGGGAATGAGCTGCAAACACCGGGATATAAGGAAGAGTGTGTGCAATTAAATTATTTCTGTAACTGTGGAAAATACTTTTACAGGCTTTTTTTTTTTTTTTTTACAAATTTGCCAGAAACACCTTAATATGGCAAAAGATTAAATGGACACTCCAGGCTCCCTAACCACTTTATCTCATCATGGTAGTTAGGGTGCCTGGAATCCCCTGGAGACAGCTTGCACTGACTGTGTGTCTATGGGAAACTGCAGCCACGCCTATTTCTGCTGTTTAGGCTGATGCTTCTGCATTAGCCTGAGCAGCAATGGTTGGCATTGATAAGCTAAGAGCCAATCACTGCTACCCATCACTGATATGAGTTGGTATGGCCAAGACAAAGTTTAAACCATATCTTCAGTGGGAATTAGTCTGCAGGTAGCTGTGGATCCTCATTTAATGCTAACCCATTCAAAACATTTAACACTGAATCGGGAGCTGGCATCAGAGGTTTCCAGGAACCATGGCCACTTCAGTGAGAAGTGGTTATGATGTCTGTAGTCCACCTTTAAATTAATATACAGTGAGGTAAAAAACGTATTTGATCCCCTGCTGATTTTGAGCATTTGCCCACTGACAAAGAAATGATCAGTCTATAATTTTAATGGTAGGTGTATTTTAAGTGAGAGACAGAAAAAAAACACCCCCCCCAAAAAAAAACGCATGTCAAAAAAGTTATAAATTGACTTGCATATCAATGAGTGAAACAAGTATTTGACCCCTTCGACTTAGTACTTGGTGACAAAACCCTTGTTGGCAATCACAGAGATCAGATGTTTCTTGTAGTTGGCCACCAGGTTTGCACTCATCTCAGGAGGGATTTTGTCCCACTCCTCTTTGCAGATCCTCTCCAACTCATTAAGGTTTCGAGGCTGACATTTGGCAACTTGAACCTTCAGCTCCCTCCACAGATTTTCTATGGGATTAAGGTCTGGAGACTGGCTAGGCCACTCCAGGATTTTAATGTGCTTCTTCTTGAGCCACTCCTTTGTTGCCTTGGCTGTGTGTTTTGGGTCATTATCATGCTGGAATACCCATCCACAGCCAATTTTCAATGCCTTGGCTGAGGGAAGGAGGTTCTCACCCAAGATTTGACGATACATTGCCCCGCCCATTGTCCCTTTGATGCAGTGCAGTTGTCCTGTCCCCTTAGCATAAAAACACCCCCAAAGCATAATGTTTCCACCTCCATGTTTGACTGTGGGGGTGGTGTTCTTGGAGTCACAGGCAGCATTCCTCCTCCTCCAAACATGGCAAGTTGAGTTGATGCCAAAGAGCTCGATTTTGGTCTCATCTGACCACAACACTTTCACCCAGTACTCCTCTGAATCATTCAGAAGTTAATTGGCAAACTTCAGACAGGCCTGTACATGTGCTTTCTTGAGGAGGGGGACCTTGCGGGAGCTGCATGATTTCAGTCCTTCATGGTGTAATATGTTACCAATTGTTTTATTGGTGACTATGGTCCCAGCTGCCTGAAGATCATTAACAAGATCCTCCCGTGTAGTTCTGGGCTGATTCCTCACCGTTCTCATGATCATTGAAACTCCACGAGGTGAGATCTTGCATGGAGCACCAGACCGACGAAGACTGATAGTTATTTTGTGTTTCTTCCATTTGCGAATAATTGCACCAACGGTTGTCACCTTCTCACCAAGCATCTTGGCGATGGTCCTGTAGCCCAATCCAGCCTTGTGTAGGTCTACAGTCTTGTCCCTGACATCCTTGAACAGCTCTTTGGTCTTGCCATGTTGGAGAGTTTGGAATCTGATTGATTTATTGCTTCTGTGAACAGGTGTCTTTATACAGGTAACGAGGTGAGATTAGGAGCACTCACCTCAAAAGAATGCTCCTAATCTCAGCTCGTTACCTGTATAAAAGACACCTGGGAGCCAAAAACATTGCTGATTGATAGGGGATCAAATACTTATTTCACTCATTGACATGCAAATCAATTTATAACTTTTTTTGACATGCGTTTTTGTGGAATTTTTTTTGTTATTCTGTCTCTCACTGTTAAAATACACCAACCATGATGGCCATAAAAATAGAAATATCAAGATGTTGGCTACAGAAAAAAACTCCATCTTGGACCAAAGTGCTAACTCAGCTTAAATACCAACACAATATGGAAAGGGGAATATCTTTTCAATATGATAGACACTTAAAATTTGATGAGAAATGGTTACCTTGTCTAGATAATCTGATATAACTATATACCTTGTTGCGTTCTCTGTTATGAAAATCCTTATATATAAAGATCACTTTAGTTCTTCCCTACGGTACTGTATTCAGGAAAGTTATTAAGTAACCTAATTATTATAGTTTAGGCCCACCTAATCCGCTCAGTCCTTTTAAATTGTGATATTTGTGTTTTTTGTGTGTGATGTTTACTCAACAGTTCATATATCCTTCCGTTTTAAATCAAAGTCTATGTCTAATTCTGAACTGTTTTTGTCTGTGATGTTACATATGTAAAATTTGCAAAAAGAATAATAATTAAAAAAAAATACACCTACCATTAAAATTATAGACTGATCATTTCTTTGTCAGTGGACAAGCATTCGAAATACTTTTTTCCCCTCACTGTATCTATGTCTGGAATATTACCATGTTATTTTTGAAGAGTTTCCATCACAATCACAGCTCAGAGCACTTCCGGAAACCAGTTGAATAGCATGTCAAATAAAATTAGCTGGCATATGAAAGCCACAATGAAGGTTAATGGTAGCCCTTTATTTGTTGACAAAGTTAAGAGCCGCATATCAGTCTGCTATACATGTTATAGTTCTACCAGCATGTAAATCAGTGTTGTAGAGAATCATGGGAATTGTAGTCTGTGAAAAACTAGAGAACACAATACTCCTGAAATAATTCTTTGTATAGTTAACTACATTCTATTTTCATTTGTTTTGAACCAGTCACCACTAAAAAAAAGTATACTTTTATACTGACATAATGTTTAGCATTCTTACAACTTTATTTAAAGCATTTCCAGAGACTTGGATGAAATATGAATTGTGTCAACTCTTCCAGACAGTTAAATAAATATGAAGTGTCTGTCCATTTACTCAAGTCAGACAAACCAACCTAAACATGTCACTTATGATAGAGGAATGTTCACACTTGATTACACATTTTTCTAAAGACTCCTACTTTCTCTTAGAATTTTTCCTGCAACAATATCTCTTAATTAATGTTGAAACATTTGCTCAGTAACAGAAGATAAACAGGCAATGCAATTATTTACTTAACTCCTCCACTGCTGGAGATGTCACCAATGAACTTCAAAATCAATCAGCACTGTTACTTGACATCACAAAAAAGTGATAGAATCTGTACGCTGTATTAAATGTTTAGTTGTTTACTTGGTAAATTGAGTTACTTCCATTCCATTTTTAGGGCATATTGAGGGATATTTATCTCTTCTAAAAAGCAGTCTAAAGTACTGAAAATGGGGCAATTATCATGCAAACCTGTGGAATCAGGGGACACATTCCATTGTTGACTCCCCCCTTTTCCATTTTTGCACCACTTTTTAGATTAGAACACTTTGATAAATCTACCCCTACCCACTAAAAGGAATAACAAAAAAGAAAACACTGAAAGAGGCACAGGTTGCCTATATAGGAAGTATATCTTCGCTTAGCATACCTCTCAACTTTAAGAGATATGCTATAAAGATGAGGTTGGGGACCCTGAGAGGCCATGATTCAAGACAAGCTGCTGCAACAACTCCAGAAATTAAATGTGATCAAAGCCCCAGGGCTTGAAGGTATTCACTCACTAGTACTTAAGGAGCTATATGTGTAAATAAGGGAACCTCTGTTTTTAATCTTTCAGGAATTTTACCAGAGTATTAGAGGAAGGCAGATGTGGTTCCTGTTTTCAAAAAAATGGTTCTAAATCTTGCCTGGAAATTATAGACCTTTAACTGGGAAAGTATTTGAAGAATTATTAAGTGATAATTTCCTGGAATTCATTGGGAAGAACATTGTTATTAGCAAAAATCAGCATAATTTTATGAAACATAGGTATGTCAAACTAATTTAATTTCAAACTACGAAGAAGTAAATAGAAGTACAGATTAGGGTTTTACAGTGGATGTGATCTACTTGTGAAGGCATTCGATACAGAACAACACAATAGATCAGTGTTGAAACTAAAAGAAATTGGTCTAGATGAAAATTCTTGTTCTTGAGTATAGCATTGACTTAGAGAGTACAGAGTGGTGTCATTAATGGTACATTGTCAAGCTGGACAAAAGTAGTAAATGGTGTCCCTTCAGAGTTCTGTTCTGCAGCCGCTTCTATTCAATATATTTATAAATGATCTTAAAATAGGAATTCAAATTCATGTTTCAGTACCTGCAGATGACACAAAATTCTGTAAAGTAATACAATGTGAGCAGGATATTACTCCTCTGCAGATGGGATTTAGATAGATTGTGGGACAGGCACTCAAATGGCAGATTAAATTTAATGTGAATAAATGCACTTCGGGGTAAAGAATGCACAAGCAACTTAAATGGTGTGAATTAGGGATAACAAAACACAAGAAAGATTTGGAAGTTGTCATAGACAACAAACTAGGCAACAATGTACCATGTCAATCAGCAGTTGATAAGGCCAGTAAGACATTGTCATGTGTAAAAAGGGGCATTAATTTCTGGCTGTGAAAATACCTTTTGCCTCTTCATAAATCAATGGTAAGACCACACCTTGAATATGCTGAGCAATTTGGGGCATCTGTTCTAATAAAGGATATTATGTCCCTATAAAAAGTGCAGAGGTAGGCTACAAAATGAATAAAAGGAATGGAGCATTTTAGTTATAAGGAAAGGTTATCAAATTTTAATCTATTTAGTTTTAAAACAAATGGTGCTTTAGAGGGGATATGATAGCACTATAAAAATATATTTAGGGACAATACAAACCATTGTCTGGAAATCTATTCACAAGCAGAACACTGGTGGATCCAGAGTCTTATTTCGGGAGGGGCACTAATAGATTATTTAAAGAAACAATCCAGCACAATAACCACTACAGCTCTCGGTAGTCAATATGTCAATCTGCAGTTGCTAAGGCCAGTAAGGTTTTGTCATGGCATAAATTCTCGGGATGAAAATATAATTTTGCCTCTTTAAGGTAAGACCACACCTTGAATATGCTGTGCAATTTTGGGCAGCTGTTCTAAAGAAGACGAGCTAAAAAATGATAAAGGAATGGAGCATTTTAGTTACGGAGAAAGGTTAAAAAATGTAAATCTTTTTAGTTTGGAAAAACAGCGCCTCAGAGGGGATATATTTGGGGCCAGTACAAACCATTAGCTGGAAATCTATTCATAAACAGGGCTATACATAGGACATGAGGTCATGCATTTAGGCTGGAAGAAACCTTTGACAAAGGTGCTTTAGTAGCGCCGAAACGGACGTTAGGTTTCATGCTTTTTTATTTTAAATCACAGCACTGAGTTATGTGCTCACGGGGTGTGGGAGTGAGACTCGTTTAGTCTAGGGAGTACTAGATTTAGACTCCGATACACCAAACCATAGGCAGTTAGGCATTCCTTCAATTAGAGGATGTAGTTACATTTGCAATAGCCTCCTACTGATATACTGAGATACAGTTGCACTACCTATATTATCTGAGTCAATTATATTCCCAGAGACTTTGGAATAGGTTAGACTGTGTACTTTTGTACTTTTGTATCTGTCTGTTTCCAAGTAGAGAAACTTTGTATTTATCCTATACAGATTAGTTTAAGCAGTCTTTTTCAAGTTCATACCCTAAAACAGAGTATGTGTTCTGTGTCTATAGTTTTCAAGTAGAGACTGACTGCATCTACCTTATACAGATCAGTTAAAGCACTTTTTAGCTTTAATCTAAGTTCTATACTATGAGCATTTAATTCAGTATCTAGGACATATTACTCAATATAGTATAGCTTGTGGCATTTCTGTGTTCCTCTATTTTCGAGGGAATTACATTAAGATTGAGATATATAGTAAGGGAGTCAATATAGATAATAGAGACTATTCTCAATCATTACTTTCATTATATGACTCCCTACTCATATATATTCTCTTTACTTTATACTGCCTTTACTCTGAGTTTCTCCCTGTGCGTTTAGTTTATATGTGATGTTTTTTTAAAGTTTCCTTTTCTTTTGGGGAATTCATACCCTATAATAAAGGTTTTTAATATACATAAGTGCATACCCATAGATCCCTTTCTTTGGGTGCTCCCATAGCTTCTTTTGCTAGGGATCACCTGTTGTTTAATTTTTGTATAGGCTGGAAGAAAAGAGATTTTATCAAAGGCAAATAAAGGTTTTTTTACAGTAAGAGCGATAAGGATAGGGAATTCTCTACCTGAAGAGATGGTTTTATCAGAGTCTATACAGATGTTTAACCCCTTAAGGACCAAACCTCTGGAATAAAGGGGAATCATGACATGTCACACATGTCATGTGTCCTTAAGGGGTTAAACTGCAATTAGATAAATACTTGCAAAACCATAACATACAGGAATATAATTTCTAATTATTGGGGTAATAGCTGCTTGATCCAATGAGACATTTAAGTGCTATTTTGGGGTCAAGAAGGAATTTTTTCCTAGTTTGTTGCAAAATTGGAAGTGCTTCGGACTAGGTCTTTTGCTTTCTTTTGGATCAACAGCAACAACATATGTGAGGAAGGCTAAACTTGATGGATGCAAGTCTCTTTCCAGCTATGTAACTATGTAACTTAAAGATCCAAGAAGGGATGCCCTTGGTGGGGATCATACCACCTACGCCTAATAATATTGAGCAATATCCCATTTGCTCCTCCCTTGTGAGTATATCTCCTCCTTTTATTTTGTTTCACCTTGTGCCATCCAGAGAGCACTATATTGTGTTTTTATTTTTCCTCTTGCACACTGAGAATATCTGAATGCTGAACTACTGCTAATGTGGAGAAGAACAGCCTCACCACCTTTGAAGACTTTTCTGAGGATGCATAAGGACCACCAACATATCCGCAGACGGGGATTGTACCATCACGGCACACATATCTGGAGCTGGGTATAAGCTCCAACAAATTGTAAGTGCATTTCTTTTCCTTTATTTGCCAACACCAGTGGTCTAACATACTACACTATATTTGTGTATTTTCCTTACCTCCTCCATATCGTTTTGAGCTTGGTAATACCACTACAGGTGCTTCTCCCTGACACCACCTTCCAGGACTATACATAGAACACAAGGTGATTTATTTAAACTGGAATAAAGGAGGTCTAGTCCAAAGCAGAGAAACAGGGCTATACATAGGACATGAGGCCATGCATTTAGGCTTTCAACTAAGGCAAAGAAAAGGTTTTTTTTTTCCAGTAAGAACAATAAGTATGTGGAATTCTCTGCCTTAAGAGATGGTTTTATCAGAGTCTGTACAAAAGTTTAAACAGCAATTGGATGTATCTGCAAAAAAAATTATATCAGACATATAATTTTTAACATGTGGCGGATCAGCTTCTTGAAGAAGAATTTTTTCCCCTAGTTCGTTGCAAAATTGTAAAGTGCTTAAAACTGTTTATTTGCCTTCTGTTGGATCAACAGCAAAACAGATGTGAGAATGGCAGAACTTGATGGATGCATGTGTCTTTTCAACCTTTGTAACTATGTAACTGTGCCTACTCAACCTTCAGTTATTGGACATTGCATTGTCCTACAAGAGGGGAACTGGACTGTTTCATATCCACATCACTCATACTTTATATTGTTTTAAACAGAGTCCTTGTGTGCATCCTCTTTAGTGATGTTTCTACATATAGAAAAACAAAGCAGTTTTTCCGCATGGGCATGCTGGGCAGTTGCCCGGGTGCCCCACAGGCATGGGGGCCCCAGCACGATGCCCATGTGCCCAGGCCGACAGAGGAGATCTTTTGATCTTCCCTGTTGGCCCACGGAGAGCAGGCCCTGCTCGCTTGGCTTGTGTTGTCTCAGGCCGGTGGGGAGATCAAAGCTCTCCCGGCAAAGGCCCTTCAGGAGATAGGACCCAGGGCTGCATGATAGGGAGGACCTGGGAGGCAGTTCCTCTGAAACAGCATTCTGCTCACGGGAGGAGTGAAGATAGCCTGCAGTCAGAGTAGCTGCAGACTATAGGTCTGTAGTACACACCACTGGACCACCAGGGCTGGCTGTGACCCCCCTCCTTCACCACAGGTAAGAATAAGGGTGGGGGGAGGGGGACTTGAAGCTTTTTTATTTTAAATAATAACAAAAGTCCCTATGCACCCCCCCTCACATACAGCACCCCTCACACACACATAGCACCCCTCACAAACATACACACAGCACCCTTCACACACACACATCACCCCTCACACATACAGCACCCCTCACACACACATACACAGCACCCCTCACACACACACACACACACACACACCAACAGCACCCCTCACACACACAGATCACCCCTCACACACAAACACACACAGCACCCCTCACACATGCAGCACCGCTCACATACACAGAGCCCCTTACTCACACACATAACAGCTCACTCACACACACAACAACTCACTTACACCCCCCTCACATACAGTACCTTCCACACACAGCACCTCTCACACACAGAGCTCCCCTCACATACACAGCACACACAGCACACACACAGAGCACCGCTCACACAGAGCACCCCCAACACACACACAACACCACACATACACAGCACCCCTCACACACATGCAAACAGCACCCCTCACACGCACACACAGCATCCCTCACACAGACACAGCACCCCTCACACACACACACGCACTGCAACCCTCACACACACACGCACTGCACCCCTCACACACACTGCACCACACACACACACACTGCACCCCCCCCACACACACACACATTGCACCCCTCAAACACACACTGCAACCCTCACACACACCTCACCATTCACACACACACACACACACACACTGCACCCGTCATTGTCTGTCTGTGTGTATTCAGCAGTCTGTGTATTTGTGTTAAGCAGTCTGTGGGTGTGTTTAGCAATCTGTGTGTGTGTGTTCAGCAGTCTGTGTGTATATATTCAGCAATCTGCACGTATTCATCAGTCTGTGTGTGTATTCAACAGTCTATGTGTGTATTCAGCAGTCTGTATGTTTGTATTGTATGAATGTATTGCATTTCTTGGAGGTACCAATAAATATAAGCTTAATTTTATTGATAATTTACCTTTTTCCCCCTGTGAGTGGTTGTGTAGGCAGGGCCTCGCGCCCTGCACTTTTGCCCCAGGGCCCATAATGTTGTTAAGATGGCACTTTAGAAAAAATAATTGGGCCATTACAACCCGTAGGATGTCACCTAGTGCCCTTATGTTAGCATACTAATATTGAAAAAAATTGAATATGATAAAAAGCGCTTAAAAGGCATTCAGGGGAAATAAAGTAAAAAATGGGAAAAACTGATTTGCAGAGTCCACCCTTACATGCACGTTTTTGTTAATTCAATATTGTGTAAAACAATTGATATGCTGCTACACACGTAAGTGCTGTGGTTCCAGGCACAAACACACTTGGAGGAAAATACAAAAGTAAAAATAAGTGGAGCGCAGATGGCATCTGCACTACACTTATTTTTACTTTAGTATACTAATATTATAAATGGGATTGCATGAATAAAATGTAATACCTACTTAATGTGCTTTGTATGCTAATAGTAATGCAAATAAATGTACAGCTTAGTTAATTGAAAAGTGTTTGAAAGAGTTTAGTTAATTAAAGAGTTGTAGATGCTTTACACCATAAAAATGCATTACTATTCAAAAGCTAGAATTATACTTGCTTTAAAAGTGACATTGACAATAAAACTGTATGCATCTTGTTGAGACACTTATGTTTGACATTGCGCAAGCACTTTCTGATTGGTTAATCTTTCTGATTAGTTAACCTGGCATTGAGGTTAGCCAACTCTTAATAGATGGTAGTTGTTATAGAGAGATAAAATGAGAGCACCCAATATAAGAGGCAAGAAAAATAAATATGGTCCTTGCAGGAGCCTAGAAACATCATGATCACCAAGAATACTTTCAAAAAGATAATATTCTACAAAACGTCACAATGAAATAACACAGTTGAGTAGTTATCTTGTACATGATAGATTATAATATACCTAATATTGGATTATTGTATGTGTTTTATTACTTCCCTTTAAAAAAAATCCCTTTTTGCAAAAGTGATTTTTATTTTGTTTTACAAATCTTGTAATAATTTGATTCACTGTTCAGGTTATGTCTAAGGTCATTAATAAAATAAACAAACATACAAAGGACATCACATATAGCAGAGAAAAGGACATACTCTTACCATCCAAAGACAGCCAGTCGTGTTGAGAAGATGGGAGTGTTGGAAGAGCTCTCGCTTTGTATTCAAAGACAACAGAGTTGGAGATAATCTGATTATTGAAGGCGACCTGCAGAGTGACCAGGCCAGTATCATGTGCTGACGGAAACAAAAAGGAAGAGAATAAAATCTGAACTATAGCAGGATTTATTTTAATATTCATATTTTTTTTTACAGGAGTAGAAATTAATTCCTGGTTTCAGAGCTTCATAACATTTAGAATGATAATAATATAAAACATAATCATAGTCTAATAATAGATTCATTGACGAAAATCATATCTCTCAGTAGTAGGAATCCAATAGTTTTTTCCAGATAAGTTCAAAAATGTTAAAACATGAATTACATTCACTGCTTAACCTTGAAGTTGATATAGTGAGCAGCAGAAGTCTCAGTAAACAGTCAGATTGTGACCCAGTAATTTTGATTTTAAAAACAAACCAAGCCTATATAATTCAGTATTTATTCATCCTTGTTCCTGCTTTTGATAAAAAAATAAAATTAAAAGTAGAAAACTAAACTGAAGTAATGTTCAATGTTCTCTTTACAGATTCCTCCCTGATTCCAACATTAGATTGTCAGATACAACCTTGTATACCGAAAAATACTAACGGACTCAACCACTTTACTGCTGAGCTCCTTTTGTTTAAAAATTATTGCTCAACAATAACTAAAAAAATAAATTATTGAAATTTACACAAATTTTTTTTTTTTACTTTTTATTCATCCTGAAAAGACATATTAAAGGAATTACATTTTTTTTTAGAGGTGATTTGCTATTCCTTTACTTGCAATATTACTAACAATTTGATATTGTTTGGAAAAGCTTTCCAATGATTTCATATTTTTGGCTAAATGTTTAAAATAATTTTTACAATATATTAAAATATAAAAAATTGTCACAATATTACAAAATAGAACATTTTCAATAATATTAAATTATTTTAAAAGTTTATCCAAAACATATTAAATAATTTCGAAAGCTTATCCAACAATTTTAAATTATGGCCTTTGTCTAAAAATAGAAAGTGAATGTATTTGTGTCATGTACACTAGGCGAGACAAAACTTGATAAATAAAAATGGTCAAATAACCTGTCTATTGGTGTTTATAAAAAAAAACCTCCAAAAAAACGGATGGTATTTTTAGGATTACAACTTTCTAAAAATGCCACCAGAATGTAAAAAAAACTATCTGTAGTCAGAAAAAAAATACCCAGACATAGAAGATGCAGTTACAACAAGTATTTATCTCTAAACACCATTAGTGATATTGAGGTCTGCAAAGAATCTCTATAAAACTTAGTCAGAACTCCCCTGTGTTTCAATGATGCAACCATAAGGTTTGACCATATCATAAGTAGTAGTGTGGCAGGAACAAGAGGGATGCCATTTAAAGTCCTCAAAGGAATGCATGGGTACAGAATGCAACCCTCATACATTAAAGGATCACTATAATGTCAGGAAAACAAATTGGTTTTCCTGACACTATAGTACCTTGAGGGTGCCTCCACCCTCAGGGTCCCCCTCCCGTGGTGCTGAAGGGCTTAAAACCCCTTCAGTTACTCACCTTCTTCCACCGCCGGGCTCCCTTAACTCTCTTCCCCGCTGACGTCAGCTCACCTGTCTGACGTCAGCTCCCCTGTCTGACGTCAGCGGAGCGGAATGCACATGCCTGGCAGTGCCGCGCGCATTCAAAGTGTCCATAGGAAAGCATTTTTCAATGCTTTCTTATGGACGCTCTGCGTGATGGAGGCATAATATGCCTCCAGCATCGCAGATGCGCCTCTAGTTGCTCTCCGGAAGACAGCCACTAGAGGCTGGCTTAACCCCAAATGTAAACATAGCAGTTTCTATGAAACTGCTATGTTTACAGCAGGCAGGGTTAACCCTAGAGGGACCTGGCACCCAGACCACTTCATTGAGCTGAAGTGGTCTGGGTGACTATAGTGTCCCTTTAATGCATGTCTCTGCAATGCGTATGCTTAATAAAGTATGGCATAGGGATATGATTCCATATGATGCAAGTTCAAAGTACTTTATTACATGCAGCTGTGTAAAGGCGGTTATGGAGCACACTATAGAAGTGTGTGCTAGCTGTGACACATACCTTAGATTCCCCACATATTGACAATGAGAAATAATACCTCAATGCCCCTGTTTTGTTTTCTAGTGGATTTTACAATGCTATTCTTTATTTTAAGTTATGAAAGGTTCCCTCTAATTAAATTATAAAATGCCAAAAGTAGTTATTTTCTGCCCAGTTTCTTGGCAATTAAGGCAATTGGCAATTAAGATGACCAAAGCTAAATGATGAGATATTATAAAACCAGCAGGCTTATCTTTTGTAATGAATACGGGTTCATGAATAAAAGTCCAATGTATCAATAAGAATATTAGTGAGAAACAAGCCCTGTACCAATCCTATTTACCAATCCTAATACAAAAAAAGGGTCAGAAAAATGTGATAAAATAAATTCTTCTGACACTGTTTTTTGTGTGTGTTTTTGTATCATCCTTATAGGGATTTAATAAAGTTGTGAATTATACATTTTTAAAGTTTTTTCATTCCAATGTTGGACTAGTACTTTAATAAGGGTTGGTACTGGGCTTGTTTCTCACTAGTCTGTGCTAATCTTCTTATTAATGTCTATGTTGGGTTATGCCCTAATTACCCCACATCCATTGCGGACTCGGTGTTAGATTCTCTTTCATCGTATTTGTATACTTATCAAAAGTTCAATGTATATTGGCCTAAAATAATGAGTGCTGGAATTATGAGTAGCGCAGTGGCATGTTAATGGTTAAAAATACATACATCCTATTTCCTATATTTAATGGAAATCCATTACATATTTATTTAAGGTATATAACAAAAGCCTAGATCACCGGAGGACTGCTATGTTTCTCTTTTACCCAGAGGTACAATAAACATATTATTACTATCAATAATTAATGTTGTTAACTTAAAGTAGCATTTTAAGTTGTTTTTTTACACAATATTAAAACCCCTTTTATTATTTTTAAGTGCCTCTCTTAAAGTATACTAGTTTTTACATAAAAATATTAATAAAAATATTAATACCCATTTGCACTGTTATCGTTTTTGAAAGCACATTAATGAGCAATGGGGATCTATGTCATGGAAAAAAGTGGACAACGCATTTTACAGTTTTTACAGTTTGAATCATCCTCATGATTTGTAAAACTCCCCTTTTAATTTGTATTAGAGAGAATTAAACACTTTTTTTTCACTTTGTCCCATCTTTTTTTAAATAATAGATATATATCTATAATCCATTTAGCACTTCCATGGAAGAATATTTTTTGCCTTTTAATTCTACAATATACACCTGATGCTAAACTCAGAACTTTATAGTATTCATATTTAGACTTAGAGATTCCTTCCAGTCTGAACAGTAAATTGTTTGAATGTGGTCCCATCTGGGTGATCAGTCGAATTCCCAAACTCCAAGCCGAAATGTACCTGAACAATGAACCAAATGAGCGGTGCAGTGGCTAAACATGTTCGTTTTATATTGTGATTCTGAATTTTGTACGTAGCGTAAAACAAAAAGATAATTGATAGGGAAAAAAGATGGTTGATGGCTAGGGGACACTCATAAAATGTTGATTTTATTCACAGTGATAAGTGAAGGAACAAAAGTGGGACCAGTAATTCTATATTTATATATTTAATAAAGATATAATATATAAAGACAGTTTTTTTAGCTGCTCAGTGTACTGCAAAAATTATACATAATATTATATCAGGATTCAAAAGTCCCACTCTCCACTAGCCTTTGGCAAGTAGAAATTGACCCCAATGAGTATGGCATGAACCCTCCAGGCTTGCAGTGGTGAGTGCATTTTAAGACTTGGATATTGGTGTACAACTTGACATTTTAAGCTCTTATTATATATATATATATATATATATATATATATATTTTGCAAATTTGAGCTTCTAGAAAAAAAAATTATATTTTTAGGTAAAATGGTTCAGCTTTTTTAAAGTCTTCCTTTCTCCTCTTTTTCTAAGCACCACATTTCAATTTTGCTGGCAGTATAACATGTTTTGTTTCTTGAGAAAATCTTTAAATTTAATTTCAATGATCGTATGCTTCAGGAGCAATTTTCCTTTATTCTATATTTACAAATCTCTAGTAATTTGTCATTATTAATTATTTACCACATATTTGCTAATAGTAACTGCAATAAAGATTTACTATGCATTGCTAAGAAGGTGATCCATTAGAAAGCATGCTCTATTTCATTCTGCCAAGGAACCTTGACTCCACACTAACAGAGCTAATTCAGAGTAGACTGGCAATAGGTTTGATAAAATGGCAAATGATATATTTGAAATACTTCTATATTTGATATTTCCTGCACTTATATTAACCATTTGGGGACAGGAAAATGTACTTTTTAGTAATTAAATACCATAGGCATGATTGATTTGGGAGTAAATTTGCCAGAGCCCTTTCTGCAAATACACAGGTCGTTCTAGTAACTCCTTTTGGTATATTTATTAAAAATGTAATATCAAATAAGTTTGCTTAAGTTTTGATAAAACAAACAAGTGTGATAAATTTTCAACTTAGCAATTTTGATCTAAATATGACATATTCATTGTTTAGTGATTAGGCCTTGAGTGTCAGAGACATGTCCAAGTATGGACTACTTTGTCTCAGTATATTTCCTCCACTTAACACTTTTTGACACTGGGCAAGTGTCAATCCAGTGATGGCTGCAAGGAACCGGCTCAGTCTACAGAGGTCCCTGCGGGATCCTTCATTGACCTCTTACGCAACTGTTCCGCGGTGATGTCAGCTCCTGGTGCTTCACAGAAGAGGACCCGCTGGGAGATGATGGCGGCACCCTTAAGGGACAGATTCAGGTAAATAGAACTCACTATTCCTTGCCCCCCAACCACAGGACCACCAGCGGTGATGTCACGGTCAGGGGTCTTTGCAAAATCTGCACAATCCAGACGGTGACAGTGCGCTGTACTAATGTACTGTATCAGTTTCTTTTTGAGTTGAGTATAATAAACTAAAGTTTAAAATTAGTAAACCGATGGCTGCAAACGTGAATTACAATGAAATATGATAATAGGAACACTCTAAGAATCATAAATATTACAGCCTAATGTAGTGGTAATTGTAGTAGGGTGTTCCGGGGCCTTCCCAGTGTAATTAGTCAAACTTTGAGAACAGCTAAACAGCATACCTGGTCCACAGAGTGCCCACACCACCTTCTCTTCTGGCAGAAGCTAAATTCAGCCAATTAATGCAGCCCAGCAGAGCTAGTCATTAGAGTGCTTTGAGAGTTCTTTTTCAGTATTGCCATCTAAATGTTTTGTCAGCGATCATTGTTTAATTTTGTTCTAACAGTATCAATAAAATAACATAATGATCTCTTGTTATTGCTCACCACCCGTCTCCTAAAAGCTAATAAATATCTATTCATGTTAGATATTGATGGCTGATATGTGTGGTTAAATTCCCGAAGGATGCTTGATGCCAGGATTAATAAAATTGTCAATGTGTCAGTTTATCCGTGTCTCCAGGAGACACATTCTTTGTTTTGTATAGATTATCATCTGTTTGCATTTAAACCTTACAATGAACGATATAACTGTGCAAATATTAGTTATCCTTAAAAAAAATTATACTACTGAGAACCTTACTGCCTCTTTATAAATTTGTATTCAGCTGCAATTATTTTAAGCAACCATCCTTTATTCATTCATTATATGGGCCTTTAGAAAGAAAACTAAAATATTTTCGTCTTGTTAGAGGTTTGCCGTTGAATTTTCCAATGAGCATTAAGATGTCTATTCACTAAACAATGAATTGTGTAGAATTGACAAATGGATAGCAACGTTTTGCCAAACTTAAACAAGGACTAAAATGTTTATTTTCTTGTCAGCTCTCAAGATCTCCTTAAAACCTTTTCTTTGTGTTACAATTTTATTTCTCTGTTTTTTTATCTGTCTTTTGCAATCTCGATCTCAATACTCAAATAAAATTTACGAAAAGGAAAAGATAGCCTTAAGCAGTGTATATGGTATATTGTACCTCATATCACCACGAGATCACCATGGGGTCATGGCCCCTAAAAACTGTAGTTGCTGAGATTGACTGATTCTGTAAAGGTAACATCATTGATATTTTATATTATTAAAAAACAAAACAACAAAAAAAAACAACTCAGGTCCAATTTCAAAGTTCATGCATGAATGTTTTTTCTCGTACAAAATAACATTTTTGAATCAATATAAACAATATTAAATAAATATTGTTTTTCCTCTTTCCATTTCCCAGGCTAATTAATCTTTCTAATTTTTATCGAGAAGCAGTTCCTTTTGTGTTTGCACGCGGTTTTAGCCATAATGACATTTTTGCATGGGTAATGAGTTCCGTTGAGCTATACATATAACCTCAAACAAAATCCATTATTGGTTCACCTAATGTCATGATTTATGGAGCCAGGCCAATGTCCCATTAACAGCTTAGATAATAGAAAGCAGTGTCTCGAGCACGTTCTACCTTTGGGTCATTTGAGAAGGTGCCCAGAAACCCATGCTATAGTTTAACACAGACTTTCTTATTGCTACATAAATCAAATATTTCTACTGGGAAATACATTTTAAGAAATACAAAATAAAAAATAAAAACCAAACAGAAGTAAGAGATGTATTGTCATAAGTCAGACTTAAAAAATAAAAATGCAGATATAGAATAGCAATGCTGTGTTTTTAATAATAAATGCATCATACATTAGATTTTAAGGTTTACTAATATAAGGTAGGCAGACTTACACTGTACAACTTTGCTTTAATTTTATTGAATGGCTAAAGGTACACTCCAAACACCTAAAGCTTGCAGAAGTGCGTTATGCGTGAAAAGTAGCACTTTTGTAAATCAATTTCAGTCAATCAGACAACCAATCCTATTACATCCTGGCAGTTAAAGGAACACTATAGGGTCAGCAACACAAACATGTATTCCTGACCCTATAGTGTTGAAAACACCATCTATCCCCCCTGCCCTCCCTTAATATACCCATTTTACCTTTACAGCAGTCTGCTGCTGCTGCCTCTGCCTCTGATCTGCCTGCTTGGCTGACATAATCAGAAGTGATTATCTCAGCCAATCACAATGCTTTTCGATAGGGAAGCATTGAATTGGCTAAGACTGCCAAGGCAGATGAGGGGCAGAGCCAGCACAAGCCAAACACAGCCCTGACCAATCAGCATCTCCTCATAGAGATGAATTGAATCAATGCATCTCTTTGAGGAAAGTTTGGTGTCTCCATAGAGAGGGTGGAGACACTGAATGGCAGTGCTGTATAGTGTGCATCACTGCCCCAGGAAGCACAGCTAGTACCATCAGAGGAGTGATCGGTGGAGGTATCCCTAGGCTGTAATGTAAAACATTGCATTTTCTCTGAAAATACAGTGTTTACTGAAAAAATCATGAAGGGAATGATTATACTAACCAGAAAAAACACAATAAGCTGTAGTTGTTCTGGTGACTATAGTGTTCCTTTATGCTCAGTGGAGCAAAATGCAAAAGGCAGGAGTTTGCCAGGAGCACATGCCTTGCAATGCAATGAGCTGCATTGTGAAGTCTCTGATTGGACAGCCACAGAAAGTCTGGGAAGGGGAAGGCACAAATGGCTTGCAAAGGCTGCAGACAAGAGATCTGTAGTTTTTGCAAGATGTTTTGACATATTCCAAACAATGAAAAAAAAATGCATTATTACATTTATGCATGCTTTCATTGGGGGTATATCTGCTAACAGTAGGTGCAGTGGAGGGTCCCTTTAACATAGAATACAATTTGAGATGTTCATTGCATACCTCTTTATGGTTATGTACTAAACCTGAAATTTTTAAGAAATGGCAAATGAATTGGCACTTAAAATATTTTTTAACCAATTTAAACAAAATACCTAAACTAAGCAATTTTTTTTAGTATTTTCCAGATTTGCTAATTTACCCCTAATATTCGTAATTTACTGTCTAATTCATAATTTTAAAGGAAAGTGTATTCTTAACACTATAGTATCCTCCCCAAACTCCCTGCAACAGCTACAAATGTAGTTTACTTACCTTTTCTCCCGCAAGGCGCTGTTTTCCCCACGGTTGCCTGGATGTTTTGGCTGAGATAATTAATCTTTCTAATTGTAGCCAATCAATGCTTTTCCATAGAAAGGCATTGAGAGGCTAGTGAGCATGCTCAGCAAAATGCTGCAATACGCCAATCAGATAGTCTCTATGAACAACAGTGACAAGGTATCCAGACCACTTCATGTCAAGTTTGGGTGCCTATAGAGTTACTTTAATCATTAGGATATGACTCTTCTGTGGAGTTCACCATTTGTTACATTAAATTAGCTACAGCAAAAGTTAACTTTTTTGAATGATGGCTTCTAATAAAACTGCCAGCTGTCTACCTTCAGAAACAAACTGCGGATATTCTTTTGGGTCACATTTGCAGACAGCTTGTAATTCCGTCTCCCCACCTCCTTCCTTTTATCCTCAACCACTCAGTATTGGCTTTGGTAACCAATGCTAGGCAAAGACCAAAAACTGACTCTCTCAGCCTATCACTGATTTTCCATTGAGAGTAATAGTACTATAAGTTTGGTATATTTACTCACTAAGGGTGGTTAATATTAGGCTGAATGCAACAGCTACACTTTCAGCCTGGCACTGGTGTCCCAAGCTAGACTGTAAGATATGATAATGCCCACAGACTCAAGGCCCCATAACAACTTCAGAGATTAGAGCAAAAAGAAATGTCTTATATCTAATTTTATGTATGTAGTTTTAAGCAACGTTTAGGTGGTAATTTTGTCTGGATGCACAAAGTAATGTAATGTGCCATGCATATTTTATTTTGGGGGACATTCTGAAATCATTCGCTCTATGTCCGTCCCCCGTTCCAGATTATTAGTTATCTCATTTTCTAAAATGAAAGGTTTTCTTACCTGGACAATAGCAGCGCAAGACACCAGGTTGTATTAGAGATGCAGGAACTGATATCTGATCGAACAGACAGCTATAGTTACTGCTGGCTTCTTGCCATGGCCCCGTAATTAAGACTTTTACTCCTCCCTGGAAAAAAAAAAAGCATAGAAGTAAATTATATTTGTAGAAATAATTCTCACCAGCTTATCGGTGCAAAGGATTCTGGGTACATAATACGAGCAGTGGGCTAAGTAGCGATATAAAATACACAATTCAATTCACAGGCTTTAGAACAACTCAAAAACATGTTTTTCTTACTGGAGTGAACATCCTCCTATGTATAGGACCGGAGGACATCTCCTTCGGCTGCAAGAGATGGTCTGCAGTCATTACATTAAATCAGGAAAATAAAAGCGACATATTAAAAAGCATTTTTTTTTTCAAATATATTAACCCCTTTGTTCATTTATATTACTAACGCTGAAGGCATTCTCCATAAAAGTTTTATAAATGTACTTTTTTGCTTAGACCAAACATTAACTGAGCTCTCCAGCATGTTAAACAAAGAAACGTTTTATTTGTTATGTACCTTTTTTTGTGGTATGGCAGGCAAATTGCAATGTTAAAGGACCGCTATAGTCACCTAGCCCACTTTACCTAAATGAAGTGGTTTCATACCTCCAAACATTGCTACACTAGATATCAAGACTAGTGTATGGAGTCCTGGGGGCATCACCAGTGAAGCAATGGGTTGAGGCCACCCAGAAATGAGGTAGTCTTGTCCAAAAGAGGGTGGATCAGTCCAAAAAATTGGTGAGTCAGCCACTTGACAGGCATCCTGGTTGGCCCTCGAGCTATGAGGACCATACAGGTAGCACTGCTAAAGTACTCCATACATTGTCCTAGCGTGTCTAATAAAGTGCTTGCGTAGTTCTGCCTAGGACAGTTCCCTGGTGTCTCCAGATACAGTGCAACAGGGAACTAAAATGAGATAGTGGGACAGCACCCCAAAATCGGGATTGTCCTGTCAAAAGCCCTAAACAAGACTTCTGCCTATGATCTTCTCTTGTATTATGTTCACAACCTGTCCTTCTATAGAGCAGCCATTCTTATGGAATGACTTGTTGAGCCCCATGAGAAGTTTTTTAGTTTCTAGTCTTCTAGAAAAAAACTAAACTAAAATCCATAGATATATTTCTTTAGGGTATATTAACTTACCCAGTAATTATTCTCAAAAAAAACGATTATGCCTGTGCTGCTTCAAATAATATGTCTTTCACAATCTGCTCTAACCCTTATCACACCTATATAATCTACAAAAGACTTGGGCATTTGTTTTTGGACAAACATGTTTTCAGACAAAGGGGCACGCTTATCATGCTGCAAAACATTAGTTTATTTTAAAAATTAATATCTGATCATGAAAAACAATACAGCATTTTATGAGTCCAAAACCCATCAAATTCATTAAAGTAGTATAAGAGACTAGAGTGTCCCTTTAAGTCAACAATGTGCGTATAGAGATACAGTTAGTCCACAAATCTAGATATCCTTCTGCATACATTAGAGTCATGAGAGTAATTATGCCATGCTTTATTTAGACAGTAACCTAATTTCAACAGGGCTCTTGTCACTCCTTTCTCTAGGAATGCCAATATAGATTGTAATTAATTACTTGTATATTTTGTGTTTTATTTATATTTTTTGACAGGCTTGTAGTTTTTTTACTATAACAATTTACTATTTTGGTGCATATGAATAAAAAAATAAAACAAAAAAAACCCCAGTGCTAATAATATGTATATCAAAAGAAAATATTAACGGGGGATAGTGTGACATTAGTATGAATTAGTATATTTCTGAGCTGAATGTGATCATTCCAACCCCCCACCATCTAATGACATTCATCCACTATTTATTTGTCACAGAAGCTCTTCATTTATCTGAATGGAAATAAGGAAATGTTTTAAATAAATTGTAGAAAGACTGTTCTTGTTTTTGTTATTTAAAGATCTTACAATAGAATTTTTTTTATCTAAAGAAGATTGGAAACACAAATTTAATTAACTACACGGCAAAAAGCTTGGAAACAAAAATTCAGTTGACCACACTTCCCAAGTTCGGTTGATCAAGGGGTAAGATTTCTTCTAATATTCTTCCCAATATCAAAATTTTAAAGAATGCAACATGGCCATGGTAAAAAGATACCCATGATGTTATGTACCTTTTTTTGTCAGATGGTATGGCAGGCAAATTGCAATGTTAAAGGACCACTATGGTCACCTGGCCCACTTTACCTAAATGAAGTGGTTTCATACCTCCAAACATTGCTACTCTAGAAATCAAGACTAGTGTGTGGAGTCCTGGGGGCATAACCAGTGATGCAACGGGTTGAGGCCACCCTGAAATAAGGTAGCCTTGTCCAAAAGAGGGTGGATCAGTCTAAAGAATTGGTGAGTTGGCCACTTGACAGGGATCCTGGTTGGCCCCCGAGCTATCAGGACCATACAGGTAGCACTGCTAAAGTACTCCATACATTGTCCTAGCGTATCTAATAAAGTTCTTGCGCAGTGCTGCCTAGGACAGTTCCCTGGTGTCTCCAGATACAGTACACCAGGGAACTAAAGTGGGATAGTGGGACAGCACCCCAAAATCGGGATTGTCCTGTCAAAAGCCCTAAACAAGACTTCTGCCTATGATCTTCTGCTGTATTATGTTCACAACCTTACTCATTTTTATCAGATTCTACAATTTCTCTATCCACAAAACATAACACTGTATTCTTATTGACAATGGTCATGTGTTTGAACTTGGAATATAGGAGATTGGGATGTCAGTTTCCTTGTTGAATGGCAATGTGCATCTAATTGTGGCAACAATTAAACAAAAACAAAACTATGGTGAAATTCTGTTAAGTTAGCTCATGATTTATATTATGTATGCTTTCACTGGTATTGATAGGTAGTTCCATGTAAAAAGCATGAAAGTTAAATTCCAGCTCCAGTAAAATAAATCTAAATAATTAGGCAGCACAATATGTAACATTGTGCACTCACACTTTCAAGAGCTATAGAAATAGCTCTGTAGTATGTGCTCTGTACATCACTTCACAAGATCCTCTCAAGAAACCTAACCAACTCCTCAAGAATGAGTAGAGTTTCCATTGGCCACCAAAAGGCCCACAGTAGGAACATAAAAAGGATCTGGTTGTGGAGGGGATAATGTTCATGTTCTTGACTATATTTTAATCTAAATGGCCCTCATATGTACTGTTTTCCTTGTCATACCACATTGCACCCCTGTACCATCAGTTATTGCTGGCACAGGTTAGTGACAAGTAACAGATACTAGAGAGACTTGAGACTGGTGACACCAAATTACCATTAACACTATAACACAAGGATGCAGAGTGCATATGTGTTATGTCTTACTAAGCATACTGTTATAGATAATTCTCTGTGATCACTGCAGAATGTTGGAAAAAGAAGATATTTCAGTTTAACTATGAATGAGTAGTTCTGTACTTACTATTGACATACAAGCCTGTGTAACAGACATTGATAAAAAAAGAGGAGGAGCCAAGTGTACTATATAGATAATTTCAAAGATTAAACATATAGAGGATTATTCGATAAACTCCAATTGTTCACAAGTTATATCTGAATAACAAAATGAGGCAAAAACTAATTGATCTGATAACATTCTTCAACTAAGCAACAGTTAGAACTTAGCTATTTTTCTCAACTGTATCATTTTGATTTAATTCTCAAAAACTCAGTTTTGAGAGTCACAAAATGCGTATTCCTTGAGCCAGCTCAGTGGCCCTATAATAGGCCCTGATGTCTGGTAATCCCAGCCCTCCCTTAATATAAGGGAGCCCTAAATTACGGTATGCCACTCGAGGTGGCTTTCGCTTCCACACATGTGCATTAATGGTAGATTGGAATTGATTAATAAGTTTGGTAGGCAGTGATATTGGCAATGTACAAATAGGTAAAGGATGAGAGGCAGGATCATCATTTTTAGAGAGTTTATGCGACCCAACCAAGAAACTTCTAATTCAGCCCATTTTACCAGTGAGGTTTTTATCTTGTGTAGCAATGGATAGTGGTTTTCTGTTGGAATTGTTTGGAGGGATTTAGTCAATTGAACCCCTAGATTGGACAGTTTTTTTTCCCTCCAATCAAGTTTGTATAGATTTTCTAGGTGGGTCACTACGGCTTGAGCGAGATTTACGGGTAAAGCTTGGGTTTTGGCCTTATTGTTTATATAGTAGGAGATTCTACCATATGTGTTCAGGATTTCTAGTAGCTTCGGAATTGAAGTTTTTGGGTCCGAAAGAAACAGGAGAATATCATCCGCGAAAAACGCGAATTTTTTCATACTCCCGTGGTAACTAAACCTGGAATTTGTGTGTTCTGGTTAATTTGGTGTAAGAGTGGTTCCAAGCATAGGATAAAAACAATTGGGGACAGCGGACATCCCTGGCGCATGCCGTTGCATATATGGAAAGGTGTAGATAGGAACCCTGTGCTAAAAACTTTAGCTGTCAGTTGTTGATAAAGGGCCATGATACTAGATATGAAAGCGGGTGGGTAGTTCATTCTTTCTAGCGTTCGCTCCATGTAGCCCCAGTGCAATCAATCGAACGCCTTTTCGGCATCCAAAGCAAGGATCAGACCACTCTGGGACGAACGGTTGGCCCAGTCTATGAGGTTCAGAAAATGTCTGGTGTGGTCCCCAATTTGCCTGCCTGGTACAAAGCTTGCCTGTTCATCAGATATTAGTGTGAGAAAGTCTTGTCGCCACTATTTTGGCATAGAGTTTTACGTCAGCGTAAAGATATCAGGCGGAGATTGGCGCAGAATGTCGAGGGTTTGTTGGGTTTGGGCAACGTTTTTATGTTGGCTTCTAGCATCTCCTTCGGAAGTATGCCTGAGTCTTTAATGGTGTTAAATAGCGTGGTGAGGTGGTGGGACAGTTGATCCGCTAGCTTTATATAATAATAGTTGGAAAGCCCATCCGGGCCTGGTGCTTTGTGTTTGGGGAGTGTAGTGATCGCTTTCTTAACCTCCTCCACCGTAAACGGGTTCACGAGCATTGCACATTGGTTTTGAGACAATTGAGGTATTTGTACTAGGTTCCAGAATGTATCTATTTCCTCCCTAGTAGGCTGGTGTGTTTCTGGGTCTATATGTAATTGGCAGAGGGATTCGTAGAACCCTGCTAGCTCATTAACAATGTCCTGAGGATGATATAATGTTATCCCCTGTTTGGATGTAATATAGGGAATTTTAGTTTGCAATTGCCTCTGTTTCAATTTGTTGGCCAGTCGTTTGCCTGCTTTATTTCCTGTACTATAGTAAGTTTGCTTTAGATACTGCATATACTGTTCAGTCATGTGGAGTTGTAGGGAGGTAAGTTTAATTTTTAAAGTCATGAGATTTTTGTGGTGCTGTCTAGTTGGGTTGACTTTGTGTAGGGCTTCTAGCTCTATGATTTCTTGTTCTAGTTTAATTTGTTCGCTGAGGCGTTTTTTCTTATTTAGGGTGCTCATTTGAATAAGGTGACCCCTTACCACCGCTTTATGTGCTAACCATTGGGTCGTTAGGGGGGTCGTACATTGTTTATGTTCAAAAAAGTATTGTGCTAGACGGGTCTGCAGGTCAGTTAAAATTAAAATTTTGGGTTGTCTAGTATTGCTTCATTTAGCCTCCACGTGCGACTCTCACATACGGACCCCCGCCCACTTTGGCTGTCCCTAGAGAATGCATGCATAAGTCCACACAACATTGCTAGCTCCCTATGGTCCAACATGGTGTCCCCAGTCAAGTGTGCCCATATGCTACACAATTCCAAATTTCTAGTACATGCTTGGGGATACCGGAGTTCAACCATTATTAAACCCGACACCCTATTCCATTCTGCACCATTTGAGGTGCTGATGAGCATCTCCCCAGACCTAATGATTAAATCGTGGGTCACAAAAGGTATTCAACAGGTGAATGATCTATTAGAGGGGGATAAATAGATTCCCAGTGCTCCAAAAACAATACTCGCTACCACCGAGAAACCTATTTTTGTACATGAGAGTAAAAAACTTAATGTTTTCCAGGTTAGACAAAACACATGATGTACTTCCCAAAGTGGTAGTGAATGTACCCTCAATGCTTTCAGCCAAACACTTGAAACCTCTCTCTCTATGTTACAATGCTCTTCTCCAGGGGCCTGCAAAAGACAAAATGACCTATATTATCCAGTGGGAGAAGGAGCTAGGGTATGAGATACCTCTGTCACATTGGCACGAAGCTATGTCAATTACTAAACGGGCCTCAAGGAGCTTATCACTCTGGGAAGCCTTCTGTAAAATCACCATGAGATGGTACCTGGTGCCATACAAGTTATCGCAAATCTTTAAGGAGGCATCGGAGCTATACTGGAGATTCAAAACACAGATAGGCACTATGCTACACACATTTTGGGATTGTCTGGCCCTGGGAGAATACTGGGACCAGGTGGGGAAATTTATCTCTGATACCACACTCTATAGAATACCAAAGAAGTCAACCAGCTACCTTCCGCATATCATCCCCGGGCTGATACACCACCCCAACCACAAAGTATTGCTCATCATTCTCACGGTAGCTAAGATAAGCTTGGCGTTACACTGGAAGAGCACGACAATTCCCTTGTTAGATACTCTCATACAGAGATTGAATATGATAAGTATTTACGAGAGAATGGTTAGCAAAACACAGAGTTGTGTAAGTAGGTATGTGAGAGATTGGGAATGCTGGACCACAAATATTGGAAAGGCACAGGACAGCAATGCTAACAATGAGGAAACTGATAGGAATAAATAGCTTATAGGACACCACTTTTGTGTGACTTGAATGTCCGGCCAGGCTCTAGGGTTCTAAGGCCAGGGTATGTGTCACAAGAACTGTTGCATAAGCAATATCAATGTGAACCTAACCCCCACACCCCCCTTTTTCCTTTCTGTTTTCCCCTCCCTCTATGTTATCTTTCTATGGTATTCTTATGTTTTAATGAAGCTAATAAGGCTACAATTACCGGACAACAGCATAATACGTTTAAGCAAAGCTTTGATGTCAATCTAGGAAAAATAGTTGTAAATTGTCGTATAGCAATTGTTTACTCTGTTATATGAAAATGTTACAGTTTTGATATTATATGCATTGATAACATTCTCTAATAAAAATGATATATGAAAAAAAAAACAAAAACTCAGAGTTTTGTGAATAACCTTGAGTGAAGTCTAGAAACAATTAGGCATTGGTTGAAAAAACAAACAACTATTTCCTTGTGCTAACTGCAAAGCCAATGACTTACAATAATGTGAAGAGACATACTAAAAATGTATACAAAATGTCTAGAAAATTATTATTGACATGAATAAAATAGAAAGTAATTTAGGGAATAATTTTATTAAACCATGCAATAATTATGCTACACCTGCTTGCCTGAAGTGAACACATGAATAGATAGATGTTAGTTAACTAAGGAGATAATGACACCCAGTGTTCACTTCACAGACTGCAGTTTTATCCTGGATTATAGGATATGGCATTCTGTTTTTTCCAAGAGATAATTTGAAGGATCAAAATTACTAGTATGCTGGATCTACAATGTTTATTTCAGATTGTTTTTTTGGGGGGAGGGGGATTGGGGACCAGCTTGGTAGGTAATTTAAATATATCTTATACACTTTTATTGAAATGTTTTTTTCATTAACACTAAATATTTTCTTGTTGGTTGCAAACTTAATTTTAAACAATATTTTACAGTTATAAGGCAGGAAGAAAATATTATGATAGGACAATTTACAAGCAAGCCTTCATTTTAGATAGTCCAATAGTGGCCACCTGTGCTATTAATCAGATCTCAACCACGTTAACAGTTGTTTTGTAACTACAGGAGATACAAAGGTGCTTTTGCAACCATCCATGATTCTCTACAATCCCACCATCAACCTCCTTCATATTTCGGCATCGTAGAAAGAGGAGTGAAAAATTCCTTTCACCAAAACAAGTCTGTTTCTTTGAGAAGCATTGGATTGGTCAATAGGATGAATAACTGTGCATGTTTCATTTTTTAACATAAATCCAAATACTAATTTATAGTTACTAGTAGACATGCATTTGGTTTCCAGATTGCCATTCGGCTGAATTTGGGGCAATTGGATAAGCATGCTTGGTTACTTCAGGATTTGGAGTTCTGTTCCTGATGCCAAAAAAGGATGATGGAATGGAGCAGAATCTGATTTTTTTTTTATGGAAATAAAATAAATAAGCAGTTTAGTTTGACGTTATGGACAAAAGATTTGCCGAATGATATGGGCTGAATGTCATGTCCAATCAAGAAGTGGAAAAAAGATGGATTGATTAGGAGGCAGCCACTAAATGCTGATTTTATTTACAGATAAAGTTACAAGTAACCAATAGAGGGAAAAAAGTAGGAGCAGCAAAAATATATTCTTCAAAGTAGGATTCTTCTAAAAGACACTTTGACTGCAATTGAGTGAGAAACACCTGCAGGGTCTGATTCATTAATCCTACTGTGAAACTGGCTAGGTTTAGGTTACTGCTGTACCTTCCTAACTGTTAAAAGTTTCACTTACAACAACTTTGGATGGAAGATAGTCTTGGTTATTGATTCTAGTGTCAGGCTGGTTAGGGTTCGGATGTGCCGAGCCATTGCCAGTTGCAGTTTTACATACACAGTGCATTTTACATTGATCCACTGATTCAAAGTGTGGCAACTTTAAAATAAAAAACCTGATTTTAGAAAGAATTTTTGTTTGGATGTGTTCAGTTCAGTGTGTGCTGTGCAAGCGTGTGAACACTGAGCAATGCACTTTGTGCAGTGTAAGGTTTCTTAAAGTCAAACACAATAATGTTACAGTAGTAAATCCACCAAGCAGCAACCCAATTTTCCGCACAAACATCTATTTTCCCTAATAAAGTGTTTACACAATACACACATTCATATTCTAAATCTAGAGAACTGTATAGAGGTACATGCAACTCCAACAAGCTGCTCAAGGATGACTGCAATGGCAATAGATGTGGATAGCAAGCATGGGTGCAAAAATGGACAACACCAATCTTGCTATGTCTCCATTTTTGCACTTATCACTTATCAGATCAAGTTCCACTGTTTCTATTAGCAAACAGCTCCTTCCTGTAGAAGACTTAATAGCCACCACAGTCCACACAGAGCACAGCAAAGGCATCATCTATAGTATTGCTTCATTGAGGGCAGAACTTTCATCATCTGGTCCTATATCTCCAGTATCTTCCAGTGCAAGTGGTGATGTTTCAAGATGGTGTAGTGCTAAATTCCAGCCCTGGAAACTGACTGTACCCCTTTTCTCTGGAAAACCCTACTTCCCTACCTTCTCATCTACTAGATTCGTATGAAAAATTAAAATAGTTGTTAAAATAATAAAACAAATAATATTTGAGTTCCAGAGATATGACTAGCACACACAGGGGCGGACTGAGAGCCTTTGGGGCCCCCGGGCAAAATTAGATCCCAGGCCCTTTGAAGGCCAAATATATGTGCATTAAATAAATGTTAAATATAACTCATAATACAGCATTCCTTTGGATGTGTATATTGTGAAGACCTGTGTATCAATGCATGTTTGTATTTGAGTCTGTGTGAATGCACTTGTGCATGTGAATGCATGTGAATGCATATGTGACAGGTGACAGTGTGTGAGGGAGAAGGTGACAGGTGGAAGAGTGTGGGAGGTTGTGGAAGAGTGTGGGAGGTTGTGACAGGTGGCAGAGTGAGGGAGGGAGGGGTTGAGTGGTGGCAGAGTGAGGGGGAGACACAGTGAGTGGGGGTGACTAGTGACATAGGGAGGGAGAGGGGGTGACTAGTGACAGAGTTAGGGAATGGGTAACTAGTGGCAGAGTGAGGGAGGGAAAAGATGACTAGTGGCAGAGTGAGGGAGGGAAGGGGTGACTGGTGACAGAGTGAGGGGATGACTGGTGACAGAGTGAGGGAGTGACTAGTGACAGAGGGAGGGAGTGACTAGTGACAGAGGGAGGGAGTGACTGTCACTAGTCACTCCCTCCCTAACTCTGTCACTGTCACCCACTCCCTCACTGTCACTAGTCACCCCCTCCCTCACTCTGTCACTAATCACCCCCTCTGTCCCTAGTCACCCTCTTCCACACTCTGTCACTAGTCACCCCATCCCTCTCTCTGTCACTAGTCACTCCCTCCCTAACTCTGTCACTGTGAAGGAAGGAAGGGGTGACTGGTGATAGAGTGAGGGGATGACTGGTGACAGAGTGAGGAAAGGGATGACTAGTGGCAGAGTGAGGGAAGGAAGGGATGACTGGTGACAGAGTGAGGGAATGACTGGTGACAGAGTGAGAGAGGGGGTGACTAGTGACCGAGTGAGGGAGCGAGTGGGTGACTAGTGACAGAGTGAGGAAGGGGGTGACACAGTGATAGTCACCCCATTCCTCCCTCTGTCACTAATCACCACCTCCCTCACTCTCACTAGTCACCCCTTCCCTCTCTCACTCTGTCACTAGTCACACCCTCCCTCTCTCTGTCACTAGTCACACCCTTACTGTCACTAGTCACACCCTTACTCACTGTCACTAGTCACACCCTCCCTCTCTCTGTCACTAGAGTGAGGGGTGACTAGTGACAGAGTGAGGGAGGGGTGACTAGTGACAGAGTAAGGGGATGACTGGTGACAGTGAGGGAGGGGGTGACACAGTGATGGAGGGAGGTGGTGACTAGTGACAGAGTGAGGGAGGTGGTGACTGTCCCTAGTCACCACCTCCCTCACTCTGTCACTAGTCACCACCTCCTTCTGTCACTAGCCACCCCCTCCGTCCCTTACCCTGTCACTAGTCACCACCTCCCTCACTCTGTCCCTAGTCACCCCTCCCTCTGTCACTGGTCACCCCCTTCCTCACTCTGTCACTAGAGTGAGGGGGTGACCAGTGACAGAGTGAGGGAAGGGGTGACTAGTGGCAGAGTGAGGGAGGTGGTGACTGTCCCTAGTCACCACCTCCCTCACTCTGTCACTAGTCACCACCTCCTTCTGTCACTAGCCACCCCCTCCGTCCCTTACCCTGTCACTAGTCACCCCCTAACTCACTCTGTCACTAGTCGTTCCCCTCTCTCACTCTGTCACCAGTCATTCGCTCACTCTATCACCAGTCACCCCTTCCTTCCCTCACTCTGCCACTAGTCACCCCTTCCCTCACTCTGTCACCAGTCATCCCCTCACTCTAGTGACAGAGTGAGGGAGGGTGTGACTAGTGAGGGAGGGTGTGACTAGTGAGGGAGGGTGTAACTAGTGAGGGAGGGGGTGACTAGTGACAGAATGAGGGAGGGGGTGACTAGTGACAGAATGAGGGAGGGGGTGACTAGTGACAGAGGGAGATGGTGATTAGTGAGGGAGGGGGTGACTAGTGACATAATGAGGGAGGGGGTGACTAGTGACAGAGTGAGGGAGGTGGTGACTGTCACTAGTCAACCCATCCTTCCCTCTGTCACTGTGTCACCCCATCCCTCCCTCTGTCACTAGTCACCCTCTCCCTCACTCTGTCACTAGAGTAAGTGGGTGACTAGTGACAGAGTGAGGGAGGGGGTGACTAGTGACAGAGTAAGGGAGGGAAGGGGTGACAGAGTGAGTGAGGGAAGGGGTGACTAGTAACAGAGTGAGGGAGGGGTTACTAGTGACACAGTGGGGGGGTGACTAGTGACAGTAGGGGGGTGACTAGTGACAGTGACGGGGTGACTAGTAACACAGTAGGTGGGTGACTAGTGACAGTGGGGGGGTTGACTAGTGACAGTGGGGGGGTTGACTAGTGACAGTGAGGAGGGGGTGACTAGTGACAGTGAGGGAGGAGGTGACTAGTGACAGTGAGGGGTGACAAGTGACAAAGTGAGGGAGGGGGTGACTAGTGACAGTGAGGGGTGACAAGTGACAGTGGGGAATGACTAGTGACAGTGAGGGGCGACTAGTGACAGAGTGAGGGGTGACTAGTAACAGTAAGGGGTGACAAGTGACAGAGTGAGGGGTGACAATTGACAGAGTGAGGGGTGACTAGTGACAGAGTGAGGGAGGGGGTGACTAGTGACAGTGAGGGGTGACTAGTGACAGTGAGGGGTGACTAGTGACAGTGAGGGGTGACAAGTGACAGAGTGAGGGAGGGGGTGACAAGTGACAGGGAGGGGTGACAAGTGACAGTGTGAGGGAGGGGGTGACTAGTGACAGTGAGGGGTGACTAGTGACAGAGTGAGGGAGGGGGTGACTAATGAGAGTAAGGGAGGGGGTGACTGGTGACAGAGTGAGGGAGGGGGTGACTAGTGGGGGGTGACTAGCATTGGTGAGGGGGGGGTGACTAGACAGTGGGGGGGTGACTAGTGACAGTGGGGGGGGTGACAGACAGTGAGGAGGTGATTAGTGATTGCAATTAGTGACAGTGAGGATTAGTGACAGTAGTACTAGACGGGGAGAGGGGTACCTAGAGCCTACCTGTCTCTCTGCTCCTTGTGGTGACAGAGTGAGGGAGGTGGTGACTGCTGCTCCTTCCCCTCACTGGGCTCTGTGTGTGAGAGGAGTAAACAGGAAGTGAGGTCACTTCCTGTCCCGCCTCTCCCATCACACGAGCACCGCGGGACTGGAAGCAGGAGACCTGGCAGAGAGGGAGAGGAGGTGAAGCTGCCAGGTCTCATGGGAAGGGGGGGGGTGAATTTAGAGAGCGGTAGGTTGTGGGGCCCCGTGCTGCATCAGGGGCCCCACAACCTATCATTTAAATAGTTTTATTTATTTTTTCGTTCCAGCTGGAGAGATCTCTGATCTGATCTCTCCAGCTGGAGCATGGCTGTGCGGCCGGGCCCCTGACTGTCTCGGGCCCTCGGTCCGTGACCGATATGCCCGAGTGGTCAGTCCGCCCCTGTACTCCTCTTCACTGGACGAGATTGGCTCCAAATCCAGGTAAGATGAAGTTTGTCTGTATTCATCGTCAGACTGATCTGAATCCATGCTGAAGTTTTCCCCTCTTGATCTCTTAATCTTGTGGGATTCAGCAATTCCTTCAACCACTGCCTGCTTAATCCATTAAGCAATATCCTTGGCTGAGGAGGTAGAGGCTTGCCGTGACCTCTGGTGATCAGATTCTCCTGCGGCCATGTTTAAGCATTTTCTGCAGAGCCTGCAGTTATCCAAAGGCCTTGCTCCACATCCAGGGCAGGCTGCCGGCTTCTCCCTTCTCCTCGATGGGGATCTGGGACAGGACCGGTCACGAGGGCTGTAACATACAGAAGTCATAAGACTGTACCCTCTGTGCACTCTTTTTAGTAACGTGAAGAAACCAAGAAAAAATATTGCTCACCTATGACCTATAGCAGATCTCGTTGATCTTGCAGAAGGGGATGAAGGATCCATACTGACTGTAGGGCTAAGAATGGTAAAATAATAAGAAAGTATTCCCAGCCCAATATTATGCTGATTTTAAAATATAAGTAATTCTCTTACCTGCAGAGCTTTAAGAACAGTCTACTAGAGCACTGTATCTTTAAAGGGAACGGAAACGAGCGTTTTTTAAGCTAAATACCGCCATTTCAAATTTCCCGCTCTGTACCTTTAAATGATCGCGCATGCGCACTTCGGTCCCGAGATCGCTAAACCGCCATTTTGGAAAGGGGCAAACTTCACTCTGGGTCCGGTCGGATGCATTGCGCATGCGCGGGCGTCTTACCGTTATGCTGATCGTCTGATCGAGGTCTGCAGCACACACTGGACGGCAGAGGATTCCCATAGCCTGTGGAACTAACCACCCAGGCTCCCAGGGGTTCCCAACTCCATTGAGATTGGGCTACATGTGCCTGGGCTTCCTGAGGAGGGAGGCTGACCTCCAAAGGGACAAGACCATATAAAACATGGTCAGGTGAGCAAAAAATAAAAAATAATTCAGAAGAAACTGAAAAAAGAAAAAAAAATATTTAAACTGTCCTAGGGCTAGGAGGACAGGAAAAGACTGAGGTATGGGGGATACTGGGGTACCTAATATACTAGGGGAAGGTAGGCTTAATTGTTTAATTGATTGTGTTTCCTGTCCTGAGGGTTGGAGGGAGGAGCTAAACCCATATGTTAAATGCTGCCATGATTAGCCAGGAAATACTGACATACACCATCTACTGTGAGTTTTATGGTGTGGTGTTGCATTCTATACCAAGGATCAGCAATATCTTTCCGTATGAGGGCTGGATACCATGACAATGTATGGGTGGCAGGGGCGGGCTGGGCCGGGGGGCAGGGAGGCAATTGCCCCCCAGGCCGCCCTAAATTCCTGTAAGGCCGGCCGCGGCGGGCCGGCCCTTTAAATACTGCAGCCGTCTGAGCGCTCTGTTAAGAGCCTCAGGCGGCTGCAGCTTCTCCCCTCCCCTCCCCTGTAGCGTGGCCGAGCTGCACTCCGGTCCGCGGTGGCCGGCCGGCCGGAGTGATAGGAGGGTGCACACTGAGTGTGCACTTCCTGTCAGTCCGGCCGGTTACAGGAAACAGAAACCCCGCGCGGAACAGGAGTTTCTGTTTCCTGTAACCGGCCAGACTGACAGGAAGTGCACACTCAGCGTGCACCTTCCTATCACCC
>OW240921.1:77642412-77798425 GCA_933207985.1 Pelobates cultripes
GTGTTTGTATGGAGTATGTTTGTGTGAATGAGTTTGTATGTGGTGTTGAAGTTTAAATGCAAGTGTTGGTTTTTGAATGTAGGGGTTTGTTTATATTTTATTGTGGTGTTTAACACAGAGGTGTGTTTCTGTATAGTGTTGAGGTTTCAATGCAGGAATGTGTTTGTATGTAGTGTTGATGTTTCAATGCATGAGTGTGTGTGTATGTAATGGTAAAGTTTGAATGGAGGGGTGTATTTGTATTTAATGTTGGTGCTCAGACGCACAGGTACACACACTGACACACATGCAGATACACAGATACACACACTGACTACATACAGATAAACACACAGATACACATACTGACAACATACAAGCACATAGGCACATACACTGACAGACATACTGACACACACAGCACATACACTGGTAGACATACTGACACACACTGATAGACATACTGACACACGCACAGGCATATACACTGACAGACAAATGAACACACATACACAGGCACATCCACTGACAGACATACTGACACACAGATGCATACACTGATAGACACACCCACACACATGGATCATGAGCCGTTCCAAGGCACATACACTGATAGACATACTGACACACACACTGACATACAAACACTGACAGAAATACTGACACACACACACAGACATACTGACACACAGATACATACACTGACAGACATACTGACACACAGAGATATACTAACACACACACACTGCCATACTGCTGAAAAGCAAGGGGCCCGTTCGCGCTGTTAAAGGGCCACAGCGCCCGACCGGGCCCCTGCTGATACAAGCCCACTGGGTGGCCCTACGCGCATGGGCCACCGGTGGGACTGCTTAGAGGATGGGGAAAAAATTGTTGAGAGCAGCGGGGCCAATGGGGCAGCTGCCTTGGGCCCCCCCATTTGCCCCGCATTAAAGACGGCCATGAATATACTTACGTAGTGTTTAAATTGACCTGGAATGTCCTGAAATAGCCACACTGCTGGTCACACCTCTAACCTCACCTCAAAAACAAAAGGTTCTATCTTTAGCTACTTTTAAATTTGGGTTGGTCTGGAGCTGATGACTTCTGATTAAGGTTTGCAGAACACAATGGTAGAGAATAAAGCTCAAAACCAAAGTGTAACCAACATGTGTGCATACGCCAGCTGTCCTAGATTAAGTCATAAGAATGTGCACCAGGTGGAGAGACTGTACACCGATGAGCAGAAATAATTTGATATTAGTAGAACAGTATATGGATTAGCACTAAATGCCACTGGTGCTGCTAAGCTGCAGGAATTGAGCATTTTGCCTGAAACCAGGCACCCAAAGTGATGGTTAGCATCTGCAAGCTAATGGCACCATAACCACTAAATCTGCATATAGTTTGATTAATAAACTGTGCATTTAAATAATATGGAAGCAACAGTACTATATGATGTAACTAGATGAAAAGTTGTTCTAAGCATGTCCATGATTATCACAACCATCATAAGAGCATCCCATTGGACAAGTGCAGGGATCTTGGGATAGAATTTACCTATGCACAAAAGTAGAGTTTCTCAATCGGTTTCTAGCCAAGTACCACCAGTAACAGATAGCTCACATCAGATCAACAGTATATTATTTTATTCAATAACTTACACCAATAGTAACTGATCTCTGCCAAATATCATTGACATGTGATAAAGCATAGTGCTATTAAACTTTTCAAAAATATCTCATGTAATTATCTCTTACATTATATGATAAAGAATAAAAAAACTTTCTTCTCAACATAACATTTTACAACACATCCATTTTTAGTGTGGCGATGGCCAACTTGGCAATGTCAGATGTTTGTGGACTAAATTTCCCATGATGCTTGACATGTTGATGACAAAGGCTGGCTGAGCATCACGGGAAGTGGAATTCACAAATATGCAGCAAGCCCAGATTTTACCATACAGGTTCCAGCTTCTGGGCTCAAATTGAAGACTGCTACAAGCCTGTCACATTTTATTTACTTCATATTCAATACACGTATGTTATCCCCCAATTTTGCTGTCTTTATCACATATTAGTGTAGGTCCTACAGCTAGATTTCCCAGCACCCTCCATGCTTCACTGCAGCGGTGGCTGTGCGTTAATGACTTATGCTTCTTCAGGCGTTCGTGTTTTAATGAATGTTTATTACAACAAGCCAGTTATAATTGCAGCAGGAAATGGAAATAACTAGGAAGGAATCTGCGTGCAGTAAATAAATTATTCAGCAAAATACTGACTCAAAGACAGCATGCCAGTTACAAGAACTAAAACATTTGCAAAGAATTCCACCTTATTTCCCACTATCATAATATATGCTGAATGGTTGCTTTGTAAAATAGTTCACTGGGGTTGAAGACATTTTTTGTCAAATGGTCCAAACGAGAGTTAAAGTTTCTGCTTCTACTTTATCCCCCAAAAAAGATTTAAAAACTATTTGAAATTATTTCCAATTATGCGCCTAAACAGAAAAACATCTTTCGTGACTACAAGAACAGAATTCAACTCATATCAACAAGTTGTTTCCCTTATTAAATTTGTAAACCCGTGCACATTTTCCAGTTCCATATAATCCTTCTGTAAACTGGCGCATGCATATTATTATTATTTTTTTTTTAAATGCAAAATAATCCCTGTTCAACAAAAACAGATCGTAGGCTCACTAAAATAACACAAATCATATTAATTTAAACATGAGAAAAACAGTTAACTTAACACTAATTGGAGAAAAGGGTAATCAATAGAAACGCCAAGTTACTTTGTTTCCATTATGATGAAAAATATTGATCCACAGCTAATTTACCCCTGAAGCACCCAGATGGGAAAAATAGCTTTAAGTGTTTCATATCTGACATTAGTTTGCCAACTCTTTTCATAGCCTTATTTTTTAATTGTACTTCGTAACATACATATTATATGGAGTGATAAGAAACACATTTTATATTGATCTTGAAAATATAATTTCATATAATTAACAGCACCATATAATGCTAGTATATATACCTGTATACTGATAATACACCATGACAACAAACACCTTATTTATTGTTTAAATCCTAGGAATAATAACCTATTGTTTTTGAAGTGCCACCTATCCCAATAATGTTTTGTATGTAAACTGAAATCAAACTCACAAAACACTCTATACCTTCCATATATGCCTTCCATAAATACTATAATATATATCTTCTCAAGAAAAGGTGCTGCAGCAACTAAAGAAAGTTAATATAAACAAAGCTCCAGGGCCTGACGGTATCCATCCACGAGTACTTAAGGAACTAAGTGTAGAAATAAGTGAACCTCTGTTTTTAATCTTTCAAGATTCTTTTCTTTCAGGAAGTGTGCCGGAGGATTGGAGGAAGGCAGATGTGGTTCCTATATTCAAAAAGGGTTCAAAATCCTTGCCTGGAAATTATAGACCTGTGAGCTTAACTTCTATGGCTGGGAAAATATTTGAAAGGTTATTAAGGGATAATATTCAAGAATTCCTTGAGAAGAACATGGTTATCAGCAAAAATCGGCATGGTTTTATGACGCACAGGTCATGTCAAACTAACTTGTGTTCTACAAAGAAGTAAGTAGAAGTATAGATCAGGGTGTTGCAGTGCATGTAATCTATTTGGGTTTTGCCAAGGCATTTGATACAGTTCCACACAAGGATTAGTGTTCAAACTCAAGGAAATCAGTCTAGATGAAAATGCTTGTTCTTGGGTAGAACATTGGCTTAAAAATAGAGTACAAAATGTTGTCATTAATGGTAAATTTTCAAGCTGGACAGAGGTGGCAAGTGGTGTCCCTCATGGTTCTGTTCTGTGACCCCTTCTATTTGACATGTTTATAAATTATCATGAAAAAGCATTGAAAGTCATGTTTCAGTGTTTGCAGATGACACAAAACTCTGTAAAATAATACAATGTGAGCAAAATATTACTTTGCTGCAGAGGGATTTAGATAGGCTGCGGGACTAGGCACTGAAATGGCAGATGAAATTTAATGTTCAAAAAATGCAAAGTTATGCACTTCGGCGTAAAGAATACACAAGCAACGTATATCCTTAATGGAAGCGAATTAGGGATAACAACACACTAAAAGGACTTGGGAATTGTTATAGACAACAAACTATGCAACAATGTGCACTGTCAATCAGCAGTGGCTAAGGCCAGTAAGGTATTGTCATGCATGAAAAAGGGCATTCATTCTCGGGATGAGAATATCATTTTGGCTCTTTATAAATAACTGGTAAGACCACCTATTGAATATGCTGTGCAATTTCGGGCACCTGTTCTAAAGAAGGATATTATGGCACTAGAAAAAGTGCAGAGGCGGGCTACAAAATTAATAAAAGGAATGGAATATATCAGCTATGAAGAAAGGTTAACAAATTTAAACCTATTTAGTTTAGGGGATATGATAACATTATACAAATATATTCAGGGCCAATACAAACCATTGTGTGGAAATCTATTCACAAATCGAACTTTACATAAGACACGAGGTCATACGTTTAGACTGGAAGAAAGAAGATTTCGTCTAAGGCAAAGGAAAGGTTTTTTTACTGTAAGAACAATAAGGATGTGTAATTCTCTGCCTGAAGAAGTGGTTTTATCAGAGTCCATACAGATGTTCAAACAGCTACTAGATGCATACTTGCAAAACAGAATATTCAAGGATATAATCGTTCAATGTAGGGTAATAACTGCTTGATCCAATGATAAATCTGACTGCCATTCTGGGGTCAAGAAGGAATTTTTTTCCTAGCTTGTTGCAAAATTGGAAGTGCCTCACACTGGGTTTTTTGCCTTCTTTTGGATCAACAGCAAAAAACAAATGTGAGGAAGGCTGAACTTGATGGACGCAAGTCTCTTTTCAGCTATGTAACTATGTAACTATGTAACTATGATTTTCTTTTGTAGTGGAATGACCTTCTCTTCCCCCATTCTACAGCAATCTTTGTATGTCACATTTTACTGCTTCATTCTAGCGCCTAGGGATCAAGAGGAAAACTCTTACAAACCTGGTTGAAAGGGTAGCTGATTAAGAGAATTTTTCCAGTTCAAATATTTTTCCTTAAAGTGAACCTGTCATGCAATTTTTCACTTATTCGAAATCACTCCCATATATATTGAATACACCATATATCACAAAGATACAAGGTGTATTCAATGTAATAATATCCCTATTCCACAGTTCCAGCACCACCATCTGTAAGCTTTTTGGATGTTACTTTTTGTGTAACACCCACCGTCAGACCATCCTCAGCTCTACCTGTGCTCCTCCCGCAGTATTTTTTGATTTGCCCTTATTGGGACACATCCCCAAGCATGGCAAATCTTGTAAGTGACTTTGGCACGTTACCAGCATGCCGGCTTTAGAAAGGAGTGATTTCACATCACTCCATTCCTATACTACATAGCCAGAGCTAGGGAGTTTCCATATCAACCACAGAGCATGCGATGTAGATGCTATGGGTGGAGAGCAGATGGACCTCTTGCTCTCCCTTGTCAGTCAATGCCTTGGCATTGACAGGCAGCTGGGAGAAAAACCTATTTTTAACTAGGGTTTTTTTCCTAATCTATACATTTACTAGCAAAACTGCTAGCACTATGTATAGGTAGAATCATATGCTCAATCTAATGAGCATGACTTTTGTTGTGGCATTGCAGAGCCCTTTAACTCCTTAGTGACCAGATAATTTTTCAATTTTCTTACCATTAAGGACCAGGGCTGTTTTTACATTTCTGCTGTGTTTGTTTTTAGCTGTAATTTTTCTCTTACTCGTTTACTGTACCCACACATATTATATACTGTTTTTCGTGGCATTAAATGATCTTTTTAAAGATACCATTATTTTCATCATATCATATAATTTACTATAAAAACAATTGTAAAACATGATGAAAACATTTAAAAAAACAATTTTTTTCTAATTTTTGACACACAAAATCTGTTACGCATCTACAACCGCCAAAAAACATCCATGCTAAATAGTTTCTAAATTTTGTTCTGAGTTTAGAAATACCCAATGTTAACATGTTCTTAGCTTTTTTTTGCAAGTTATAGGGCTATAAGTACAAATAGGACATTGCTGTTTCAAAATATATATTTAAAAAAATTATCAATAGTGACATTGTAACACTGTTATCTGTCATAACTCTATGAATCACACCTCACATGTACATATTTTTTTTAAAGTAGAAAACCCAGGGTATTTAATATGGGGTATGTCCAGTCTTTTTTAGTAGCCACTTAGTCACACACACTGGCCAAAGTTAGCATTTATGTTTGCTTGTGTATTAAAAATGCAAAAAACAAGTATGAACGCTAACTTTGGCCAGTGTTTGTGACTAAGTGGCTACTAAAAAACAGATATACATATTTATATATTTGAAGTCTACGTGTATATTTCTGAAATTATTTATGTAATTATGTATATGGATATTTATATATATATATATATATATAGTATTATTTTTAATTATTTATATATACATAGATATATAGATATATATATATAATTTCATTCTAAGTGTATTATGATATATATATTAATATCAAAATACAGTTAATACAGAAAATGTTATCATACTTACCGCAATTTTCTTTTCCTGACTATTATTCATGGCAGCATCGCTTATGGATAGCTCCGCCCCAAAAACAGGAACAGGACAGGAAAAATTCAACCAATCTGAACAAGACTGAAGGCATAAAAGGTCCCTCCTCCTTCTACTCCACAGAATAGTTAAAAAGCAGTAAAACAAATCAAGGGAGGGTTGCTGATGCTGCCATGAATAATGAAGAAAAGAAAATTGCGCTAAGTATGATAACATTTTCTGTATTCCTGGCTAATCATGGCAGCATCACTTATGGGTAATACCCAAGCTCAACTATAGGGATGGGAAAAAATACTTCATACACCTGACGATGTTGCAACAAATTTATTAGTGAGACACCACAGAGGATAGTACACCTCTACCAAAGGCCATAGAAGGTGAAGCCAGATCCAATTTATAGTGCTTTATGAAAGTCACAGAGGAAAACCGGTAGCTGTCCTACAGATTTCCTCAGATGAAACCTCTGCCCAGTTAGCCCAGGAGGTTGCCAAAGCCCTTATGGGGTGAGTATTAATTCTACTTGTAGGAGTAAGGTTTTTTAATTGATAAGCCTTGATTATTATGTTCGAAATCCAATGCCTCATAGTGGAAGCAGAGGCTGCTTCTCCTCTTCTGGCCCCTATCGGAAGAACAAGCAGGTAGTGGGACTTCTGAAATTGTTGAGACACTTCTAGGTACTTAATCAGGCTTTGTCTGACATCCAACTGATGACGTTTAACTTCTAATGGAGAAGAAGATGATGGATGAAAAGAAGGAAGAACAATTTCCTGGAGAATGTGGAAATTAGAGACCACCTTAGGTAGAAATTATTTTCTAGGTCTCAAGACCACCCTGTCATGGAAAACTTGAATATGGTTCTCATCACAGGAGAATGCATGAATTTCAGACATATGTTTTGCCGTGGTTATAGCCACTAGAAACAAAGTCTTATAAGTCAGCAAGACAATACCCAGCTCAGCTAATGGAGCAAAAGGGACTTCCAACAGAGCACCATAGGCAAATCCCAAGGGGGAGAATAATTCCTGTTCGGCGGTCTGATACGGATGGCTGCTTTAAAAAAATCTAGCAATGAATGGATCTGATGTCCACAAAATGTTGCATAGGGCTGACAATGCTGATGATTTAACCTTTAGAGTACTTAGGCTCAGCCCTTTATCCAGACTTGTATGAAGGAAATTAAAAATGTTAATGCTGTTAGAATGAAGGAAATCAATAGCATTTTTTTAGACCAGGAATGAAAAGTCTCCCAAATCCTATGATAGCAAGCTGATGTTGGGTATTTTCTGGATTTTAGAAAAGTATCAATTACTGACTCAGAAATACCTCGTGCTAGGAGTCTCTCTGTTTTTCAAGAGCCATGCCCCCAAGTTCAGCTGGTTGGGATTGGGATGAACTGCCGGTCCCTGAGTTAGTAGATCTGGTCTCCGAAGACGTGGCCAAGGATGTTCCAGGCTCATCCTGTTGAGGAGAGCAAACCAAGGCCTCCTTGGTCAAATAGGGATGAACGCAATCACTTTCTGACCTTCTTTCCAGATCTTTCTCAGTAGACTCTATACTCCTGATTTTTCTCATAATTCTTTCCATTCTTTCTGAAGACAGAGTTGCAGTTCCTTTTACTGAATCCATACTTGCTCCCAAGAAAATCATTCTCTGAGCTGGAATTAACAAACTCTTTTCAACATTTATTAACCAACCATGTTCTTGGAGACAATTGATAGCAGTTTCAGTATGGAAACTCACTATTTGACTGGTTGAGCCTATGATCAGAGAGTCATCCAGATAGTGATATATCTCGATGTTCTTTGTCCTTATAAAAGCCACGAGGGCAATGAAAGTTTTTGAGAATGTCCTCAGGGCTAAACTTAAGCCGAAAGGAAGACCATTGAATTTGTAATGTTTTCCTGAGATCCAAAATCTCAGGAACCTGCGATGCCTGTTGTGAACAGGGATCTGATAATAGACGTCTTTTAGATCGATAGACGTCATCCAGTCTCCAGTCTTTATATTTGGAAGAATAGTAGTGATAGACTCCATCTTGAATGTTCTTGTTTTCGACTTTGGATTCAAGGTCTCTAGATCTAATATTAGCCTCAATTTCCCCTGAGGCTTTGGTGCCAGAAATAAGGTAGAGTAATTGCTGCTAAAATGTTCTTCACAGGGCACTTCTTCTATCACCTGATTCTTCAGTAGCTGTGAAATACAGTTCCTTATAGCTATTTCTTTTTTTCCTTTTAGCCTCCCGTAAACGAATGAAGACCCTCTTTGTTGGGAAATAGTTGAATTTGATCTTGTAACCTTCCCTTAGAATTGAAATAACCCAGGAATCTTGAATGTTTTTGGTCCAAACCGGATAGAAGAGGAGAAGTCTGCCTCCTATAACACCTCACTGGACCTGCAACTGTTCAGAAGCTCTTATTTGTTGGTCTAGATCCTCTTCCCCTAACTGGTTTTCGATGAGGTCTATTGATAACTTCTCCGGTTAGCATTCCTGGAACATTCCCTACCAGGCCTATATGCTCTACTGTCCCGAAAGGATCTGTTGAACTTCTTGTCTTTCCAGGAAGATGCACTGAATCTTCTTTTGCCTTGATGGAGAAAACACTTTTTCCCATCAGCCACTTTATGAATAGCATCCTCCAATACTTTTCCAAAAATTAAGTCATCTTGAAAAGGTAGATCACATAATCTGCTCCCCAAGAGTGTAGCCATAACACTCTTCTTGAGGCCACAAAAAGAGTCATGCTTTTAGTTACAATTTGGTAACATCTTCTGAGCAAAATTTAGTAGCTAACTTCATATCTTTGAGGCCTTCCATAAGGTGTTCTCTACTGACTCTTCTAGTGATGTCTTCCTCCAGATTCTCGATCCAGACTTTTAGAGCTCTGGATAAAGTAGTTAGGGCTATCGCTGGTTGCAAGGCTGAACCCAGAGTGAGATAGGCTTTTATAAGATTGGTGTCCAAGCGCTTTTCCATCAGCTCTCTCAAATATACCATGGAGTCTATGGGAAGAGTTGTTCTTTTCACCATGTGAATGACTGCTACGTCATTTTGCAGGACTGAAATCCATGATTTGCAATCCTCATGAGCAAAAGGGTATCATTTTGATGTCTTGCTTTTTAGAGTCACTTTTCTCTCAGGTCTATTCTATCCTTCATGGATAACATCATTGATAGCAGAGTGTACCGGTTTTAAGATCCTCAAAGTATCTGTCAGACTCTTTCTTATCTGTACTTTCTTCCAGAATTCTCAAGATGTCGCTGACCAGATAAACCAGCATATCTACAGCCCTGGAATCCATGGATTTTGAGGTAATCTCTTCATCTTCTTCTTCTGAGAAATCCTCTAACAAATCAGAGTCTTTATCAGAGTCTGCATTACTTCTTTCCACTCTAGGACGTTTTGAAGATACAATTCTTTCTGACGTGGATTTAAAGCCTTCTGCAATAGCTTCTGAGATCCACTTTTTGTAGATCATCCTAAGGAGAATGTTTCTTCTCCCATTCTTCTCCAGCTTCCACTAGGCATGTTCTGCACAGATTTTTATCATTAGGTGCCACTTGGTTGCAATTTGTACACCTGTTCGACTTTTCTTTATACTTTCTTGGAGAATCATTTTGTGATCTTTGTGGGCTGTAAGAGAGGCCAATATATAATATATTATAGGCCTATAAAGGCACTCTTTTCCCCCCACCTTACACCGATATATATGAAAAAGAGGCTCACCTATGTCTTCTAGAACGTGATCTTGAGGCAGAGGGAGAAGCAATCTGAGAAGAAATTATTACTAAAAATATAAACTAATTAAAATTATTACTAAGAATATAAACTAATTAATAAAAGCTGCAAATTACCTTTGGAAGAATTTAGACAGGATAAGGCAGCTTTTCTGGATAACCTCTGGAAATACTGATTAATTCCGAGACACAGGATGCTGAAAAGGCTTTGAATTACTGTCTTTTAAAGGATTTTGCTATTTTAATTTTAGGCGCGATATCACTTTAAGCGCGAAAGCTAGTTCGCGCATGCGCAAACTGAAAAACGGCCAACGCTGCTACTGCGCTTACTAAGGATTCCTGAGCACAGAAGAGCACAGCTGCCAGCAGGAACACAGTAAGGAGAGAGGTGCCTAGCTGATGAAAACAGGAGAGAACTCCCAGGTAATAAAAAGAGCTATATTTATAAGACATCAGTGATAAAAGAAGGGGAAAACAAGAAAAATAAAAGGGTAACATAATTACCACTTACCCTGGCTTCTAAAAAATTATCTGCAACCAGACCAGGGGTATTGATGCCGCAAGGGGAATTTTTATGGCAACAGCCGACCCCACATCCAATAGAAATATGAATAGCCCAAACTGTATAAAGGAAGTATCCAGATTCCCATGATGCAGTACAGATACTAATCTGCCCCTAACTCAGTTAGTCCTGCCCATGCAGGCTGATTACTGAGTTCTTCAGATGAAGAGAGGCTAAACTTCTTCTGGAAGCCCATGGTACACATGGGAAGGTGGCCACAAAATAACATTTTCCTGTTTGTTCTGAAAGGACAGAAAAAAAGACTGTGGGGATAAAAGGAGGAGGGACCTTTTATGCCTTCAGTCTTGTTCACATTGGTTGAATGTTTCCTGTCCTGTTCCTGTTTTGGGGCGGAGCTAACCAAAAGTTATGCTGCCATGATTAGCTAGGAAAATAAAATTACATATATATTTATATATTTAACTTTTTTATTATCTTGACTTTTTTAAATTTATTTTTATTTACTTATTATTTATATTTTATATAATATATATATATATACAATATATATATAGTTATTATATATATTATATATACATGTGTAATTTAATTCTAAGTGTATTTTTATATTAATATATGTATAATAATATATGTATATATTAATATAATATGACACTTAATATGACATTATATATAATATATATATATGTATATATATACATATTATATATAGATATGATATATGTATATATATCTCATATATATATATAAAGGAAATGTTTAACATTATATTTTTTTATTTTATAGATGCAGGGAGACTCAGTTCAGGCAGTCCCCCTGCAGGCTGCACTATGGACGTCTATTGCGGCCATGTAACCGCTCTTTCAGAGCGATCACATAGCCTGCGAGGGACTAATTTGCCAAGGGGGGACTGTCTGTGCTGTCAGACAGCCCCCCCAGACTGGGAGGAACACCAATCGCCGGTGGGTGAACGGCGATGATCAGGTAAGTAAGAAAGACTGCGAGGATGCACTAGGTACGCCCGCAGTCGTTATGTACCGTTTTTTGTCGGACGTACCTAGTACGTCCTCGGTTCTTAAAGGGTTAAATTTGAATTTTTAAAGTCACTTTAATTCATTTAGAATTTTTACTTTTTATGAATAACGTGTCAGTCCATTAAGTACATTACATAATTTCTTTACAGGTTGCAATGCCCTGCATTGTATACAGGGTAATTTACCAAAGTGAGAATTTAAAGTACATTTTTCATTTAAGCTAGCCAAAAGCACATTTTGATCCTAAATATTAGATTCACTTTAAATTCTCATAGATACTTCCTGCAATTATACAACTTGTACATGGGCATTATTCGCATATACAACTATTCACATACAACTATTGCCAGGGCTACTCTATGTGACATAATGTTATTTACACTTCTGTGCTCCTATTTCCAAATCTGTCTTAAACATAATAAGAAATATCACATTTCCATAAAATATTTTTTTTATAACCCCAATACTTGTGTAAATTACTAACAAATAAATCAAAAAGTGCAGTTGTGAAAATGTACACAATTCTAAAGATATATATTTGAACTTATGTGGAAATGTCTTGTTTTATGTACTAGGTATGCAACCTATGTTTTAAATAAATGTTTTGCCTTTTTTACTTGAGAGAGAATAGGGTTAAAGGAACAAACATATTCCTGACCCTATAGTGTTAAAACCACCATCTAGCCCTCCCTAGCCCCGCCGGCCTCCCTAAATATAGTAAAATCCTACTTTTATTAAAGTTTGCAGCTGCTGTCTCTGCCCCTGGTTTGCCTGCTTTCTGCTGACATCATCAGAAGTGGTATGAGCGAGTCACAAGGCTTCTCCATAGGATTGGCTGAGACTGTGAAGGAGGCAGATCAGGGGCAGAGCCAGCACAAGCCAAACACAGCTCAGGCCAATCAGCATCTCCTTATTAATTGAATCAATGCATTTCTATGAGGAAAATTCAGTGTCTCCATGGAAAGGGTGGAGACACTGAATGTCAGTGCTGCAATGCCCCAGGGAGCATCTCTAGCAGCCATCTGAGGAGTGGCCACTGGAGGTGTCGCTAGGGGGCAATGTAAACAGTGCATTTTCTTTGAAAAGACAGTGTTTACTGCAAAGAGCCTGAAGGGAATGATTCTACTCACCAGAGCAAATACAATAAGCTCTAGTTGTTCTGTTGATTGTAGTGTCCCTTTAATATAAATATTGTGTGCATTGCTATGGACACCGACTCCCTAACAACAATCCAAAAGAACATGTTAAATGTCATTTGTTGTGAGGTTAGGATGGATGAAACTGGCATGTAATTTCGTACAATGACATGGAGGAAAATTAGAAATTTTCAGACTTGTGGCTCTCTCTGCTTATCTATACCCATTTCTGGTATCTCTTTGTGTGATTGTTCCCATAGTGTTAGACTGAACAGAATGACCTGGAATGCAATTTAAAATCTTGTTCTGCTTAAAAATGACCTGTAAAATTACTACAATTTAGCTGAAGCATTTAATTGTGCTATCTACACATATTTTCTTCAGGGCAACAGTGACATTTAGTGGCCACATGCTGAACTTATTTTAAAAAAAAATATGTTTTGTGCTGCAGAATATATATGCATTTTACAGAACATTCTAAAAGCTATGCACAAAATACCAATAAACTACCAATAACAATGATTTTTTAAATTTGTTTTGTAATTACTTCTTTAGAAAGTATGTTCCAATAATATCTTTTAAATAGTTTGTACATACATTTCATTTATATTTTATTGTATTACATTGAGTATTAATTCATATTTTTTTTACTGCACATATATTTTGCAGACATGTCTGCATACCAGTACTTTGTTATTTCATTGTTATGTAGATGCAAAATAAAAACATGTTAAAAAACAAACAAAATAACACATTGTGTTGCATTGTCTTCCATGAGTGCATAATTTCTTATTTTTATACATATCCACATTTATGGCTGGGTGCTATTATTATTCAATACATCTGTTGTTGCAAAATAGCATCTAAAATATATAAAAAAGAATGAATGTCTTTGTATTAATGCAGTAATGTAATGCTTTATATATATATATATATATATATATATATATATATATTTTAGATATGTCTCAATATAATCGTTGCAATATTACAAATATTAAAGTAAAACATAAATCAATTATTGATGCCATAACTACTTAGTATAAGAAAATATTTTGATTGCACTCTACTGCCCTCTAGTGCTATTATTTGGCACCATTCTTCCGTGAATTTGTATTGCTTAGCTCTGAGTTTTTCCCAAAAAAGGTCTGGCAACCATTTACAAAAATATACGGTAGTTTATATATAAAAAACAAACAAATGTAAATTCAAATTTGGCAAAAAGAATGCATTTAGATTTTTTTCTGTTGACCATTCATGTATAAGCAATAAATACTATTATGATTAAAGACATAGGATAATAAATAGCATCACTTGAATTATCTTGAGATTTTGGATTCTGCTAAATATCCTGAAATTTAGGAATTGCTAAAGATTCAGTGGCAAGTACATTTGGTTTGGAAATGGAGACGTGTTGTCATGTTGTAGAATATTGCATATTCTATGTTTCTATTGATTATATATGGACGTGTGGATTGACATAAGTAACAGATGGTATAAGTCACAAGGCTTTCTTTGTCTGAGAGCTCTGGAATGTGGATTTGGGGTTTTTGTCCTTATATGGCTAGAGTTATAGTCTGACGTCATTATGGCACTTCTATATAGTAACTGAACAAAGAGACACAAGGTCTCTTGGCTCTCTTGGGTCTCTTGGCTCTTGGCTCTCTTTCCTGTTCAACGATGTAACTCTCCCATCAGAAGTCCAGCAATTACCATCTGCTGTTGAATGTCCATTATCCTGTAACATCCTTTGTTGTTTTATTATGTATCAGTAACTAAGAATAAACCTGAAGAAACCATAAGTTAGATTGCGTATTAGTACGTTTCATTGATATAGACATATATTAATGTGGTGAACAAATATGGCCCAAGACTATATATACAAAAGACGTATATATATCAATCAACTGAAGAGAAGAAGAAATTAAGAAGATATTACATTGACGATCCAAACAGATTTTACACATGTAAAATAGCATATATCTAATATAATATAAATAATATGTCCCAATAGCAAAACCATAAACGTAATTAAAATGCATAAATATGTCCATTTCTTTCCTCCCATTCACTCCTCTCTAACAATAGATTGTGTTCTGTTTATATTTTATAAAAGTCTAGTCTAGATAGAGTGTATCATCAGTATTAAGTGTATGTGTGTGTATGTGTGTGTATGTGTGTTCCATGTCATTGTTTGTGTCAGAGAATATGTGTGTGGGTATAGTTAGTGATACTGTACTTCCCATTTACTCATGTATCATCTCTTGTAGGTAACCCTAAAATGAGGATTCAGTTTATTATTTTAAATAACACTATGATCTCTATTTACTAATACTGGATATGTTTTTCTAATGATTAAATACATTTTTTATATGTTTTAATAAATATTTGAATCCAATTTCTCAAAGGGACACTATAGGCACCAAAACAGCTTTAGCTTAATAAAGCAGTTTTGGTGTACATATCATGTCCTTGCAGTCTCACTGTTCAATTTTAGAAGCAAAATCACTTGTGTATACAGCTCTAGTCACACCTCCATGCATGTGATTTGTCCAGCCTTCTTAAACACTTCCTGAAAACAGAGATCGAATGTTTAAACTTCATGTATTGCACAATTTATATAAAAGGACACTAAAGTCACCAAAACAACTTTAGCTTAATGAGGCAGTTTTAGTGTATAGATCATGCCTCTGAAGTCTCATTGCTCATATTCTCTGTTTAAGGGATGGTTGTAAGAGACACATAAGTGGGTATAAAACACACTAAAGGGGGAAAAACACACTTATTGTGGTAGGAATAAATCTATAGTGCTCATTTAAATAAATTAAACTTATTGATTTTCATGAATAAATCAAATTTATATTCACAAAAATCTTGGATGGACTTAAAATTAACAGAACAAACCAAAACTAACCGTAATTAAAAAAATAAATAATGATAATTTTAATTTCAGGACAAATGTGGGCATGTACCTTCTACTCAAGCACTCTCTGCTCTGCAATGCAGGAGATCAGGCAAAACATTCTAATAACAATAAAACAATAAAAAAATATTTGATAGTATACCATCTCAAAGCATGGATTGTTTAGAGGTGTGCACTCCGGTACCTAGGACTTGCCCATCCTTCACTAAGGACAGGTCCCCAGACAAGGTGATTGAAGAGACACTATAGTCACCCAGACCACTTCAGCTCAATGAAGTGGTCTGGGTGCCAGGTCCCTCAGGTTTTATCCCTTCAGATGCAAACATAGCAGTTTCAGAGAAACTGCTATGTTTACATTTGGGGTTAATCCAGCCTTTAGTGGCTGTCTTCCAGACAGCCACTAGAGGTGCATCTGCGACGCTGGATGCGAATTTCGCATCCATCGCGCAGAGCATCCATAGGAAAGCATTGAGAAATGTGCATGCGCATTCGGCTCCACTGACGTTAGATGGGGGAGCTGACGTCGGACAGGGAGGAGAGGTCACCAGTGCCGAGGGAGCCTGGCGCTGGAATAAGGTAAGCTGCTGAAGGGGTTTTAACCCCTTCAGCGCCACAGGAGGGGGACCCTGAGGGTGGGGGCACCCTCAGGGCACTATAGTATCAAGAAAACCGCTTTGTTTTCCTGACACTATCGTAATCCTTTAAATTTTTATTATTTATATAGCTCCAACAAATTCCACAGCACTCTACAATGGGTGGACTAATAAACATGTAATTGTAACCAGACGAGTTGGACGCACAGGAACAGAGAGATTGAGGGTAGGAGTTAAAAAGTAGATTGGTAAAATAGTATTCACTGAAGACTTAGTGTGTTTTCTAATGACAGTTGAAGGATAGGAATCGATTGGGAGCTATTTACAGTTTAATTGATTTGCTTTCGAGAAGAAGTGATTTTTTTGTGATTTCTTTGAAGGAGTGGAGACTGGGTGAAAGTCTAACAGAGTAGTGAAGGGAGTTCCACAGGAATACTGCTACCCTAGAGAAGTCTTGAAGGCGAGCATCAGAAGTGTGAGTACAAACAGAGGATAGACGTAGATCTTCGGCAGAGCGTAGGGACTTTTGTAATAAGAAGGATAGGTAGGTGGGAGCAGCATTATGAAGAGATTTAAAAGCAAGAACCAGAATTTTTAATTGAGCCCTATATCTTACGGGAAGCAAATGGAGGCGTGGGAGGTGCGGGTGGATAAGAAGATGGTATATTTCAGTACTCTATGGAAACTTTCTTCTGCTGTGTCTGCAATGAAAGCTCAAAATAGCTTTAGAATTGAGGGAAAAAATACATATGTATTGATGTGAATTCTACAAATAGTTATTATAAAAATATTTCTGAATGCTTCTTAAATGTGCATCTCTATTGTCTTATTTTATTAAAATGAGTATTAAAAAAATCTTATTTCCTTTTTTAATGGAACAAAATTGCTATCATTTTATGGAGAACAAGTTCAACAAATGTTTTGTCTTTTCCTATTAATAGAATGTGCCTAAATTAGCCTTCTTCATTAAACAAGCTGTGATAAAAAGAGCAACCCATTAGAAAAGGCTCCCTGTGAAAGCCCTAAACAATGGTAATGGTGGAATAACCAGTCCTATCAATTATACTAATGATCATGGCTTTTGCTGCACTTCTCCCAAACTCTTCTTCTATCTTTTTTTAGAACACAAAAAAAAAACCAATAAATCAATATGTAACACTGGAAGGATGGCTTATTGTCACGGGAAATACATTAATCAACTACATGTTGGCACACGTGGGTTTCCAATTATAGAAATCACTGCCCTAGATAACGATTATCTGGGGAAGTTCCAATAATTGTTAAGATATTCACAAAAATAAACATGGAGTGAACTCGCCAAGATTTGGCAACTGCAAAAACAATGCATCAAAATCAACAAAGAGTGGTCGATACATATTATAGTCTTCCAGGGTATGTAAGCACAAAGAAATGCCATGAGAGCATTTACAAACATAGAAGACATAAGGCAGTCCTGAAAATCAAACAGTGAAAACAAATCTGAGAATTCCTCCAATCAGATAGATGACGTAATTTATTATATACTAATGCAATCTATTGTTTTATTAGCCAAGTTCATTGTGCAGTGTATCAAAATTGCTCATTTTAGTGGGTACAAAGTTTAATATAGAGTTTCTGGTGAATTAATCTTCTGCTGATGTCAACATTCTTCTCAAGTCAACTTGGCCAGACTTTAGTGCTTCTCGAAGAATAGTGCATTCGAAACATTGTTTATTTTGCATTCTGTCCAAAGTGAGTCTAACTGAAGTTTACTAATCTCAAGTTTTAGTAGCAATCAAAAACACAAAACCTAAATTTGGGTTCTGATATATAGAGCTGGAAGGTGAAAAAAATTAATGCTGAATATTCACCCTGGTCCTTATTGGAGTTATTATGTTTATTGGAGATGTTAAAGCTATCATTTATTCCTACTGAATGTCAATGTGACCTTTGATTCACTATTTGCCAATCATATTTGAATGCCTGAGTTGTGTAATAACTTATTTGAAGACTCCCCTGTATGATACTGGATTGCGCCTGGGCTGTTGATGAATCCCACAGGCGTTGAGAAATTTGAGACAGTCGATTACTTAGTATTAATTTTTTCTTAACCAACATGTCATAAAAAAATTACATTTTCTAAATCTGGCCATTTCAAAATAAATACTAACTTATTAGTTTGCATCAGTCCATTACATTGTTTCTAGTTACATTAGCTAAAATCTATATATGCACCATAATAATTTTTTTCTGAAAGGGACACTATAGTTACCAAAACAACTTTAGCTTAATAAAGCAGCTTTGATGTATGGATCATGTCCATGCAGTCTTACTGCTCAATTCTCTGCCATTTAGGAGTTAAATCACTAAAAACACAGCCTTCCTAAACACTTCCTGTAAAGAGTCGTCTAATGTTTACACTTTACCTTTATTGCAAATTTGGTTCCATTTAGAATTTCTTTTGCTACTCTGTTAATAGCTTGCTAGATCCTGCAGAAGCCTACTGTATATAGCTTTTGCTTTCATGCAGACTGTGTCAGTCACAGGCAATGGAGGTTTATCTAGGGCTCCATAAACAGAAACAAAAGTGATTTAACTCCTAAATGGCTGTGAACTGAGCAGCAAAACTTTAGAGGCATAATCTAAACACAAAAACAGCTTCATTAGGCTAAATTTGTTTTGATGCTTATAGTATCCCTTTAAGCTTTGAATACAGTTCTAACTTAACTGCAAATGATAAGGGTCTGGTAGGGAATTATGTGGAATTGAGATCTCTTTTCTTCTTCACACATTGTGAAGAAGAAAAAAAAACTTAAAACTTAAAGGTGACAAAAACCTCAATTTTCACCTCACCCAGCAAAATTTCATTTATTGACTGAAGCTCCTGTATTTTACTTATTGTTATCATGTTATAATCTTTTTCTGTATTTTACCACTCTAACAGACCTATTTTTTTAAGTGAATTTCACATTTAAGACTAAAGTTACTGAATAACATAGCTTCAGCAATAAAATTTAAAATCTACTTTTAATTCACTAGGACTTCTCACTTCATTTTTATTTTCAGTGAATGTATTTCACCAATATTTAATGTATGTACACTGATCACCCACAACATTAAAATGACTGACAGGTAGAGTTGAGCGGACACCTGGATGTTCGGGTTCGCCCGGTTCGGCCGAACTTCGGCAAAAAGTTAGAGTTCGGGACTCGAACTTAACCCGAGCTTGACCCCGAACCCGAACCCAATTGAAGTTAATGGGGACCCGAACTTTTGGGCACTAAAATGGCTCTAAAAAAGTCCTGGAAAGGGCTAGAGGGCTGCAAAACAAATGTGGATATGAAGTGCACCCCCAAATTTACTTTTTAGCACGAAAAAAATGTGAATTGGTCAAACTGCGATGTAACCACAGTATTTGACGGTTCTATTTGACTCTCAGATATGAAGTGCATGCCCCAAATTTACTTTTTAGCACCAAAAAAATTAGAATTTTTCAAAGTACGATGTAACCACAGTATTTGACATTTCTATTTCACTCTCAGATATGAAATGCACACCCCAAATTTACTTTTTAGCACCAAAAAAATTTGAATTTTTCAAAGTACAATGTAACCACAGTATTTGACATTTCTATTTCACTCTCAGATATGAAATGCACACCCCAAATTTACTTTTTAGCACCAAAAAAATTTGATTTTTTCAAAGTGCGATGTAACCACAGTATTTGACGTTTCTATTTCACTCTCAGATATCAAGTACACGCCCCCGAATTTACTTTTTAGCACCTAAAAAAGGTGAATTTTTCAAAGTGCGATGTAACCACAGTATTTGACGTTTCTATTTGACTCTCAGATATGAAGTGCACGCCCCAAATTTACTTTTTAGCACCGAAAAAAATCTGAATTGGTCAAAGAGCGATGTAACCACAGTATTTGATGGTTCTATTTGACTCTCAGATATGAAGTGTACACCCCAAATTTACTTTTTAGCACCAAAGAAATGTGAATTTTTCAAAGTGCGATGTAACCACAGTATTTGACATTTCTATTTCACTCTCAGATATGAAGTGCATGCCCCAAATTTACTTTTTAGCACCCAAAAAATGTGAATTTGTCAAACTGCAATGTCACAGCAGTATTTAAAAATGCCTAGATGTTGCCCACTGAGCTACCAGAACAGGATGAAAGTAATGTGACTGGCACACATGAAGTTGCAAGTGCATGCACTTGCAAAAATGGCCGCCGACGCCCAACCAACAAACAAACTGATTGCTTATTTCTCTGTGGCACTGGGCTCAGGTCAGGGTACAAAAATGTAGTATAGCACCCACAAAAATAATTGCTGTAGTTTGCAGATTCAACACCAGAATTATTTCCTAATCTGTCCCTCACAGCTACAGCATCCTCTCCCTACACTAATAAGAGCTCATCTGACGTGCGGCGCTAAGTGACTCCAGATTATATAGAGGCTGGGTCACATGCTGCACTGGCCAATCACAGCCATGCCATTAGGAGGCATGGCTGTGATGGCTTCTGAGGGCACACGAGTCAAACGCTTGTTGATTGGCTGCCCTGCAGCTTTTCAAAACGCGCCATTAAATTGCCGAACACCGAACTCGAACCTTAACTGTTACTAAAATGTCTGGTTTCCAGTTTGGGGGTCAAAAAATCGTAATGTTCGGTACAAACCCGAACTTTACAGTTCGGGTTCACTCAACTCTACTGACATGTGAAGTGAATAACATTGGTTATATTGTTACAACGGCACCTGTCAAGGGGTGGGATATATTAAGCAGCAAGTGAACAGTCACTTCTTGAATGTCATTTTATGTGTTGGAACCAGGAAAATGGGCAAGCAAAACAATTTAATTGTCTTTGACAAGGGCCAAATAGGTTGACTAGGTGACTGAGTCAAAGAATCACCAAAACGGTAAGTCTTGTGGGGTGGGGTTTGCAGTGAGCATTATCTACCAAAAGTGTGCAAGGAAGGACAATTGGTGAACCAGCTTCAGGATCATGGGTGCACAAGGCTCACTGATGCACGTGGGGAGTGAGGGTTACCCATCTGGTTCACTCACTCAGAAAAGCTACTGGAGCTCAAATTGCTGAAAACTTAATACTGGCCATGATAGAAAGGTGTCAGAACATGCAGTGCATCAAAGTTTGAGACTTCATACCGCAGACCAATCAATGGGCCCATGATAACACTGTCAATGCTTAAAGCACATTCAATGGGGACATGAATTTCAAAACTGAACCATAGAACAATGGAAGAAGGTTACCTGGTCTGATAAATCATATTTTCTTATAGATCAAGTGGATGGCTGGGTGCGTGTCCATTGTTTACCCTGGGAAGAGATGGCAGTAGGAGGCTCTATGGGAAAAAGGCAGGCTGGCGGAGGCAGAGTTATACTCTGGGTAAATTTCTGCTGGGAAACCTTGGGTCCTGTTGTTCATGTGAATGTTACTTTGACACAAACACCTACCTAGAGATTGTTGCAGACCACTTATACCACAATGTGTTTCCTGATGGCAATGGCCTCTTTCAGCAGGATTATGTACCCTGCCACATTGCAAAAATTGTTCAGGAATGGTTTGAGGAACATGACAAAGAGTTTTATGGTTTTGCCTTAGCCTCAAAATTCCCCAGATCTCATTCCGATTGCACATCTGTGGAATTTGCTGGACCAACAAATCCAATCCCTGGAGTGCCCACTTCGCAATGTGCAGGACTCAAAGGATCTGCTGTTAATGCCTTGGAGCCAGATACCACAGGACACATTCAGAGGTCTCATGGAGTTCATGCCTCGATGCAACAGAGCTGTTTTGGCAGCACGAGGAGGACACTATATTATGCAGGTGGTTTTAATGTTGTGGCTGATCAGTGTATATTTATTAATATTTTGGGTGGCAGAATATGATGGCAATATTTTCAGTTATATACAACAAATGTTTGTTTTACCCACCCCCTCTCTTTCTCCATCCCTTGTGTCTCCTTGCAGTAAATACATTAATCTGTATTCTTCTCTCCATTATGAGAAGGGCACATTCAGACCTTGAACTTTTAGATAACTTTCATCTGTCACTGTTATCTACCAACGTAACTGTCTGAACAAGCAGTTTTTTTTATTAAAAACAACCAACATGACCACTGGTAATGTCATACCTGTATATTACTAACAATACAGTGCAATGTAACACATGGTCCATGTGTTTATAGCTACATTTTTCTCTATCTATCTATCTATCTATCTATCTATCTATCTATCTATCTATCTATCTATCTATCTATCTATCTATCTATCTATCCATCTATCTATCTATCTATCTATCTATCTATCTATCTATCTATCTTTCTATCTATCTATCTATCTATCTATTTATCTATCTATCTATCTATCTATCTGTCTGTCTCTTTCTCTCTCTCTCTCTCTCTATCTGTCTGTCTTTCTGTCTATCTATCTATCTATCTATCCAGATTACACGGGCACTGTTTCCTCTCATTTTCATTATCATTAGAAGACCCATAAATGTAATCTAAAATTACCTTTTCTCTTCTTGGGGGCCATCTGCTGGATAATAAAGATCACAACACCCTTAACAATTTTTATCATCTTTTACTTGTGTACTCTATTGCCACCCAATGGCAATAAGAAAAGTTGCACATTTATTTTTCCTCTATTACTGTAATAGTTTACATTTATTTCAAGAGTATCTGTTAACATTGTTAACGTTAGAGCAACAGCTGTAAAAGGACACATTGTAAATGTCAGCATTGCTTTAGTGATTTAAGTGTATGGTGTAAATTTATAAAACAGGTTAGGAGTTTGGTTTTGGGCTAGAAGTAAAAGGATTCAGAGAAATAAGAATTAGACATAGGCTTAGGATTATAAATTAGGGTTCGGCTTAGTGGATAGTTGTAGAGTTATATGAGTTAGGTCTAGGACAGGGATAGGCAACCTTCGGCACTCCCGATGTTGTGGACTACATCTACCATAACGCTCTTACAGCCGTAATGCTGGCAAAGCATCATGGGAGGCGTAGTCCAAAACATCTGCAGTGCCGATAGTTGCCTATCCCTGGTCTAAGATTTAGACTTAGGTTTGTGGTTCAGAGTTAGAATTAGGCTCAGGGGTTAAGTGTAAAGTACAGGAGATAGAGTTAGGAATTAGTGTTGGACTTTGGGTTAGGAGACTGTGCTAGGCTGCGGGTTATGTGATTGACAGGTTCATGCTCTCCAAATGCTGCAAACTGAAGCTACTAATATTCTTTAGGCATTTTGGCCGTCTGAGAATGATAGCAATCCACAGCATTTGCAATGCAGGCTCCATAGACATACGCTAAAATCTTTCTTATTTTTACAATATATTGAAGTCAATTTAATTTTTTATATCGAAACATTATTGCCAAAAATATTTTCATTTTTATGTTTGTGTTAAAATAGCCGAATAGAAGCCATGCTCGGTGAATGGCCATTAAAGGTGGAACGTTTCTGGGTCCTCTAATGTTGATGGAAGAAATTGTTATATACAGTAATCTCACAGAAAGTGGCATGTGGATTTAATTTCTAATATACATCGGGAGACTCTATTCACATTAAGCTGCAACATCATACACGGATCCCTTAAAGAATAAGATTAACTGTCAGGACATTATGTCCCAAGAACCCTTAAAGAATATAGGTGCCCTGCATGTCCTAAAAGAAATAGTCAGCAACACAAAAGCAGTATTTAAGGAAAAATCAAAACAAAAAAAAAAAATAGATAACTGCACATCTATCAGTCTCGGAATATTTATAATTTATTTTAAGCATCCGTTTGTATTTTTAGATTTGAATACATTATTCTCAATTTAAGTAAAACTTAGAATGGCAGCAAAAGAAAAATGTAAAGGGCCATAAAAGTCGCTATTAACAAGAGACATGATTAACAAGAAGCAATTTTATATCAAGATCTGGTAAGTGTGTGATGATTTGCTAAGATAATTTAGCAATCAGTTATAAATATTCTGATTAGTCATGCTAAAATTGTCCAGAATACAATTAGAAGGGTTACATGTATTAGTAAGCCGTGCTAAAAAGAAAATAAATTGATTTAATTGGTGCATTTGTCAGCTGAAAGGATATTGTGTGAAATCATTAGGAAAATTCTACATTCGCTTACTGCCTTCAAGTAGACAATAACGTTCATAAATTCTTCTGTTGAATATTTTATCCTACAGCAAGGAAAATAGTTTCTGAAACTTTTTTTTTTTAAACCATCTTGGACTTAAAAAGCCAACCTATTTGGTTTATCTTTGCATTTTTAAATTCTTTATTTAGATTTTTTGTTGTAGGAGAAATATTACAGTCAGTTTGGTACATTCCTCAGAAATTGGCGTACAAAGTCACTTAAAAACAGTGAAACGTGGTACGTGGTATGATAACAAAATGGTGAAGCAAGAGTGGTTAGGTAACATTATGTTTGAGGGTAAACAACATATCGTTCATGTGGTGAAAGTTGAGTTATGTCTGGGTGTTCCCTGTGCATGATGTCGGACACCTCACACTAGCAAGGCAAAGTGCATGTAACCTTGCATGTAACCAGATTCTTAGATATGTTCTTGAGAGGTTGATCATGTATAGTACAAAGTAGGGTGGTTTGAATGTTAATTGTTTTCGAGAGGTCTTTATCCATTTGGCCCCTATAACCACTTGTAGACCCACTAATATTTCCGTATGTCATGTAATAGTTGTGGGAGGTGGGCAACTAGATCTTTTTTATAATGCACAAATATTACAAGAAGGCAATTGTACATAATGTAAGTAACTAGATGTGTTTTTTTTATTTAAGTAGTTTTATTGATAGTTTTCAATGACAGAGATGATGTAATGCAGTACTTATATCATGACGTATACAGTATCATAAGGCAAAACAGGAATGGTGGTGTCAGTTTACAGTATTCTATTAACACATTGAAATTGAGTCCATTTTACTCCTTAGTTCAGTGATGGCTAACTGTGGGATCTCAAATGTTTGCATCTGGAAGGATGGCTTATTGTCACGGGAAATGTGGTGTTGTGTGTGGTGGGATGCAACTGTTGGAGATGATGCGTGGTCCTAGTACTAGGTAAGTGTGGGTGGTAGTGATGTGGTAGGGTGACTGTCTTGCGTTGTGTGGTGTCTAGGTCTGGACACTAGACTTGGTCGTGTTCGGGATTTTGTGTCTCACATTAGTGTCTGCATGTCATGGGTGTCTATGTGTGAGCAACAGGTGGATGGTCCTGTGGTGTGTGGGGTGTCCTGAAGGGGTGCCCTAGCGTGTGTTGGTGCCATCCCTGTCTCGGATGGTATAGTGTTCTCATGCGATGTCATGTCTATGGTGGTCCTTCTTTGTTTTGTTAGATGTCGGGACTGTTGAGGGGTTTGTGGCGAGTTGCTCCCGGGGAGATGAGGGGGGGAAAGGGGACAGGGTTTTGTCCGGGACATAGGTATCTCCTCTGCCGGTCTGTTGCAGGTTCGTGGAGTGCCCTCTTCATTCGCCTATTCCTTAGCCATCGGGTCCCTATGAGCCCTTTCTTCTGGTATGAGTGTGGTGTTCTCCTGGTCAGTGGGGTACGTCATTCTGTGGTCTCCAAATCCCCAACCCTCGGTTTCTGTCCTTCGGGGGTGGGTTCCTGGATTTTGTCTTGCCGTTAGCCATTGAGAAGATGTGTTATATGTGACACTTTATCCTTTGCTTCTCATTGCTTTAGAACAGGTATCTCAAACTCTGTACCACAAGACATTGTGAAAACACAACTCCTATGAGTCTATGGTTATTTAAATCATTTTGGAAGTTGTAGGCCATCAACATCTGTTGGGCCAGAGTCTGAGATCCCTACTCTGAGTGAACCACACTTGCTGCCCTGTCTGAAAAAATGACTACATGCTCGTAGCAGCGAGTGACCCACTTTTATATCAAGTCAATAAAAAGGACTTTTTTTCCATCTACTGATTTCATATAAAATAAAATTGACTCACTAGAGCAGTACAAGAATACAGTTGCCTAACCAATAATATTTCACCAGCTGAAACCCATTGACTGGGGTCACGTGTTAATGCTATCTGTGGCTGTCTTCAGTATATCAAGCGCACTCAGTCATTCACTAAACAGCAGCTTCAAAGCTCTACAATGTAACAGTCTCCTTAAAATAAACCTAACCTAGGCAAAAATAATGGGAGTTTAGTTACAGTATATGATCATACATTGCATTAGCCTACATCAATGCCAATGTACACCATTCATGGCAGGTGGTCCTACCCTAGCAATCTAATGTCTGCTCTTATGAGATTAACTCTCTAATTTGAGAGAAAGAAAACTTTCACCTGGGGCTCTCTGCAGTGCAGGGTTAAATAGAACCCTGGAATGAGACAACTCTGACAGAGAGGGGTGCAAAACTGAAGTGTTGGCCTTGCTTTTGTGTCATGCTTATGCAACGTATGGTCATATATTGTAACTAAACTTCCATTATTTTTCCCTAGGTTACTTTATTTATTTTATATTGTAGATCTTTGTAGTTTTAGAAAAGCATAATATTTTTCAAGTAGAATATTACATTCTGTGAGCTTTGAAGTTGATGTTTAGAGAATGAGTTGCAAGAATTGGCCCCAGCAACAGCCTTATAACATGCATGTTCAGGTGAGTGCATCCTTCTTGGTTTCATATATATATATACTGAAGAATGCAGTTCTTGCAACAGCTACTAAGATACTGCGTAAAACCTCAGTCTCCCATATATATATGTAATCATATAAATTTGTAATCATCTAAATGTATAAATATATCATTATTATAATTTTAAAAATGAATTACATTTTAAAGCCTCCAACTTGATGAAGTGATTCAGGGGTTAACAGCATGTCCCCTCAGACCTTTTTTTCAAAAGGAATCTTTACTTTTATAAATGACCTCAGCAATGCCTCTTGGCCAACTGGGAGACAGTCAGGTGGGTTTCTTGCCTCACTCGCTTTGAACTATTGGATTCATTACTTCTATTCTTGATGCTTGAAAAAAGTGAGTTTATTTGTGCTTGTTAATGAAAAATGGGGTAGGAACAATAAAAAAAAAAGAATGCATCAACATTAAAAATAAATATACTTAATTTTAGTATTGGAGTGTCATTTTAACTGAAAAGCCCATAAAATTGCAAAAGTTTTTCACTTCACTATTCAATGGATTAGCAATAAAATATCAGTTTTAAGCTATAGATGTAAGGAACTTTCAACAGTATATTTACAGTATTCCTTACATTTGGACACTTACCAAGGTTTCATTTGGTGCTTTCTGTAGACCTAACTCTTATCTGTATAAGTTAAACCTAACAATCAATTTTTTAATGGAAACTCCCTCTAAATGGTAAATACTGAGGCCTGTGTCTCCTTCTGAAGGGATAGTTTAAGCACCAAAACATATTTAGCTTAATAAAGTAGTTTTGGTGTTTAGTTCGCGCTCTTCAAGTCTCACTGTTCAATTTTCTGCCAATTAGCAGTAAGACTGCAGGCTTATAGATGCAGGATTATATATTACTGTAGGAGGCAGATGGATCTGGGGGTAACCAAATTTAAATTTTAGGACCGCCAGTCTATAAATATAAGAATAATTTTTCTTTAGCTTCTTACAATGTAAGATTTGAAGAGTCTTTATGGCCAAGATCATCAATTTAATATGGATTAGCTATAGAGTGAAGATGAGCAAAATAAATCCATAGTTTGGTGTAGGCATCATTCATTGAAACAAGTACATTTTTTGGATGGCTGTGAATAGATTAAAAAATATTAAATTAGACTGGGAGTTTGGATGAACTAAAATGCTTTAAGCTGTTTGGTCATCTTAAATAATTGAGTTATCATGTTTGAGATGCAATAAGGGGGACAGGTCATGATATTTTAAAGAATATGGATAATCAAGGTGTAGGAGGAGGCTCATGAACCAATTATGTGATACAATACATGTGTATAAGGTGGCAACTAAGGATATGATCCTAGATATTTATAAGTTGGCAAGACTTAAGTATAAAAACATTGTTATATCCCATTACATACTGTGTTATTGTTGGAGTTCAGAATCTCAGAGAGGTTAGACATGAGGTCTCATCTCTCAAGTATTAGAATATCACATCAAAAGGGTATGCCAAGAGACTACTTTACCTTTTTCTCTGCTCCCAGTTATGCTTTTCCCTTATATATTAATTTTAGATATTTTGGATAGACAAATAAAGGTATTGCTTTTCCCCCCCAATAATTTTAATGTATGGATGCTTCTATTTGGGCTCCCTTATAACACAAGGTATATATATAACGCATGGTAATCATTTAGCTTTTGAGCTGAGACTGTTAAAGCTTATCAATCTCTCTTATACCTTAAGTCCTTTTAGGTCAACTGATGGCTTTCAAGCTGGTGACCAATTGGAAATCAACAGTGTTATATTTGCAAATACGACAAGTATATATGGTTGTTAAATAAGATGATGATGGCCCACTCCCTGTATATTTCCTTTGCCTAAATCATAAAGCGTGCTGTAGTGCTTTCAGTGCCAGAAGTGCCCTGGTGCCTATCCTTTTTGCAAGTAGTCCAAAGGTTTTGGAATGGTTTGACTTCTTATCTAGGGTATGACACTACACCTCATCTCTACTACATATGACAGAGAGCTGACACTCATAGCCAATGATCTAGCCATGCACTGCTGGGCTTAGCTCAGGAGAGCTAATGGAAACTCACAAGTAGGAGTTTCTAGTTGGCTGTTGGAACTAGTGGAGGCAAGGAGCCCAGTAAGCCACAGGTAAGAAGCCAAACTAAGGCAGGTTGGCTACGAGGTCTAAACTACTGCATCATAGCCACTACAGCAGTTTGTTTTTGTTATGGTGCTTAGAGTGGTCTTTTAAAAATATTCACTGGTGTATCCGTTAACTTAATAGCTTGCCTAGGTAATTTCAGATAGGGATCACCAAAAGCATATAGTAAGTATTGACTAAGATAAAGACTCAAAATATAGCGTTTGGAAACCATCTAGACATGTTATAGCTGCATTTCAAATCTGTTTCTTCTTTACAAACAGATATACGAATAACATTGAATTAATTAATCATGAAGGACATATTTAGCCTTTCCTACTTTTTAAAAATATCTGGAGGTATTGATGTTAATAACCAACTGAAGGTGGAAAAGGGGGGAGCTGGATGGGGAGAATGATACCTGATCAAACTCAGCCTTTAAACATGTAAAAGTTACTTTAACAAACTAAAAAAAACAACAACACTTCTTACATGTGAACTTTGAACAGCGCACGTAAGAAGTAAAAAGTTTCAGAAGTCAACTTGTGTATCCTGTATTTTGCCGTCATTCTATCACTTACTATAAATCATCTCACCATATTTAAACTCAGAGTCCCGTTACTGTCTTTACATATAGAACCCATTAGGAGCTTCCAGATGCTGTAGTGTTCTCCAGTGTTTAATTAAAATGTAACTATTCAAAGTAATGAAAGAGATAGGTGTTGAACAGAGCAACGAAATGCCATGTCCATTTTGTTTCTTGTTACTTTACGAGGAATTCATGGCACTAGTTAGTAGTATGGCTTCTCCCTTTGAACCACGGGCAGCCTTAGTCTGTTGGGAAGTAATTCTATGCTTGGTTTTACTACATAAGAGTAATTGTTTTTACATTCATTATGTTTTATTTACTTTTAAAGGAACGGTGAATGCCAAAGGTGTCATTAGAGAACAACTTTTTTTTTCATTTTCCATATTTCAAGATCTGAAATATCAAATTGGTGAGAAATACTATGAAAGATAAAATATGTATAATATTAAAGCTTTATTTTATGGTCCCTGTAAGTCCCGGCGAGTAAAATTGTGTATCGCTCAAGAGAAGCATTGGCTGCTAAGTAGATTATTTGGTAAGGACATGGATGTAACAGAAAAGCCCAAGATGCCCATTTATTCAAGGGAACCTATATTCTTGGATTACAGGTTCCCTTCTCTCCGCACCTCTTTGCTAGACAAACACTAAAGACAAATTTAACCCTGCAATGTAAAAACTGCAGTTTTTACAAAAGGCAATGTTTTACAATGTAGGGTTAAAATGAGAGGACCACTGCACAATATGATCAGTCAACACAAGTCCAATAAGTTACACCTAACTACAAATTCACTCCACTTTTAACACTTTTGTAAGATTTTTGAAACTTGTCAGGGTTATTCACTAAAGTGAGATCTTACGGTGAATGGAAAGTGAATCTAAAATTTAAGGTCAAAATAGCCACAATAATAGCCACAGTAAAGAATAATAATTTAAAAAAAATAGCCACAGGGGAAAAATCAACTATGCTTTTCATTCAACTTATTTGGTCTTAAATTTGAAATTCACTTTGAAACCTCACTTTAGTAAAAAAATAAAAAAATAAACCTGTACATTTTTTCCACCCTGGAAATATTTTAGGTTTCATAATCAAATTATATCTCTTTTTCCCCCCATATATTTAAACAATATAGCAGGATGACCCATGACCTATAGTATTATTGAGATTTAGATAGAGAATTTGGTATTGAACTGGAACTTTTTGGTGAGCTGAGGGAGTAAATAAAGCATCTTCTACTTCAGTGGTCCTCAACCCTCTCCTCAAGGAACATGTAACAGTCCAAGATTTGGGGATTACCCAGGTGTTTAGAAAATGAAAAAAAAAAACACCTTTGAGTCTAGCACCTTAGACACACCTGGGTAATCCCTAAATCCTGGACTGTTAGGTGTGCCTTGAGGAGAGGGTTGAGGGGCACTGCTCTACTTGACACAGGGGAAAATGTTTATCTTAGAAGCCCGAAGCATCCAACTTAATTGGCATTCCTAGATACATATATAATAAACAAAACGTCCAGGCTGGCTAATGTCAATTATATGCATATTTATATGCACAGAATGCCATTAATTGACTGAGAACAATTAGCTGATGCTCTCAGCCAATGAATGAGCAGCAGGATTAACATCTGGCTTCTTATGATGTAAGTCTGCTGCAGAGAAGATGAGGCTTCCAACTGGGACCAATGTAAGAGGGTAAATTGTTGTAAAACTACGGCTTACTCTAGCTACTGCAGGTACAGTGGGATGTAGTGGCTATGGTGCTTTAATTAACCCTTTAATATATTCAACAGGAATGTTGAATTCCATAATGACTGCACAAAAGTTATACTTTTATTCTACCTTTTTCTATTAGTGGTGCCATAATACAGTTTTTATAAATATCCACACTAGGTAGTTTTTGCTGGGGATTTGAGAGATATTATACTGTTGACACACACCGAGAGCTGTAATGTTCAGTAACTTCTGGTGACCTATGAGTGTAGGTATAATCTTACAGTGTATGAAAGTAAACTTGTGCAAGATGTTTCTGGCAAAGGTTTAAATTAACTTCTGCCTTTAGTTTCCCAATCCTAGTTATCTCAATCACATATATAAAGGTTAGGACTTTTATAGTAAATTAATTTAACCATAAGACTGCATGAACACATCAGCATTACAATAGATACAATGATAAATATTGGTAGTGATGCAACTAAACTGATGAAACTTTTTTTTGTGTCAATCATATTTATTGAAAATATTTTCAGTGAATTCCGTAAGCATACGGCAAGTATAACAGTGAAAAGTACAAGACATGTATGAGCATCAAAAACAATTGCAATTATGTCTCGCCCTTGGTAATCCGGACTGTGCCCCCGTGCGGTCTTAAGCCCTTAGTAATGGTCATGTGGGAAGTCGGACAGTCTACCTTCAATACAGTGTTTGTCATCCACCCCCGCGTCTGCGTGAGCACCCTGCGTTGTGCTTCCCGTGCGGAACTGTTGACCCTTATGTTCGGTCTGTCCTGGGGTTATAGTACGCATCCGGGCCTTGTTGCCTAGTCGCGCTCCGGATCACCTAGCTCCGTATGTGAGAGAGGGACCAACTAACCTCTGGTAAATGGAGGTCAGCCTGGTATCCGTAGATCCCTCCTCAACTTGTATGTCTAGGGGGGTGACAGCCTCCTCGGCTGTGACAGCGTGATCTGTCCGTGCCAAATGTGTCCGACCTAGGCTTCTGAGTAAATTGTCCGCCTGAGGGTGTGTCGGTCGAAGCCTGTCAGGTGCAAGATTTCCGGACTAAGTGCAAGAAAAGAGAAAGTAACAGTCCAGTGAGAGAGAAAGAGAGAGAGAGAAAAAAAAAAAAAAAAGAGGGGGGGGGAGAGAATAGAGCTAAAATAGTTTACGTAGAGGGGGGAGGGGTGGGAGGTGGAGATGTCGGGTATAAGGGCTGCTGGGGCAGTTCCCCCGGGGGAACCCCGGTTTCTCGGTAGTAACCTGGGCTCCACTTGTCTGGTCTCGCTCCCCGTGGTCCCGATAACCCTGATAAGGACAGTGCTTCCATGGTTTATGCCACCCCGCCTGAGATGTACTGCCTCCATGGATACCAGGTCAGAGCACACTTGTCCGTGCGCTCCTGCAGGGAGGCCGTCAGAATCTCCATGTCATAGACGGCCTCCACCTTGTCTATCCATTGTCTCAGAGTGGGAACTGTTGGACCTTTCCAGTGCAGGGGAATAAGAGCTTTTGCTGCGTTTAATAGGTGTATTGTCAATGATTTTTTATAAGCCTGCGTGGGAGTGGGTGTATGGTGGAGAAGCATCGGTAGTGGTTGGAAGGGAATGTCGTCCCCTGAAATTTCCTTGATCTTTGTCATGATCATCTGCCAGTATGGCTGTATGCAAGGGCATGCCCACCAAATATGTAGGTAAGTGCCTCTCTCTAAGCCACATCTCCAACAGTCGCCCGTGTCCGTCCCGTGTATATGTCTCAATGAGTCTGGTGTTATGTACCACCGTGTTAGCAGTTTGTAACCGTTTTCCTGAAGTTTCGAGCTGATTGAGCATTTATGGGTGAGGAGGAATATTTTATCCCATTCCTGGTCCGTCAACTGTGTGCCCGTCTCCCTCTCCCATCTGCTTGTGTAGCCTAGTAGGCCACTATCCCCTGTCTGTTGGAGCAGCGTGTATAAATAGGCTACCCCATGGATTAGGTGCCGTCTGTCTGTGCACAGTCGTTCGAATTCCGTCAGTGTATGTTGAAGGTGAGTTCTCCCCGTGAGTGTGGCATAGTAGGACCTAACTTGGTGGTAATGGAACTTGTCAAGAGCAGTAGGTTGTCTGTCCGTTATTAGGTTGTCCAATGGCTGAAGCGTTCCCCCAGGACTCCACTGGCGTACATAGATCCAATCTGTGCTTTGAAAGTTGTGCAGGGCCGCCGGATGTAGGCCTCCAGCCACCTCCGGGTTGTGAGTAATGGGCGTAAGCGGGCTTGGGGATGTGGTGAATTGGTGGACATACCTGAGTCTGCACCAAACCCGGAGAGTGGCATCTATTATTGGGTTTTTAGTATGTAGGTCGGTATAAGTGGCCCCCCCCAGCCAGAGCTGCGACGGGACGGTGTCCCGTGTCTGTTGCAATTCCATGGCGACCCATCGTTTGGTGCTGGGCTTCGTATGACAGTCTACTATTCTGTGGAGGTGTGTGGCCCTATAGTACGAGATCACTGACGGCAGCCCCATCCCTCCAGCTGTTTTCGGTCTCTCCAGGATTGACCTGCGAATGCGCATCTGCCTATTGTTCCACACGAACCTACGAATCGCTGTTGTTATAGCGTTGAAGAATGTCTGGGGGATCGTGGTGGGTAGTGTCGCGAAGAGGTACAGCAATCTAGGGAGGATGTTCATTTTGACTGCACTAATGCGGCCAAACCAGGATACGTACCGCTGCGTCCAACGCTGGAGGTCTTGTTGTATTACAGAGAGGATAGGGAGAAAGTTCAACCTGTATACCTGCGTCAGGTCCGCTGGTAGCCAGGTTCCCAGGTACCGTAGCTTGGTTGTGCACCAGGAGAAGGCGAACTGAGAGCTGAGCTGACGGGCCTGCTCCTCCTCCTGCATTATCGGCATGGCTTCGGACTTTTCCACGTTGAGTTTCAAGTTGGATACCCGGTGGTATGTGCGAAACGCCTGTAGAAGGTTGGGCATGGAAATCCTGGGCTGTTCCAGGAAGAAGAGCATGTCGTCCGCATAGGCCGCCACTCTGTGCTCTTCGGAGCCCACTCTCATCCCCGTTATACCCCCGTCCTGTCTGACCGCCTCCAGAAATGGTTCGAGAGAGAGGGCAAACAGGAGAGGGGACAGGGGGCAACCCTGCCGGGTCCCATTGCAAATTGGGAAGGACTGCGTTAGGGCTCCGTTAATGCGGATCCTGGCCGTTGGGGAGGAGTATAGCGCCGACACCCACGTTCGCATATTTGGGCCGAACCCCATCTGTCGTAGGGTCTCATCCAGATAGACCCAGTCCACTCTGTCAAACGCCTTTTCGGCGTCCGTAGACAGGAGGACTGTGTCCCTCCCGGAGGTCCGTGCACAGTGTATGATGTTCAAGGCTCGTATCGTGTCATCCCTAGCCTCTCTGCCCGGGATAAAGCCCACCTGGTCTGGGTGAATGAGGTCCGGCAGGATCCTCGACACCCTCAGGGATAGGGCTTTGGTAAATAGCTTCAAGTCAGCGTTTAGTAATGAGATTGGTCTGTAGCTCGAGCAGTTTGACTGATCTTTTCCGTCTTTTGGGATGACCGTGACTATCGCAGCCAGGGAGTCCGTAGGGAACCGCCCCCCGTCCTGTATGGCATTCAGGCCCGTCAGAAGTCGGGGTAGTAGGGCGTCTCGGAATGTTCGTAGATATGTGAGGGGGAGGCCATCCGGGCCTGGGGCCCTGTGTGGTTTGGAACATTTCATGGCCGCAGCCAATTCCTCCAAGGTCAGGGGTGCATCAAGTTCCTCAGCGAGCTCTGGGGTGAGTTTGCGAGTTACATGTTGCGTTAGATAGTCTGTGACTCTCCTGCGGTGGTTTAGGGCTTCCATTCCCTGTGTGGGCCTAGCTTGGTTGTAAAGATCCCTGTAGTAAGCCCTAAATGCTGTCATAATTCCCTCCGGTAGTCTGGTGGTCTGTCCCTGGTTCGTACGTATCTTGTGAATGTGTTGGGATCTACGCTTCTCTCGGAGCACTTGCGCCAGAAGCCTGCCGCATTTATTTGAGTGCTCGTAAAAATGCCGAGCTGATTTCCGCATCGTGTGTAGTAATCCCTGAGAGAGATGTGCTTTGAGTGCCCTGCACGTCTCTGTAAGTCGTAGATACGTGTCGTCGTCTAGGGTATGTTTATGTGTGTTCTCTAGGTCTGCAATCCGAGCCGTGAGGTCAAGTATCTGCCGGGCCCTGTCTTTCTTACGTTGTGTGCTGATAGATATAAAGTGTCCCCTAATAACGCATTTATGGGCTTCCCATAGCATCAGTGGGGGCATGTCGGGGGTATCATTGGTAGCAAAGTATTGCGTAAGCGTCTGCAATGTCCTGGTGCGTATCTCGAGCTCTGTTAACAAGGTATCATTAAGTTTCCATTGGCGCTCGACCGGTTTAAATAATGGCGAGCTCATTACCACTGTGTTTGGGGCATGGTCAGACTGGTTGATAATCCCTATGGATGCATCCCGGAGAAGCGCTAAGCTCTCCTGAGGCATGAATACATAGTCTATCCTATTATATTGCCTGTGTACTGACGAATAGTAGCAGTCAACCAGCCCCATACCCGTCAGGGCACGCCGCATTGTGCGTATACTGTGATCCGGGACCGTGCTGGCCCCCCTGGATGTGTCCATCCGGGGATCCAGCGGGGCGTTGAGGTCCCCTGCTAATATCAGCATGCCGTCCCTGAATTTTTCTAGTTTGCGAAGTGTTTTGGACAGGAAGGTGTGCTGTCTGTGGTTAGGGCTATAGATGCATGCAAAGGTGTAGGTGTGGTGTGCAATAGTACCCTTCAAAAAGAGAAACCTCCCGTCCGAGTCCGTCAAAGTATCGAGAAGTTGGAACGGGACTGTTCGGGAGAACAGAATCGCCACTCCCGTTTTCTTAGCGTCCGGGTGGTTGGCGTAGTACCCCAGTGGGAAACGGCTATTCTCAAGCTTTGGAGAGGCCTGACCTCGAAAATGCGTCTCCTGCAGGAGCGCCACGGACACCTTTCCGCCCACAGCTGGCGCAATAGTTGAGACCGCTTCTCCGGGGTGTTGAGGCCTCTCACATTATTAGACCACACTTTGAGCTGTGCGGGAACGAGCTTCTCTCCGTCTCCCCGGATTGGACTGCCCCCCTCGAGCCCTGTCTGAAAAGGCATTGTGTAGCGTTCTATACGTGGGTGAGGGAGGGGAGTGTGGGTAGGGCGGAGATAAAGAAGAGAGGGAGAGAGGGGAGGGGAGTAAAAGAGGAAGAAGAAGAAAAAGAAGAGAGAGAAAGTGGTGTGAAGAGAAGGAGAAGAAGAGAAAAAAGAAAAAGAAAAAAAGCAACCAAGAACCTCGGTCGGATGGAGGTGTGCAGAAGCTGCTCGTCAGCAGTCCTACCAAACCCCGACCGGTATGTACACCACAGGTCTGTTGCGTGGGGTGTGAGCAAGGTCACCTACGGTCCTTGTCCACGTAAAGTGTGTGTGTCGAGTTCGTGTCCGTATCCTGGAGCTCCCAACCCGCCATTCCTAGCGTTATGTCGTCCCCATCCCGTGTCGGGTCCCAATGTGTGGGGCCTGGCCACCCTGGTCACGCCCCCGGCTCTCTTCCTCCTGGGCTAATCCCACTTAACATATATGCGTTTCCTTTCTGGTCTTGTTTGACCGGTGGCAGCAATCTACTCTTTGTGGAAAGCGCAGGGACCAAGCCACCTCTCCCACCCCCTTGGTCATCCAGCGTCTCCTTCCAGGCCCGCCCCACCCCGCCCCAGTACCCTTATCAACTACCCTTGTGGTCGTGTGGGTTGCCTAGTCCTTCCGTAACCTTATCCTATTTCTAATGAATGCAACATGCAACAAGTGAAAAACAATTGAACACATTATTATGCCCCTTTCCGATTATTATGCCCCCGGGTGCACGGTCGTCCAAGCCCTCTCCCGCTCTCATCCCCGTTGGGGACCGGGCATAGGCCCCAGGCTTTCGGGCCCTGCGAAGCGGGACAGGCGTGCATCCAGTCTCCCACAACCCCCCTGGCTTCCCTGGGGTTCCTCAGCCCGTCTGGTTAACCCATTAGAAGCTCCCCTTTACCTCCCCACAAACTGCGTCCTCTCCGGGTACCGCCCCCCCCAGCATTCCTTCCCCAATACCCGATGGCCCATCCTGCACCCCCTGCGTCTGCGGCCCCCTCCTCTGCTGCCATCCCTTCACCTTATCTCTCCGGGAGCCTTCCTGCCTCCTGCTCCCGGCTCTTTCCTCCCCTCACTGTGTGCTGCGCTTTCCTGTCAGGGCAGGTTGTGCTGTTCAAGAGGGACCCTGCTGTACCCCACTCGGCCCCGTCCCTACCCTATAGCCATTCCTTCATTCCAGGCCCTGCGTCCTCAAATCTGCTCTGCTCCCTCAGTGGCCCTGCACCGTGGTGTAGGCCGGATCCCTTAAACCTCCCCCGTGTTGATGGCTTCAGCCCTTCCCTCACCCCGCCCAAGTAGTGATTCCCCCGGGGACACTGGCTGCTCAGGGTACACTGTGGGTTAGTGGGCCTGGGGATAAGCTCAGTGTAGACCCCTCTTGCTTAGAGTCATAGTCTTGGCAGTCTCGTGCTTGCTTGCGGGCAGGCCTGCACCCATCCCATGGTGCAGATCGTGGTGGCCCCCGAGGCCCCAGCCCCGTTCCAGGACCCCCACAGGGACCCACCTCTGGGCGCATGCTGTCCTCCTACTCCTCCGCGGTGCTGGGTCCATCGCGGCGCGTCGAAAAGTGCTGCTGGGCACCATCTACCAAATTCTCGGCCGGGACCGTAGGGCCCGTGGGCCTGGTCGGTGGATTATCCAGGATCCAGTTAGGGACAGGAGTCTCCGGGAGGCCCGCCGTTCACAGGAATCTGGGCACATCGTTAGGCCATCGGACCGCCAGCCAGCGGTTATCCACTCTGGCCTGTAGGCTGAATGGGAATCCCCATTTATACGGGATCCGTTTCTGCTGTAGAAGGCCTGTGAGTGGCTTCAGGGCTCGTCTGGCATCCAGGGTGAGGGGGGACAGGTCGTGATACAAGGAGACTCTCGAGTCCATGTAAGTGATAGTGCGCAGCGTTCTAGCAGCTCTCATGATATTTTCCTTCAGCTGAAAGGATTGGAAGCAGCATACCAGGTCCCTAGGGAGGCCATCCCTCCTTGGTGGTCGCAGTGCGCGGTGGGCGCGCTCCAATCCGAAATCCGGCGGTGCTTCTTCCCCCAGTACCTGTGTGAACAGGCCCTCTAGTTTCTCCCTTGGTGATTCATCTTCAGATTCCGGCAGACCTCTGACGCGGATGTTATTGCGCCGTCCGCGGTTCTCCAGGTCCTCCACCTGCCGTCTGAGTTCCAGAAGGAGGTTGCCCTGCCGAGCTGTTGCCAGGTCGGTAGCTTGTTGCTGTTGTGCTGCCTGCAACCGTTGGACCTCCAGTTCGTCTACCCGGTGTTCCAGCGCAGTGAGGTCTTGCCGAACAGCTGCCACCTCCTCCCTGATAGCTGAGCGGAGGTCAGCCACCAGTTCCTTCTTGTCTTGCCGGGTAAGCATATTTGCGGAGATTGCCGCCAATTCTATTGACATTTGGGTAAGGGCATCCCTCCGTGGGGAATCTTGTGCAGAACTCGCCCTGCTGCTCGATCCCGGAGAGCCGGGCGCCATTTTGTCCGGGCCACGTGTGCCGGCTAAACAGTTCGGCGTGGAGAGAAATTCATCCATCGGCCCTGATTGCTGTGACATGGCGGGTTGCTGCGGGCCCGGGGTAGTCCCCCTCCTCGACTTGCCCATTCAGACGGGTATGTGGTAGCTATTTTTACGGGCTTTGGCAGGTTGGGGCCCAGGAGCTCTCACTGCCTGCGTCCTACTCCATCGGCAGCCTAGCCACGCCCCCAGATGAAACTTTTTATACAGGTGGTACTCACTTTGCGACATACCTGTTTTACGACAGCTCACACTTATGACCAGCTGTCTAGTGTGGGGATTCAAGGGATTTCCCATGTAAGAGAGCTGGTCTATGTTCAGGGAATTTTCCCCAAACATAGATTAGAGGGATTCCCTGCTCTGGTGTGTATGTCTACGTTCGGGAAAATTTCCCAGAACATAGACAAGCTCACAGAGCAGGGAATCCCTCTAATCGATGTTTGGGAAAATTTCCCAGAACATAGAAAAATGCACCTGATTTCCTGCTATGCTGCGCTAGTCCATGTTAGGGGAAATTTCCCCAAACATAGACCTCACTTACCGACCGATTCGTTTTACGACCGGGATCGTAAGAACGGAACCCTGTCGGTAGGTGAGGAGTGCCTGTATATTATCTGCACTATCCCAATTATGTCTCCTAAATCACCATTTCATTCCACACGTTCATATTTTTTGTTTTTTGTACATTGCAAATGTTTTCTTCTGTTTTGTCTTTTTTTTTTTTTAAACTGAAAACTATTGAGAAGCATAATCGTATTCCTAATCTTATAAACAAACTTTAAAATGAACTTCCAAAACTTTATCATAGCACAGTGAGCAAGCATATTTCATAATATAAATGTTTGCTAGGATTGCATACAATCAATTTAAATTCTTAGTGGCAATGCGTTGTAGATAATAAAACATGTAGATGATGAGATTGCATTCCACCACTAAACTGCTTAAAAATAAAAAAAATAAAAATCTCTAATTTAACTGAACTGACTATTTTTTACTAATTCCACTAGTCTAATGCAAAGATATGATTTTTTTTTACCGTACGAACAAAAAGGATGTCAAATTCTCTGCCTGAAGAAGTGGTTTTATCAGAGTCTGTACAGATGTTTAAACAGCAACTATATGCATACTTGCTAAAACAGAATATTAAATTATATAATTTTTCAACTGTAGGGTAATAGCTCTTTGATCCAAGGATAAATCTGACTGCCATTCTGGGGTCAAGAGGGGATTGTTTTCCTAGTTTGTTGCAAAATTGGAAGATTTTTTTTTTTTGCCTTCCTTTCAATCAATAGCAAAAGACAAATGTGGGGAAGGCTGAACATGATGGACACATGTCTCTTTTCAGCCTATGTAACTATGTAACTATTTTAGACTTAAAGGAATCTTATACTGTAAGGAATGCAAAGTTGTATTCCTTATACTATAGTTCCCTCTGGTCCTCCCCTGCATTACGCAACCCCCAGCACTGAAAGGATTAAAAAAACCTTATTAACACTTGCGCAATTTAAGAGCCAATCTCCTTGGGGGGGAGATGGAGTCTAATGCGTGCGTATTACATGGGGGTTGCTAATGCTCACATGCGATGAGCACCCAGAGCGCATTAGGCCCTCAACCATAGGAAAGCATTGCTTTAATGCTTTCCTATGGGGATTTTACTGACACTGGATGTGCTCATGCACATGACGTCCTGGGTCAGGTGATCAAAAGTTGCTTAGCCATCAGGAAGTGCCTCTGTTGGCTGTCTGATGGACAGCCACTACAGGCAGTCTTAGTCATGCAATGTAATTATTGCAGTTTCTCTAAAATTGAGTGTCCTTTTAATTTATTTTTGTATTTTTAAAATAATTAGTCAATATAACACTATTGACAGTTTGGTGAATAAATTTGTTTTGAAAATATTTACTGGTGGATTAGTGAATTGTTTGTTTTGTTTTTACTTTAGAAACACCATCATAGTTACTATTCTTGTGTATCTAAATCACAAATAAGCAGGAGAATCAAATAATTTTGTGCATTTATTTTCAATAATGTATTTAAAGGTCCACAGAGATAATTCCTAAATAGGATAATGGAAAGGGAATGAATTAATGCTAGAAGTAAATAAAACATAATTTAAAAATGTAATTTAAGACTTGTACAATCCATCAGTAAATAAAACAGCATTGCATCCACAGTGTAAACAAGTTTCAGAATAGAACATTTGCCTTCAATAAAGCAAAGAATAGAAAATATTTACAATTCAGTTGTTATATAAAACAACCACTAGAGGGAGCGCCAAGTCTTGCCTACGGAGAAAATATTACACAATTGACCTTTTAAAAACACTGGAGGACTAGCATTAGAAAATACAGACATTGCACAAAAAAAAAGTGTTTCGTTATATTTAACCCTGAAATAGCAAACCTTTTTTGCATGCTGTCTGAATAATTTATTATTAAAATGTTAGAAGAATTTGCTTGTAAGCAATTTCTCAGAAGATCACACAAGTGATAGCACAGGCGCATCAGTATCATTTATCTACCCGTCTACTCCAATAAATTGAAAAGATGTTGCACAGGCACTTTGTTTAGTATCTGGCTTCAGTCCGGAATAATTACCTCCACCTTGGTCTGTTGCTAGGAAATGAACTTGTGGCTGCCTAGCTGTACATAATCCACAACCTCTACTATTCTATGTCAGCCATTAGGGTTTAATTACTAAATTAAGAATTGTGGAGAACTGACATGGGAAAATTTGTAAGGTTTGACAAGTTTGCAATATCACTTGCAATTCTTTGAAATGTTGACCTTAGTTTCTCTTCTAGGTTGTCCTTATAATTTAATGTAATTTAACAAGTTAAAGAGACACTACAGTCACCAAAACAACTTTAGTTTAATGAAGCAGTTTTGGTGTATATATCATGCCATTGCAGTCTCACTCCTCAATTCTCTGCCAGTTTTGGAGTTTATGCTGCCCTAGCCACACCACCCCTGGCTGTGACTGACAAAGCCTGCATGATAACAAAATGGTTTCATTTTAAATCAGATGTAACTTACTTTAAAAGTTTGTATCTCCTGATCTGTAAATAAAACTTTAATTACATACAAAAGGCTCCTTCATGGTCTATCAAGCTATTAACAGAGCGTGAGAGAAGACTTTCTATATCAAAGAGAATGTGCAATAAAGGAAGTGTTAACATTAGATGACTCTTAACAAGAAGTGTTTAGGAAGGCTGTGTAAGTCACGTGCAAGGAGGTGTTCCTAGGGCTGCATAAACAGAGCGATTTAACTTCTTAATGGCAGATAATTGAGTAGTGAGACTACAGGGGCATGATCTATACACCAAAACTGCTTCATTTATTTTGGTGGCTATAGTGTCCCTCTAAAAACTACGCTGTGAGTTCTATGTTGCTCTCTGGGATTTGTAATTGTGACAAACTCCCCTTCCCACGTTAGTTTGCCATGAGCTCCTGGAGGAGCTTGCTTGCCAGACTCCTGCCCACAGACTATGGGCCCTGCAGGGAAATCTGTAAAAGACTAACAAACTTGACCGACTGTTAGAACTGATTTCATGGAACTGTTTTGGGCATAGGAGCATGTGCACGGTTGGTCAAAATGTTGACTTCCATGAAAATTCTGAACCCCTGAACCGATCTGTGTGATTTTTGGATATGTTGGTCACTCAGATTGGGGCTATCAGGGGATGTAACATTTCTGGGGGTTTTGTATGTTTAAAGGTTTTTTGGGGGGTTTCATAAAAAATTATGTTTTCTGTGCCTGAGATAATTGATTTTAGTACAGTGCTTGACTCAATTATCTCCCAGGCACAGGGGAGGGATTATCTTGTTTTGTATGGGAGTGTCCGGGACCTGAGAGCTAATGTAATTGTGTGTATGTTTTTACTCTCAGGGGACCTGCATTTAAGGCCATTTGTGGCTGCCAATAAACAAGTTCCTGCCTACCCTCAACATAGAGTCTCATCTCATGTGTGGGGGGAACAGCTGTATCTGCTCTGGGGATTGCTATATCACAATACTCCCCTGGGCTATAATCACTAGCTCTTGTAAGAGCTACACTGCTATATCTGCTATACTCTCTTAGAGGAAAGGTCTTCTCACTGGGAGCTGGATCCTGGAGTTTAATCTAGGGTGAGAAGGGATGACGAGACCAGTGATGTATCCTGGTTTTGTGCTACCCTAGGCAGTTGGGCTGGCTATTTGGCGGGCAGCTGGCGAGGGAGCACTTCCTCTGAGCACTCTGCTCAGCTCCCTCGCGCGCCGCAGAGTGAGGCTGGGAGCTGGAATATGACATCATATTGCGGCACCCATCCTCACTCTGCGGCGGGCGAGGGAGCTGAGCAGACCGCTCAGAGGAAGTGCTCCCTCGCCAGCCGCTTGCCCGCCTGCCCGACCATCAGCCAGCGCCGCCCAGCGCCTAGCATGTCTGTTAGCCGCAAGGCTAACTAGGCATTTGCCCTGGGCATTTGGGGGCGGCGTTTTTTGCCGCCCCCTGAAAAATGCCGCCCAAGGCAAATGCCTTGTTTGCCTCGCAGCTAATACATTCCTGGACGAGACCCCAGCCAAGTTGCGGTGGCTAAGGGGCTATGCTGCTTATGGTGTCCGGTGCGGTGCTTATGGTGCTCAGTGACAGCTAGGAAGCAGTGATTGGCGGAGACACCCAGTTGGGGTGCCAGGCGGTCCATCACAGTAATATTATGTAATAGAAAATATAAACATAAAACTGAGTGACTCTATCTTACCTCTTTGTCAGTCATCACCAATAGAGCATAGGGAGTGTCAGAGAAACTGAAACTATGTTTCAGTTCTCCCTTTACAATATGTGCCCTGACCGTGCCTGGGATAAACCAGATTGTGAGGTCACTTGCAAAATAATTAATTTAATAGAGACAAAATATCACATGGGAAAATGGCTAAAGCTAATTAGAGGTGATTTTCAATGTTTTATTCTATGGTATAATCTGAATTGCAAAACATAGTTTAAAGTACCCAATCTATGACAAAAACTGAGTTACGGAATTTTCCGGTTTATCTAATTTGGGCTAAATTTTGGAATTAATTTATCAATTCACTACAGTTACAGTGAATATCTTCATTCTAATGTGACCTAGTGTGCATGCGTGGTAATGGCTGCGCTCACACTAGTAATTCCCCCATAGGAAAACATGTAAAATGTTTTACATGATGCTGAATGTCCTCGTGCAAAGCGTGTGGACATCCAGCATTAGTTAGAAACATGGAAACATAAGATGTGATGACAGATGAGAACCATTCCGCCCATCTAGTCTGCCCAATTTAAAGTTAGATGACCAAAAGTTGCCTAACAACACGGTGTCCCTCAAAGGTAATTTTTTAAAACTATTTATTAAAAACTAATTTATTAAAAACTGCAATAATTACCTTTGCGGGGTTCAGGGACCTGGGACTATGCACACAGACCACTTCAATGAACTGAAGTGGTCTTGGTGCCTATAGTGTCCCTTTAATGAGGAGGACAAATCCTAGTTTCTAAAATAATTCTAAAGGTAAGTTATTTATGGCACCACATGAACACCAACATTTCCATTTATGGAAAAATAAATTACCTGAAGTCTATGAATAAATTCAATCCTTGCAGACCTTAATAAGAGTAAACAGGTGTTTATGGATTATTACATTCATTTGCATAAAACAAGCTCTCATCTAGGAAATTACCTTACAGAAGAAACTCATTCTTCATACACACACAGAGGATAAGGTAAATTAAATTTTCTTGTTCTGAAAAACAACAAACCACTTCTAACTGTATTTTTCGCTGAATTTATTTAAATAGATTTGTATTTCTAGAACTTGGTTGGTTGTGTTCTGGTGCCTTCACAGCGTGGAGCAAAAGGAACTATTATTAAATAATTACTAGGGAGTTATTCTTAAACAGTGAGCTGCAGTTACAGCTAAGGTTCAATATATAGTCAAAAATGGCTATGTGAAAAAAATTGTTGCAAGTTAAAGAAACCCTGTGGACTAGATTTTAACATATCAGAACCATTCAGAAAGTCATAACCTACTCTTGATCATCCTTTGGTCTTTATATGAAGTAACCAAAGATTGATATTTTAGAAACAGTTCAAGCACCATAATCACTACAGCCTACTCTACTGTGCAAATCAGGGCCATGCAAGGCCACACTTATTGGCGATGAGTGTTCTCAGCCATTGAGTGTGGTCCTTTATTGGTCCTGCATTGCTAAAGAGAGACAGGCTGCAAGGTATTGCCTGGGAGACCCAGGTAAGTTGTCAATCCTTCCTAAAATTACACTGTGACAGCCACAGGCCGCTCTTGGAATTATAACCACTAATGTATAGTATAGTGGTTATGGTGCCTGGAGTGTTCCTTTAAGTACTAAGGCAATTTTGGTAAATATATCGCACAGAGAAAGTTGTGTCCAGCCAGGATTCCTCACTTAATAGAAAAAAGTTATCTTCTAATTAGGGGCTCATATGGATGAAAAACATGATTTATAGAGCCTGAATATCACTGATCTCATAGGATACCATGATACCAAGTGAGATTCACTGGGAATCAACCCTGATGCTTAAATAGTTCTGCAGTCAATGCATTTACTAAATGAGCCTGTTCTCCAAATTGTTTCACTCTGATCCCGATAAGAACCATTCTGATGGGCCGATTGGTTCTTATCTGCCGTCACATGCCATGTTTCTATGTTTGTCACAGTCATGAATAAAAATGTAAATCTAGATTTCTATATATCAAATATAAATGATTACAGATCTATGTTTAATTGAACACCTAATTTCAGGGACACTGACCAATATCATAAGAATCTTTATAAGAATATCCTTGATACATTAAATCCTTTGATTATCTACCAATCAGCTATCTAATCTGTTGCACTATACCACTGCTTGTGATTAGAATAATACTAATGCATATTCCCCAATTTATTTGCCAAAAATCAATCCCCGAAGGTGTGTTCATTTTTTCAGATTATTTAATGAGATCACCAATCTGCAAAGGTTAATGGTCCACTTCTATTCATAAGACTGATTATCCTCTTTTGTACCAAACAATTAATCTATAATGGCAAATCATCTGCAAGATTGACTATTCACCGAAATTAATTATCCGCCAAACATGCTCGCATGAACAGCGGATTATCGATGCTATATCATATAGCCTTGCTAAAACATTTTAAATGTCATATATTTTAGCATTTTTATAACTGAAAATACATTGATTTGCAATGATATTTGCTATCAATTTAAGCCATCTTGTAGATCCTGAATAATAAGGTTATTATAAATATTTTTGCACTTTGCAAGGCATTGCATAAAACCGATAAATAATCACCTCAATCCTGTTAATCGATTTGGAAAATTGTTCTGTTTCCCAAGAGAGATCCGCCTTCCTGTACTCATTAAAAGTCCACAATTATGCATGACAAATGGCATATTCTAACTGACATAAGCCATCTGTTCTCTCAGACTGATTACTTTGAGTTTAATGAGTGCAATGTGTCAAATATTTTATAAGCAGGTCTGTAAATAAATTTCAAAGGTTTGAAAGCTTTGGGGGGAGGGGCGATGACATTCCAGTAGGGAAAACAATCATTCACTGGCCTAGTAAAATAATATATAAGCAACAATAAAATTGCTGGTGCAAAAGAGATAAGCCATCTCGGTGTAATTGCGTACTTTTTGACGAGATAGTTCAGAATAGTTAAAATATTTTTGAGAGACCTTTTAATAAGGGCCTATTTGGATAATGTGAACTTCCTAAATCATGCAATTATTTAATTCACAATTAAAAGCACAATTTATTTTGCATTTTATTTCACAAGGACTTTAATTCATGTCAAGTGTCCTTGAGCAGAGGTATATCTATTGTCTACTAGTCACGATTTAGCTGTTTTATGCAACAGATAACATTATCCTGAGGATAAAGCATGTCTTCAATCCATGCCAGTATCCACTTTAAATGAGAAAGGAAAAGTAGCATTTTTTCCCTCAGTTATTGGTCTAATTTTACCTCAATGTAGGTAGCTATCACTGAGATAGATGGTGGAGCATTTTGTTGTACTCTTCTTTGGGTTAAACTAATCAATACAAAATTACATTATGATACATTTATTTTAACAAGACAAAAAAACTTGGAAACTCACCTCAGGATAAGACCATTCAGGGGAATAATCGGTCACCATGAACAAACGCCCACTCTGTTGCAGCATCCCCAGAGTGCTTTGAGCTGCCGCTGATACTACTTCGGCCACATGCATGTACGCCATGGTGGTTGTTTCAGAATTGCTTAGTTGCATACCAGCTTGTTGAGGGCTACAACAAGGTATGCACATTTCTGCCTGAGTATACGGTGGTCTGTTAGCATCCTCCGTTTGGGGCAACACATTGTTGTCTCCGGCTACCAGCTGATGTCCATATATTGTATTACTCCCACCCTCTACAGATATGAAATCATTAATAAGGTCAGAAAACTGGTTGCTGAAGGAAATGTCAAAATGATCTAAGTTAAGTTCCATGTTGGAAGAGTTACTTAGGGCCTGGTGGGCAACAGGGTAGAGGCCTTGTACCATATTCCCCTGCAGTATGGGGAGAGTACCATTCCTCATTCCAGCACCATTTTCCGGCTGCATATAGTGTTCAGCATTACAGGCTTGGAGGTCTCCAGGCTTGAGCAAATTGTCATTTCCTTCAGGCTGCTGGGATGTTTCCATAGGAACCTCTTCAGTTGTCATAGTTTGGAAATTGGCTTGGAATTGCATCAGCTGGAGAGAAGAGGTTGATTCTATCCTAGTTTGATCTATAGTACCATTACAATTATTTGTTGTTTGGGCTGATGCTTCTGTTTTAACATTCGGTATTCCCATTGTGTTGACATAAGTATTGTTTGAGTCATTTATATTGTTGTGGGGATTTTGTTCTAGAGGAATAGGTTTGCTGGCATCTTGTAGAAAGAAGCTTGGGGAAGGAGTCTGATGGACATGGGGGCTCTGTACTGTCTGGTTATAGCTAGTTGAATAATCCTTGTTGGAATCAATTGCACTGAAATCCATTTGTTCTAGAGTAGTGCTAGGACTAAGACCTCCTCCAGAAGGTAGTAAGCTGGAACCAGGAGTGAGAGTTAGCGTATTTGATGAGGTGGATGGAAAACTCTCTTTTGATAACTGTTGCTCAAATGTTGTGTCCTCTGTTTTTATCTCTTTAACTAAAGCTGCATTGAATCCAAAATTACGATCAGAGCTAGAAGATCTGCGTATGTTACTGCTAATGTTATCTTCTTTAAGACCACTTCCACCGTAGGTCTGTCCTTGCTTGGGGTTGTTGAGGAAACAGTCTGGGTCAAAATTCATGGTGGTTTCTGGTATCTTCCTAGTGCTATCTAAGGTGGTAGAAAGCACAAGCTCTTCTGAGACATTGGCAGACAACATTGACAAGCTGTCTGAGCTCCCAGTTGTAGGGAAGGCAAACTTGTGGCCATCTGAACTTACAGCCAGTACTAGTCCCTGGGTAGTTGTATCTGAGGATAAAAGATGTTGGTTGGGACCAGTGTTAGGTGACATTGTGTATACTGCTTCATTTGTAACTTCTGACATAAATACAGTGGCATTTTGGGACAGACTCCCCATCACAGAGGCAACAGTCATGCTAGAAACACCTGTGACAGCAGGACTGTCAGCCATGTCTGGATCACTATTTAACCCACTGCTAATTGATACTGGAGAGTTCTGTGTAGTATCGGGAACTTCCACTTGATTTGTAGAAGAAACCTCAGTACTATTTTGATGCAGCAGCGCAGGTTTTGCCATTTTACCATTTCTTTTTTCCCGGCTGGAGGATTTGCCATGACTGTGCTCATTCTTGCCTTCTGAAACGTCATTGTTTTGGACTTCCGAGTGGGCACTATAGCTACCTGTCCTTGGCTCGACCTTTGGTGAGATGATGCGATGCTTGGCACTATTACATTTATGATGCACACTGCTACCTGCGCCTGTTAAAGAATCCAAAAACAGAATAGTATATTAAGAGCAAAATCTTAAAAATTGGAAATATGCTTCTGCAAAGATTACAGTTTCCTTTTTGCCTTCTTAATTATCTTGCAATGTTAGCTGATTTCAGACATGCAATTACATAAAAAGGACATGTACAGGAGCATAAAAATATTTTCTTCACACATTAAATCTTGTACTATTTCTTGTATTTAATTTATTTTCTGTTACTCTCTAAAACCCTAGAAAACAAGATACACACCACTCATTAGCACAACAAAATCGAGAAAAAGGTTAACTAAGAAGGTCACAGTTCTGTTCTGCTTGAAAACATTTCATCAAAATAATGCTTTTTATCTGAGTCATACCCAAATGGATATTGCTTGTTACGGAAGCTCGTACAATTAAGCAGGCTTCGGTAAAAGATTCTTCCCAATGGTCTTTGCTTTCACAAACAAACCTTTGGCACAAATTTTCCTTTTTTCACAGAAGGAAAATCTATGCATTTTGATACATCTTCTTCTAATTGTTTCCCTTTTTTCTCCCAGGAAAAAAAGGGGTGCTTAATTAATCAATAATGACCCCATAGGAAAGATATACAATCCTTGTGGATAATGACTACAATTATTTGTGTCAATGAGTTAGTTTTTGCTTTAGGTACTCGATAAATGCTCTGATGTCTTTCTATCCGTGCATCATATAGAATGTGCGTATAACAAAGTTCAATTGTTTGAACAATTCCCTAAGCTATGTTATAATTAAGTGAACTACTGTAGTTCACACACCGGCCAGAGCATCTTTCAGCTACAGGTTAGTATTTTCGAAAATCTCCTGCGGTCTAGTGTTTGAAATGTTTGTCAACATTACTCCAGGTCAATATCATTTTATTTTATTGGATTGTCCAAGATAAATATCTTACAGACTTTGTTTATTCTTCAGATAATGAAATACTTCACATAAAATATGCAATAAATGGATCCAACCTCAATTGCATCCAATTTCAGTTGTATAGAAATGCATGTATATTGTCTTATTGCCAACACAATTTATAATTTATAGGGACAGGGGAGGACCGTCAACTGTTGGACCAGGGGCAAGTACAAATGAATGACCTTTTTTTCTGCATGCAACTCACAGATCTATGTATGGATGGTCCAGCTCATGCAATGCATGCAGTATGTATGAATTTAACAAATTGAGGCTGCTGGAGTCGCGAGTGCAACATCACCTGTTCCAGCAATCTGATAGCATGACAGTGCGTTCACAGAAATCCAAAGAGACATCTATAGGGTCATTCACTAATGTGATAAATAAAAGGGGATTTTTAAAATTACGGTAAAAATATCCAAAGTGGAGAAATGTTTTTAAGTTAGAGATGCTTCCAGTTCAGTTACTTAAATTTTAAATTGACTTTGAATTCTTGTTGATTTCTCACTTTCCCATAGTTACTTGTAAACATCTCTAGAGACATCAAATATAGTCAACATAAGCAAGGTCCATTCCAGATACTGAAGTCTCCCTAGAAAATTCCTAGTGAGCCATTTCAGGCTTGGAGAAAATTCAGATTGTGGACAACCAACCCATGCATACTTTCCAATTTAAGAGAGCAATCCCTATTTTTGGTCCTAATCCCTCTGTTTGTCTTTTCTATTCTAATGTCCCCATTTTGTGTGAGTTCCATATAGTTGGTGTATAACAGAGCTCCACAGCAATAATACTCCTAATAATGTGTATTTAACCTAAATTGTTATTAGTAAGTCAAATAAAAATTTTCAGAACAGCCCTGCCACTGACCACACCTCCACTCACAGTCCTAAAATTAAAGTGTCCTTGTTTGTCCATCTTACATTTTGGAAGGCATGCCCAGGTACAAACCAACACTGCGTACAGGTTCTGCACAAATCCTGTCTCTTGCCTCCTCCTTCAATACCATGCCAACACGCTGAATGTTCTCTGCATGCTCTATGTATGAGTGCGTATAATGATGTACTTGCGCTGTGATGGATCGGTCAGTTCCAGGTTTTCCAGAGTGTATGGTGTCAGGGAAGAAAATGAGGTTGCTGGGCACAGAGCCCTGAAATTGAGATGGTCTCACCAAAATTGGAAGAGTTTGAGGCACTCGACAATTCAAACTTCATAGCCCAAAGCGAGCAGTTTCTAACTAGCCAAGGTACTTCCTGGTGATAGAAGACCTCAAGGCCTGAAGCCCAAAATTCAGTAAAGTCAAATCAGAGTATCTTTGTAATATTTTATAATTTTGAATTGGTTGTTTTTGAATACTTTCTTATAAATGCATTCCATATATAGAAAAACGTTATAAAGGAATGGGTCAGTTCCTAACTGTAGTACCATTTTAATTTTACTCCAGGTAGTTGCCTGGTATGGCCAGGGCTGCATAAACAAAGTGATTTAACACATAACTGGCAGGGAACTGACTAGTGAGACTGCAGGGGCATGACCTGTGCACCACAAACACTTCAGTAAGCTAACATTGTTTTAGACAAACCATTTAAGTTGTTTTACAGTAAAAATAGAATATATATATGGGTTTTGCTTCTGGGAACATTGTTGAACTACAATTACATTTCAGGAAATGTTGCCATCATTCAATTGTATCCAATACAGTGTCTTCCAAAAGTATTCAGACCCATTATACATTATACTTTCTTAGAAATGGTCAAACAATATTTTTATTAGTAACTCATCTGCTCTAAAAGTAAATTTTAAAGCAGACATTAGTTATTTCTGTGTATACATTTAAAAGAAAAAGAAAAATGAAGTATGCAGCTTGCATAAGTCAATAAGTTAAAATCCAATCCAATTATTGTCTTTGAGCCATCCCAGAGCTATTACAGAACCTTCATGCTTCGAATCAGTGTCCTGCTGAAAGGTGAATGGAGTGGCAGAACTACCGGTGCCTGCAGGCTTTGGGGACCCATGGGGTAGCCCATACAATTAGTGTAAACCCAAAAGGCAGGCTTGACTGATCAGGGGCCCAATCGGGTGCTGCGGCTCTTCGGTAGCATGACTGGGCCCATTTAATGTAGGCACCCAGTGCTGGGGGGAAGTAATTTCCTGTCTGTTACCCCCAGCTTCCAGAACAAGCAGAGGCTAGGAAGATGGAGGAGGTACAGAGAGCAGAGGAGGGGGAGCACAGCAGTCTACCACAGACACCCATCAACCTAAACTAGCCCAGGAAGCCACCCTCCTGCATACAAACAGTATGGAACTAAAAATGTAAATTGCATCTTGTGTATCTGTGTATCTTTGTGTGTCAGTATGAGTATCTGTGTGTGTTAGTATGTGTGTGTGTCTGTGTGTGTCAGTTTGTATGTGTGTATTCATGTGTGTCAGTGTGGGTATATGTGTGTATGCTTTTGTCAATGCTTATCTGTGCGTGTCATTGTACATGTGTATCTGTGTGTTAGTTTGTAGCCACATATGTGTATGTGTGCATACATCTCAGCATTAAAATTCAAACATCAACACTACATGCAAACACATTTCTGCAATCAAACACCAACACCACATACAAACACACTGTTCCAATCATATAACAACACTACATGCAAACACACTGTTCCAATCATATAACAACATTACATACAAACACATCCCTGTATTCAAACTCCAAATTGTATACAAACACATCCCTGTATCAAAACTCCAACATTGTATACGAACACACTCCTAGATTCAAACACCAAAACTACACACAAATACACCCTACATTCAAACAGCAACACCTCATACAAACACACTACACAAAAGTATGCCAATGTTTTCAAGTGGCAACAGTACATACAAACACACAACTGAATTCAAATGACACACACACACACACATACACACACACACACACATGCACACACACACATACCCTACATTCACACATACGCCATACAAAAACATGCTTGCATTCAAACAACCCAAAACTGCCCACAAATAAAACCCTTCAAGAATGGTAGGACAGATGGGAAACTACCTTTGTCTGTGGGTGCATAAAAAAATTGGCTTGCAGCCGGGCTCTCTCTACATTAGTTCCACCATTGCTTCCAAGCGTTAGCTTTTAAGGACTGAAAAATGTTTTTCTGTGAAATTTCCCTTTCATTCTCACAATGTTCCCATTAAATGCTGATGAAAAGCATCCCCCACAGCATGATGTTGCCATCTACATAGGTCAGTGCATGAAAAACTCTATGCAGTGTTTCATTAGCACGTGTACATTGTTTTGGTTGAATTGTGTCCAAAATCAAAAAACTCTAGCTTGATCTCATCTGATGACAAAACCTTTCCTATATTTTTTGGTAAGTCAGTCTCATGCTTTTTTAGAAAATTCCATACAGGCTTTCTTACGCCTAGCATTGAGTAATGGTTTCTTTCTTGCCACCCTTCCATAAATGCTTGCTTGATGCAGAGCTCTTGAGATTGTTGACTGGTTCACGTCAGTATCAGCCACTGGCTTCTGTAGCTCCTTTGAAGCCTCTTCTTGGCTTTCCTTGCAAGTCATCTCTTGCTCAGCCACTGAGATTTTGAGGACAACCTTTTCTAGACAATGTATGCTGGTGCGATGTAGCCTCCACTTCTGGACAGTTGATCCAACGGTGTTCACTAGTGTTTCCAAACACTCTGATATTACTTTGTATTGTACTGATGTAGTTTGAGCAATCTATCTCTTACTCCTTTATCTTACTTCTGCAGCTTCCCTCAGATCTGCAGCCTACCCAATGACCCGTATCCAAATTGGTACTTTTATCCAGAGAAAAATGCTCATTACTTTAATGTCTCACAGGTAGAGACCAATTGTTGGTAATTGTTTTGCTATTAGGGCATTTTTTCAGCTGTATAAACATGGAGCTTCCAGATCAGTCTGGTAGAATAGTATTGCAAACCACATATTTTACTTTTTTTTCTCTTTCAAAAAATAAAACCAATGTTATCTTAAAATAATTATTTTTGAATTTAAACATTTTAAGTATCATACAGAACAAAAGTTCACTATATATATATATTTTTAAAATAAAATGTGAGAATTGGCCAATGATCCGAATACTTTTTTAGACATTATATATTTGGGTGACCAAGATGAATATGGTCTCCCTAAATCCTTTGTTACAGTTGGCACAGAGAATCCTTTGGTTAAAAAACACCTGAGAATGCACCTAGAGCGTCATTACAAGAATAAGATGTCATAGTTATGGTATTCGAACTTACCCCAAATCTTCAGAGGATGCTAGCAATTGTTTGGTGTGCTTTAATTTTGCTACTACAGGAATTAAAGTATGTATACAAATTATTAAAGGGACACTGTAGACACTGCAACTGCGTCATCTCAATGAAGTAGTTATAGTGTATAGAGTTCAGTGACGTCATTTTTTTATTCGGTGTTAAATTGTTTTTCATGTTTTAATGCTAAATGAGAGTCTTTAGCAGCCTATCTCATCTATGCTGATCTGACTAATGAAGAAGCATTAGTGTGCGCAGTAAATGAGGCAATGATTGGCTGAGAGTGTCAGCTGACTTCTTTTTAGCTTATCACAGTCACCCATTACTGTTCGATAAATACTTTGACACTGAATAGAGGGACAACGCCAGGGGACTCCAGGCACAGTAGCCAATTCAAATGAGATGAAATGGTCATAGTGCTTAGTGTGCCCCCTTTAAGTAATAACATTTAAAACATTACTGTATTTGGTAGAACAATTAACCCATTGATTACAATTTAGTGAATTTAATTATCTTTTTTTTATCATTATTGCTAATCATGTTGCTAACCTGAAAAAAACAAACATAAAAAATAAAGATTATAACTGCAGCCTAACATTATTTTGTATAGGGAAAAATCAGCCATTTTTTGTTTCAGTTCCACGTATATCACTTAAATAAAATATGAATTGAAAAAAAAAGGATGCTTCATCACTGACAGATGGCAAGTTAGGGTTGGCATGGTAAAAAGGGTGAATTACATGACATTACATGCGATTTATGAACTAATTCATCACATGTAGCGTAATGCCCAGAGAATCCAGTTCATTCCACTATTTAACCCCTTTGCCACAAATGAGTTAAATATCTTCAGATTTATTTAGTTTTGTAAATTGTTAATCAATATAACACAAGCTGAAGAATGTCAAAACCCCTCCAGAGCATTCCATTTGAGCAGTATACATTCTGATTTTTACTGCGCCACTGGACTTAGAAATCTGCAAGTATATCAACAATTTGTGCAGAGAAGCAAAAGACTAGACTGAAACCAAATGAGAACTGGTATGAAAAAAAATGTATTATGTTTGTGTGCATTCCTTCTAATGCAAATATGTATTTGTTCAATACATGTAAATATCTGATACATACCATTAGAATAAAAATGTTTGTCTTGTGCGAGACGAATTGAATAAAAATATATTTTTTTCATTGTTATATAGTTACAAAATAAATTGAAATATTTTTTCCTTCTCTAAACTTTTGTCTAAATGTGCGTGTTTTCTGTGTTTATCAAGTCAATAGGAATCAGTGACGTTTATTCACTGACAACGTTACTCAGTAAACTACAAAGTGTGTAAAATGCACAGGGGATTGCAAATTATTATTCAATAGTATTCAGGATACTAACACAGTATTTGTAAGTGGCAGTGTGTATTCATACCTTTTTGGAGGTATGCAATTGGGATGCAATTAGGACAGGGGGTAGACCGGCCTTCAGTGGTGTGCATAATATGGGTATTCCCATTGTTTTGACACCAGGCTGATTTGCCCTTTCTGTGGGTGGTCCCATACCCTTTCCAGACAGGCCCAGTCATTTTGAGCATGGCCAGTTATGCAACATGTGCCACTGGCATGCCCCTTGAGCATCCCAACCCCCTGTCCCAATGACATACATCCCAATGTTGGTAGGTATAGATGCACACTGCCACTCACAAATACACACAGATGCATACACAGGCACACACAGATACTCACATAGGTGCAATACACACACTAACACTAAATTGGGACAGTTGGAAGGGAATCTATGTATCTAAGTGTGAGGCACTATATATTTGTGTGTGTGTGGCAGTGTGGGTTTGAAATATTGTGTATTTGTATGTGTATGTAATTGTGTATCTGAGTGTGTCTGGCAATGTGTATCTTTGTGTGTGAGTGTGTATGTCTACGTGTCTGGGAGAGTGTATCTGTGTAGATGCCTTGGAGTTAGTTTGAGGATCCCCGCAAAATAGTTGTGTAAGGGCCCTATTTCTGATGGCAACTTTTATCACATGATTAGCCAGAGCTTGAATGTCCCTTGTGACACAATTTAAAGCAGTAGAAGTTTCCTGTGAAATGTCAGAAACAATTTGTACATAGAACATGCACAGCTAAAAATGAAACAAGCTAGTACATTTTCACCAAAAACAATATAAAAGTAAACTACTTGTCTGACAGACAGTGTTTTTTATGTATTAGACAGCAAATATTGGACAAAATTCTAAATGTGGAGCAATTACTATGTTAATCATTCGAATGTTCCTACCATTGACTCAAATTTTACAAATTGAAACTAGAATTGCTGTTTATATACAATTCTGGTATCACTCAAAATGTGTGAAAGGCATCTCCCCTACAAGATTAGCAGCCCAACACGTGGGGATATATTCATCAAGGCTAATCAAGGCTATTGTAGGGCATAGTGCTAAATAAGGAACAATAAACATGAGAACAAATATAATGTCACTCAACATGTAGCGCATTGCACCTAAATACCACCTGTCTAGCTAAATAGGACTATTTGGAGGAGATTTATGAAGGCAATACAGGCACTATTTTGGACGCAAATTGGTGATAGACATTTTTTTTGGTTGCAAGGGTGATTAATCCATATTTAGAACTTTTCTCCAGAATATCACCTGGTTTTGCCTTGATAGGCCTCCACCTGTTAAACAAAAAAAAGCAGTTTACAATACATCAGGGAGATGCAAGTGCTACTCTTTCGGTAAGTGCTAAAAATGAAGTAAATATGTTTTATCACATGGAAACCAAGAGAATAGAATATCCCTTAACATTCAACACTTTGCCCCAGAATAGCACGTATTGTGCCTTGACAAATCTCCCCCAAAACTGGCCAATGTTTGAGTTACACCGGAGGAGTGAATGTTTGGTGCAGCCTTGGGCTGCACACTTTAATTTGGACACTAAGTGTTTAGATACATTTGCAGTACAAAATCTGGATGAAACTTATTCAGGCATTTAGAACTTCTCAGTGAACATGCCTTTATTGAAAAGCAGCTTATTGATGTGTGTAATTGGTATTTTGGAAAGGGTTATCAGTTTCCCAGCTGCATAGCGGACCAATGAGGCAAACTAGTGGGTATTAAATAAATTGCGCACAATTGTCCCTATTCTGGCATCTTAGGCCGTGTCCACAAGCCACATCATTTCTGAATGTTTCCAAAACAAAATATTGCTTTTGTCTCAAGTTTTATAGAGGGAATCACTGGTTACATAAGGATACAACTGGTATTTTTCCAAACCCTATGTTTAATCTCTATAGTTACCTAAGTTGCCAGTGCAGAGACAGTTGTGCGTCCGAGGCTGTGGTTTGGTCTGATGACTGTCGAGAATCTGCTGAACAAGGTGCTCCACTGAAAACCCTGAACTGCTGTTCCCATTGCTGCATGTCCATTTAATACCATGAACTGTGGAGAGAACAGCGGAGGCCACAAGTCAAAAACACAGCAGGGTTTTGTTTTTTTATGAAAATGTTAAGTTAATCTATGATAACTGTGGTTTTAGATAACCACGTACTATGTGCTAGCTGACTAAAAAGGGAGATTGTAGCGTTAGTCTAAATACATATCTCACTATGCTTTCAGAAATAACTATCAAAAGCACTAGCAATAGAAGCAGATCTTCTGAGACCTCTCAGCAACAGAGATGTACAAATGACTCAATGTTACTCATTGAGACTTGAAGAAAGGAGATTTCACCTAAAGCAACAGAAAAAAAAGTTCTTTACAATAATCAAATAGATTAACAACCTAGAGAAAGTGTGCTATAAAACATCATAGATGCCTTTCTAAAAAAATGACAATGTGCTTATTTTAGCAAAGCAAGACAAATAAGAATATAAATAAAATTATGGACATTAATAATAATAAATCCTACTACTTAAGGAGCATTGTCGCTTGTAATGTGAAGTCAAGAAGGAATATTTAGTCATGTGAAATTAACCTGAACTTTGTGCTTTATTGCCGTGTTTTGAATCAACATCAGCAAAAGGTATATGTAGAAATTAGAATGTTATGAATTTTTAGGGGATTTGAAAATCGTGTGGTCTGTAAATTTTTGCAAAGGCGATAAGCCAGGTGGCATGTCTGCTGGATGGTGGCACCAGGAGGGATTAAGGGAGATGAGAGATACACTTAACTCTTTCTCTGTTGTTGCCATCGTCTTTCTTCAACTCTTGGCTGAAGAGGCTGCCAGGAGTCACATTATTGTTGTACTCTCATATACATGCCTAGCCGTGCAAAATGTATTTATTTATATTTTTTTTTAGGGAAGTTCTACAGATCTCCTTAAACATGCACAAGCCGATACTGGTCATCATTGGAGAAAATCCCTCTTTATTCCAGTTACTGGGAGTGACAGCTGCTTGGAACTGACAAACCAAGGCAGACAGAATTAGCATTCTGGAATACAATATAGCTTTAAAAAATATCTCAGACTTGGGTGATAGCATTTTTTTCCAACCTAGAATTTATATTTTACTTTACCTCCACAACATCACAAAAAAGTTTTGAGACACTTCATTGAGGTGCAGTTTTCCATTGCATTGGATGATTCCATCATAAACTCAACTTTTTTTCATTAGTAACAATGTGTAAATTTCACTGGCATGCACCCATGTTGGCCTCAACTCCATCTTAGCTGTTCTTTCACATTTGTATAGCTACAAATATTGGTAGTTGTTTCTGCATGACAGGGTTAGGCCAATCCTATAACTTAACTGTGGTCCTAGCATAGCATGCCATGAAAGGTTTAACCCCTTAAGGACACATGACATGTGTGACATGTCATGATTCCCTTTTATTCCAGAAGTTTGGTCCTTAAGGGGTTAAAGAAAGACTATAAGCACCAAAACAACTTTAGATTAATGAAGTAGACTAACTGCGTAATTCTCCGCTTAAAATACCATTAATGCACAGTCTGATTAATTTATAGTTCATCTTCTGCCTTGTTAAAAGCCTGATATAGGCTACAAGAGCCTCCTGTGTGTGATTAAAGTTACATTAACAGAGCAGGAGGTATAAACATCTAAAGTTGTCTGAGCTGTCTTAACTGATTGAAAATAAAACCATTTTTTCATTGAGGCTGCATGAGCCATAGCCAGGGGAGGTGTGGCTTGGGCTGTATAAACAGAAACAAAAGTGATTTAATTCCTAAATGGCAGAGAATTGAGCAGTAAAACTGCAGGCGACATGATCTATACACTAAAACTGCTATGGTTAACTAAAGTTGTTTAGGTGCTTGGAGTATCCATTTAAGGACCTGCAGTTTAGTATGATCATAGATTTAAAGAACTTAAATGAGAACTGTCTTTTTATGATTTTAAATATTATATCTACCTAAGCCTATATTTCACTAATATGTTCTTCTGAGATGTCATAATAAAATATGACATCCTGCAACTGGACACCTTCATTTTAGCTCCCTATCAATCATCGACATAAGTTCTTTCCTTTGCACTGTGGTGACATTTTTACATCAAACTAATATGGTGACCAGGGGTCATGTGACCAAGCTCATGTATGCCTTTCTTACAGGGGGATAAGCTTTACGCATTGATATGGCAATTAGATTGTGGTTGTTGTTATTTTAGTTAGTTAGATTGTCTTTCATTATTTGTATGTTGTTGTTGTTTTGTCTCTGAAAAATAATTTTTAAAGTAGACGGACCAGAGTTTATATGTGTATGCGTGCATAATTTACATTATTATTATTTTATTATTTATATAGCACCATCAGATTCCGTAGCACTGTTCAATGGGATAGTTTGGTAATTCACCACATACACCAGGCAGTCAGCATAGTGAAAGAAGGGGAGGAATTAAAATACAAATTATATTTCTCTTCCTCGTTAATAATCTGTGCCTGTACTGAAATGTTGTTTTTTTATTTTATTTTTTTATTTATTTAAATGGACTAAAATGGTTTATGACGTAATTAACTAAATATTTAAATACATAAAAACAAAAAAAGTTTAACAAAAGTTCCAGGTGCTTTTCTATATTATATTGAATGGTTTAATTTCCGGAGGAGTTACGGATCCTCTTTAATTAAAAATGTACCGTTCGGTGTATTGTTACACCACAAGTGGAAGCAGATGCTGTCTCTCAAAAAGAAAGTAAGCTCTTTAGATATCTAAGTCCTGTCAATTACACTTTATTTCTGCCAAGCTCACAAAATAATTCTCTATGAACAGCAACCATACTCCCAAGAAATCTGTCTTGCTGTTGTTACTTTTGAAATAGCTAACGAGTTTTGTTTACTGAGATATTGTTTGTTGGAAATGCTACCAATGATTCTATCTACAACTCTTTAGTCTTGTTTACTAATAAGTATGCTGCTGTCTGCGGCCACTTTATACAAACTGAGAACAAGTACAATTGTCAAACTTTCAATAGATTTATACCTGCTTCAGTTTGCTTAAAGGGATACTCTAGTCACCAGAGCAACTACAACTTATTGTAGTTCTGGTGAGTATAGACAGTCCCTGCAGGCAATTTCATGCACACACTGCCTGTTTAAATTAAAGCCTATTGGCACCTCCAGTGGCCACTCCTCAGATGGCTGCTGGAGGTGCTTCCTGGGGCAGTGCTGCACAATAAGCAGCACTGCCGTTCATTGTCTCCACACTCTTCATGGAGACGCTAAACTTACCTCATAGAGATGCATTGATTCAATGGCATGGCTGGTGTTTTGCCCCGCCCCCACACCACCTCCTTGGAGATCTCAGGCAATCCAATGCTTTCTCATAGGATGATGTCAGCCAAAAAGGCGGATCTGGGGACCGGCCAGCACCAGCGGACCTGCACAGCACTGGAAAAAGGAACTTTTTAACCCTTTCTAAGGGAGCTAAAGGGGGCATATCACCTAAATGGTGGTTTGAACATCATAGGGTCAGGAATATATGTTTTGTGTTCCTAACTCTATAGTGTTCCTTTAAGTAGTTAAGGACCTGACTTCTTAAGTCCAGAATATATATACATTTCAATCCTACTAATGGACATTGAGAGCTTGATAAAAATGCATTACTGGGACTGAAATGTTGAGCTACTTAGATATTCCTGACTGCTTAATTCAATTAAAGTAGATATAAGTATATTGTAAGATTGCAAGTCAAATGAGGCACTGCTTGGTGTAAATTGGCACCCATAAATTTAGCATATTCCACTGTGTTATTACAAGGGAATAGAGTGAACACTTGATTAGTGTGATATGTAAATACAACTGATCCAGAAGGAGCTAACGGTCCTTATCTCAAGGGCTTACAATCTAACATACAGACAGATCAATATAACTTACCTATATGATAATGTTATGCTGACCAATTTTATAGTTCATATCCATTTTACAGAAATGCCAAAATGTTGATGCTGTATAAATAATCTTACAATATTAACCACATCAATGGTTTATTGATTTTTTTAAATAGTTTTTTTCATTCATATGAGAGATTCCTTTGAAAAAGTTATCTGTCGATGAAAAAGCCGCATACCCTTTCTGTTTGCTTAGTTATAAGATGTCTGAGCTGTCTCGTGGTGCTCTATTTAGTCCTTCACATTTGTCCCTTTACACAAGCGTTGACAGAGGTATGATTTTTGTGTCCTAAGGGTTTTTATGATTTTTGTTTTCTTATTGTAGGGTGTATGGGTGGGAGAAGGGTATGGGGTGCCTAGTCCTCTCCATTTAAATGTACAGACACTGAACAATTTATTGTCTACAATGTGTATTAAAGACCCGGGGCTGCCATGTCAGAGGGCTGTTACGCACTTTAGAAATAAGCAATCCAGTTGAGGAGATATAACTATCTTCCCTAAATAGAAAGCATTACAGAACTCCTGCGCAGGCCTTTAATGGTACGTGCTGATTGCTCCATTTCTCCTCCTGTGCAGTAGTGGTGGGAGGAAATGATAGCATATCACTTCATCCTAGCATGTGAAGAAGTCACACAGGAGACATTGAAGATTGCAGACTGATCCCCTCAGGACCCCAGGGTAGCCACATTTCTGATACAAAAGTTATGAAACCAAGAGGGTGGCCCATAAGATATATTTTTGAGTGTGTTTGTCATGTAATGTGAGTTTATTTGCCTGTGTGTGTCTGTCAGAGTGTGTATCTCTGTGGTGTGGCATTGTGTATGGGTATGTATGTGGTGCAGCATTGTGCGTCTATGTGACTGTGTACCTGAGACTAAATGTCTAGCAGTCATCAACTTTGTGTGCGTCTGTCTGGCAGTTTGACTCTTTATGTGTGTGCTTTGTACTTTCTGTCTGTGTATCCACCGGTAATAATGGTATCTGTGTTCAGGAGTGTGTGAATGTGTTGGAGGACCCAGCCATTGGGGTTGTAAATGGCCCAACGAGTTGTACTGGCAGTCCTGCGCACACTCCATAGAACATGCAGAGTTAAATAAAAGCAGTATAAACTGTATTTATTTGAAAGGCTGATGATCCAAATCAAATTGGAATGTGCATAATGTTCCGTACTAGCTCTAGCTAAGCATGGAGAATGGAGTCCGGACTGTATACAGCAAGTGTCTAATGTACTGATTCATTTAAATTTGCTTTTACGAAAACTGTGAATGGTCTATTTATTGAAAAGTGAATTGAGGTGAATTGACATGAACCGATTGATCTTTGAATGATTGAATGGTAAAGGTTGAGTCAAAACAGACCAATTGTAAAAGTTACTGAGATAGAAAGAGACATTTTCCAACTAGGCAACTTTCACCAAATGTTTTGCAATTTTATTGCCAATGCTCCACTATTTGCTGTTTAATGATTTAATGCTGTTTTTTCTCAAACAGTTATTAAATATTTTGACAAAAAAAAAAATAATGCTCCCCCAGCACTTAAATCCTGGTTCCTCACCAGCTGCTTGTGTAATATAATAATTATCCAACTACATTATCTCTTCAACCTTAGATGGCAACGATAGTCGGAATACTCCAAGCACCATAACCACTACAGCAGGCAATCCAGAGAGAACAATCCTCATGCCAGAAAAAGATTGGATGCAGGGCAATCAGCTACAGGTGCCTGGCAGGAATTAGGTAAGTTCTAAAACCACTGACAATGTATTATTGTGAAACAGTAATAAGGCACAACAGGCTGCAGTGGTTATGGTGCTCTGAGTACTTTTACAAAAGTGGATTATAAGTACAATGATCAGTCTTTAAATACACTATATGTATATAAACTACATGCTCCATAATGCTCCCCAAAGCAAAGGATAATGCCTGGGGTGCAAAGGTTGTCATTTATAGATTGCTATTTTTGAGTGTCAGTTAGTTCTCACTAGTAAATATACTAAATATCTAAAAAATATATAAAAAAAAAAAATCGTGCCCTCGCATGTCTTAATATATCACACACCACTTGTGTGTCCCAAACACACAAACACAAACCGCTTGTACTCAAAAACCCAAATGATTCCAAAACATTAAAAAATTAATGGGCGATGCGAAGTGATTGACTCTATCACCAATATAATATGGCACACACACAAAGGCAGTAAAGATACAATACTTATAAAACTCAAGTTTTCACTTAGGACCAATTTAACTTAGTATGGGTCCCATCCTAATGACTCAATCATTGTCATCGGAAAAATGATAACACAAAATATTCTCTTTACTGTTTACTTAGAAATCAACATTTACAGTTTAAAATGGTGGCAACTAATCTTGTTTTAAACCAACATATATACATCAATAGATTATGTTTCTTCTTCCATTTTAACAGTGACCGTGGTGGGTAGAACTTGCCTCCATCAAAAACATTAAAACTTGTGGTAAGTTTTTTAAACGAAGTTCAAAAAACCTTTATAAAGTTTTTTGTTTTTTTTGCTAGACTAGCAGTCATTCACTGTGTATGACATCTCAAACCAATTTTACATTAACAGTTTCAGTGAAGGGAAATAGTTTTCCCTCAGAGGTACCTCTTAATTACCTCTGAAGAAAACAGGAATTAATAAAAAAAAATTTCAAAAACATTGTTGGGTTCTCTAGATGAGTATCTACTGGTGTGGGGGGTCTATTTTTTTGTATGGATGCAAGAACATACAATAATTTAAGTGTTGTGGTATGGCTTAAGGATTTATATATTGCCTTCCCATCCCATCATACATAGCAACAGATGAAAAAGAAGAGGGTAGTTGTAAGGGCCAAATTGTTTTTAATCAATACTCTTCTCCACATTTCTCACAAAGTAAACTTTGTTAGGACCCCCATTTTGGCTCCCCCAATTGATAAAGATCCATTTTGTGGTCATGAGTGAACATATTCGTGGTGTTAAGCAACTGATAACTGAGGCTATATGGTCAGGAAGTATTTTTTTTTTTACTTTTACTTAAGTTAGTACTCCGCAAAGAAAAAAAAGGAATTAGCAGGTGACAGAGGTTATTGATTTAGAACATGACTCCTGCTCTAAGTGTGTCCAACATGTAATTGGACACATGCATAGCTCAGTTAATGTAGGTGGTCAAATATTGACAATATTGTTACCATGCCCCCCCACTGTTCAAGGTTACATTTCTGTATCTCAGACACTGTATTGCAGTTGTGTGCTGTTGGTTACACTCTATGTTATGTTATGAAGGGTATAAAAATGAAAAGCTAGTGAAGGTTGACAGATTGCAAGCAGAGAATTTCTGGATGCTTAATGCAAATTACCTACTGTCTTGGCATATCCAGTATGCAAATTGCCTCCCCCTGCCTCCCCTTAAAATTCTCCTCTGACTCCATAAGTTGTTAGTACTGAATATCAAATACTATCAAGATGGCTTTTAACATGTCACGCTCTGCTTACCGACACATAATGAATCAGCGGGAATGGAGATTTCTAAAGGGAAAAAAGTGCGTTGTAAAAGGAAGGTTAATAATAAAAAAAGGAGAAAAAAAATCCTTCTTTTTTAAAGGCTGCAAAAGTGAAACCATTTTAAAAGTACATTTAATTAAATTTAAGGTCACAGCAGGTGATGCAAAGGCAACATGATACAAGGGGATTCCTCGTTTAAAACATACTGCCAGGGCAGTAATTAGCTTTTTTTTATCCCCCAAAGCATGTATAAATACAGTTAAGGGATATTTTAGGTTAAAAAATGAATCTCTATTTAATTTGTTTCGTGGAGAAATTGTACAATTATGTTAATATATTTACAATGATTTAACGCCGTGAGTGCCAGGAGGTGGGGTAATTAACAAATTAAACGGCGTTCTGTAACATTGTTACTGAAAATCTTGCAAAGATATTTAACCGTTGTTTTGTCATAGTGAATATTAAAGAATGTCATCCAGTCTCTCTTAAACACTTTGTACCTGAAATATGCACGTTTGTCTATTCAAATATAGTTCACATTTCCATTCATTTTCCTTTAGCTGTTGTCTTGCACAGAGTTTAAAAAAATTGTCGTTCAAACAAAGGTTATGCCTACCTTGCTGAACATGTTAAACGCGTCAGGCGGTGTCTTTTTCATTCTGATTTAACACTTTTCTCACACGGGTAGCACAATTTAGTTGCACCTTTTATTTACTTATTTTATTGAGCCCTGTTCCCCTGTCCTGGTGTGTCGAGGTAGTCATAGAGTTTAGTTCCTCAACTTGATCTAAGGCTAGGAAGGCATTAAATTTACCTAGCTGTCTAATTAAACTTGGTCTCATATCTGAAATTGTACATTTGTTAATGTATACCTTGGCACATGTTTTTATGCTGTATTTTACCTTATCTGAGAGGGACCTGGCAAGATTAGTATCTGTAGCATTAACTCTTTTACCCGTAGACATTTTTTACCTCCAAGCTGTATACACCTATATATAGAGTTACCTTTAGGACCTATATTTTCACTTGGGCCAAAGTATTTGTTTAGTGGACATACCCTTTAACCTGTTGTTACTATAAGACTGTTATTTAGGACTAAGTATCTATAGCACTTATTCTCTATAGCTTTCTTAGGTTAATTATTTGTCCCTCGCTCTCCTCAGGGTAGAACAGTGGGTTTTGCCGTTTACAATTGTTGCTCTGTTTATATGTTTTCATGTGCGCCACTTAGTTTGGTGTGTATTTGGGATTTCCATTTGACTTGTCTGCCACTTTTTAAAGATAAAAGCATTTAGCCTTAATAAATAATAGATTAACAGTTAGGATTTCTAGCGCTATTAACAATAAAGGTAGGCAGCTGGAACCACTCAAGCCAGAGTTTCTTCTTTGTGGTAGTTGGTATGGTGTAGAATAGTGGTACGGTAGCAGAGCCTTTTGCTAGTACTCACTTCCAAGTGACAGTCAGTGAATATGCAAAATAAGAAGACAGAGGAATACCATATAGTGTAGTGTATTTTCTCATAATATGTGAAAGGAATATAGAAAAACACTTCCAATCTGGTAGAGCTTCTGACTAGTTCCAAATGTGTTAGCAGTTGGGCAGTATAATCCCTGCCTGTGGATATACTGGTCCTTTGAAGTCTTCTGTAAATTGTATGTTCGGTTCTGATCGCAAGTAGATTTGTACAGAATTTCAAACTTGGTAGTGGCAAGTCATCAATTATGCGGAGAAAATAAAACAACCAATAGTGCTCAATTATAAAATGTGGAAATATAAAATAAATAACAGGAGAGGTACTCACTAAGGGAGTGCATATTCACTGACTGTCACATGGACCTGAGCACAAGCAAAAGGCTCTGCTACCACACCACTATCCTACTCCATTCAGAAGTTTGTGTCTGTTTGGGTCTCTTTTTGTGCATGTACTTGTAGTTCAAACAAACTTGGTGGTAAACAAGGATGGGCACCCTTCTTAAGATTCTCTACTTTAACCCTGCTCTGGTCCCATATTAGTATTCAGTGCTTAATTTACAAGTCTGAATCTTAGCATAATTTTTGCACAACTTCTGGTACTAATTTGGTTCATGTCCTCTGAAACAGTGCTCTTGAAGCCTAATAGGGCCACCATCATACCAGCCAATCTTTCCTGCCCAACTTCCATGAAGGACAGTTGCAGGGAGGAGAGCAGGCTACACTGAGTGGCCCTGCCTATCAAGGGGATAGGCCAGCCAAAGAAAGAAGCAAGCAAATAATTTAGTGGGGTGGGTCTGCCCTAAAGAATGCAGGCCAAGCTGACTGGCTGCCTGCCCCCTCAAGCAGACCATGCACGGAATTCTCCCGAAGTGCTCTGTGCTTGGTCCTTGTGCCCCCATTCCTCCTGCATTTTGAAACCTGCTCAGCATAGAGGTTTCAAAGACCTATTTTTCCTGGACCTTACCCCAAATATTTGTCTGTTGGCACTTATGCACCAATAGTCCGATGTTTGAAAATATTCCTACCAGTGCACTAGTGTCTCAATGACACAGAGTGAGATTAACTTACCTTTGCTAAAGCAGGAATATCATGGAGTCTATTCTGTTAAGAATGTGTGGTGTGGAGCTGATAAAAAAAAGTTTGGAATAAAATAGCTGGGGATATGTATTTAGTGTAAAGCAGAGATATTTTTCAAATAGATAAGTGTGGCCTAGGTGTGCTTGTTACTATTCAGAACACGGCAATTTTTTGTTTAGCAATTAGAGCCCCATGAAATGCCAACCTGTTAGTGTTGCCTTATGACTAATTTGAAGATTAGCAGCTTAAAATTTTAACTTACAGCCAGGGGCTTTGACATACAAAGCTCCTTAAAGGGTTACCGATCTTTTGAAGAACTTTGTTAAATATGTCATTGCTTTTCAGCAGATACTGCTTTAGCAACTGTTGAAGTGCAACCCCCATGATCCTTTGCCAGTTTTAAGCAGGATTCTTGATAAAGTGGAGTTAACCAGTGAGGTGTGAGCTAATTATTACCTATCCCTTATTCAAAAGGTTATCATTGTTTAGATTGTAAATGTTTCCATGTCAGATGGTGTTCCACAGTACACCTTGGTGCTAGAGGGGCTCACAGTCATAGAAATGGTTCTTCTTCCTATCCATCAAAATTTAAAGCTGTTGGTCCAGGAATCACAATTATCACCCACTTCCTGCTCTGCCAGGTGAATGATGAGTCTTATAAAAAGATATGGAAGGGCTGCGCCAAATAAGGGTAGATAGTCCAGTAAAGTATTGCTAGGGTGCCAATAGATGGTTTAGGATACTTGATAGAGTTCCTCTGTGGATGCGTCTGAAGAAGCCACTTATGGTGAAACGCGTTTATGGTTATTAATTCTGTATTTTACTGTGTATTTTAGATCAATAAAAGTTTTTTGGCTACTTTATTGTACCAATCCTCTTTTTATTGCACTCTTTATGCACTTTAAACAACTTTTGTTTTTGCCTATTCCTGGCATTTTAACCTTTCCTGGTTACTTTTACTTCCATTGGCAATTTTAAAGTTCCAGTACTCCAAGAAATCCTAGGTGGGGATCATACCACCGGCGCCTATCCATAGAGCAGTACCTCTGCTCTATCTTTGTGAGTATTATTTTATTTTCTCTACTACTCTCTTAACCTATCACAATTGAGAGCACTATTGCTGCTTTTTATTCTTCTATATTGGAGCCTTGGATCACCAGACGGTGCTGACGGACGTATCGCCGCTACATATCCTATAAGCGGGGATTATACCGCTGTACGCTATCCACACCAGAGCTGGCCATAGCTCCCTCAAATGTGAGTTTTTTACCTCTTCTTATCTGCACATTGAACCACATCAAAATTGAGAGCACTATTGTTGCTTTCTGTCTTTCTTTTTCGAGCTCTGGACTACCAGACGGTGCTGACGGAGACCCCTCCCTACATATCCCATAAGCGGGGATTATACCGCTGTACGCAATCCACACCAGAGCTGGCCATAGCTCTCCTGAATGTGAGTTCTTTACTTTTTGTTACCTATCACACCCTGAACTTTCATACTATACCATTAGTCGCCTCTACCTCTCTTGTATTTACATATACGGAACGGTCTACACCAGACGCATCCACAGAGGAACTCTATCAAGTATCCTAAACCATCTATTGGCACCCTAGCAATACTTTACTGGACTATCTACCCTTATTTGGCGCAGCCCTTCCATATCTTTTTATATCTATCCACCGAAGGACCCGAGGGGTTTTCCTTCATTTGGGTTGCTGCCTACCTTGACTAATTTTGTGATTACTAGCGCTGAATTCTTTTTGTGTTTATCTATAGAATGATGAGTCTTGCCTCTCAATTTTAACATGGAAAATTGCTGCCAACCTCTCACCTTATGCCCCTTCATTTAAACTACCATCATTTTTGGCTATGAAAATTGTAACATAACTCTTCAAAGAATTAATTCATTCCTTCTGCATAATTATACCATTAAGCAGTCCTAATCAATTTGAAAGGCCTCAGGTCCTCTGTGGCAGATTGGTAGCGCATGGTCACATTAAGAAAAAGACAAAAGAAGCTTTAGGAAATTGCTTGCAAGAAAATGACAAAGGTGAACTCAAAAGCTCACACAACGTCCGTTCTTTAACACAAGATAGAGTTTGAGGCAAACAGTATCCTGGTTTACAAGGTCAGTAAAATATTTATTTAATTGAGGGATAAGGGCTTTTGGAAATTGCATCTGACTCAGTGTATGAGTCTGTTACAAGCTTTTTTTTAACAGAATTTTATTGGACAACAAATCGAACAGCCAAGTGTCACAGAAGGCAGCCTACATGTTGATATAAAGAGCACATTTATTACCAGATTTTTTTGAACTGCTATGCCTAAGGCAGAGAACACTTTATGTCAGCCACAAAGTAGATAGGAGTTAACACTTTTGGTGTTAGAAAAAATAAAAGTATAATATTGTTGCCAACAAGTAAGCTGGGTACAAATGTATTGATTCTACCTAGTTAGTCTTTTCATTACTTCATAATTTCTCCACCAATGCTATTATATTAATGTAGCTCAACATTTCACGTATTACGTAGATTACAATATTATCCCATCATAACGACAAGACAGAGACAATGTTGGCAACTCTTCCTGTTATTCAGCAAAAAATCATGTCACTTCCTGTAAAATTCTAAGAAATCTGCAAATCCATTGTCAATTCTCCCCAGTACCCAGTTAATGAATAAATCCCTTATGTTATTCCACAGAGAGAATAGGCTATAAATGCATGCAAAATTTAAATAACTAAAATAATAAATGTTTTGGGTTTTTTTTAGTTGCCAACATGATTTTCTTTTTTTTTGTTGCTATAATCCCCTTTACTATTTTTCAGATGCTATTGCTGATAGCACATAGTAGAAAGTGTAAGGTTTTAGTCATGTTAATGATTATGCAAAAAATATAATATACCAGGTATAAAAAATGCATCCTGGCTGACTCTCATCTGACTCTTTTAGACCTGGCTAACATGCTTAGAATATAGATGGACATAAATATAATCTATGACCCGATCATTTTTTACACATTTAAAAAGCTTTAAAAATTATGCCTGTAAATGGGAAATTAAACTGCAAACAGATGTAAAACAGAAGCCTTTATATCATTTGGACACTTCCATTTGTTGCTTGTGAGCCATCCTTCATACTAGGACTGAACATGGTCAACACTTATGCATAGCAAAACTCCACTGCTGTTTTGTCAACAAGCCAAGACTGTGTTTCAATGTCCCCTTGTCACTTTAACAATGCCAGCCACATGAAACTTGTCATCCCAGAAACTCTACTTGGGATAATAAAGTAGACAGCTGTTGCATATGAATTCCTTCTTGAGCTTTCAAAAAGAATCATGGTAAAACAAAGGATTTCTGTTTATGTGCTTAGGAAATGACAGGCTATAAATATTTCCAAATGATGCTGAAAATGATGGTTTTATGGTCCGTCACAGTGAGATATTTTTAGTTGTATTTTATTGAGTTAAACGTTGATTGATTTTTGTAGATCTTGTATCTCGTGAAATGTCTACATTTGTAATGGGCTGCAAAAAGTAACTAATTTCAAAAGAGTGAAGTTAAATCTGGATTTCTTTTTACGATCCCTTATTGGATGCCTTTTATGAGGTATTGTAGCTCTTAAAACTACTGAAGCAAAAACTACCAAAAATATCTCACTTTTCTAAATAAAAGCTTTATAATTCTTCGTTTGAGCTATATATGGTTATATTGAATTGTTTGATATATATATATATATATATATTTATATTATTGTATTTTGTGTTAGTGTTGTAAAATGTTTTGTTTTGTAAAAAGTGTGTTTTTGACTTTTGGCATGAGTTCAAATGAAGCAATTATCGAACCTCCTGGCTTTGCCTTAAATTTGCGAGACAAGAGTCAACAATAAACCTTCTTGGCTTGTTCCTAATTGTAACCCCAACATACAGAGCCTTCCATATACAAACAGATAGCAAAAAGTTTTCTCTGCTGTACCAAAAGTTAGAGAATGCAAATGGCCTGGTTGAAAAACTCTTGAATTAAGTATGTTTCACATTATCTATCTATCTATCTATCTATCTATCTATCTATCTATCTATCTATCTATCTATCTCTCTTTCTTTGTCTGTCTGTCTATCCTTCCTGTCTGTCTGTCTGTCTATCTATGTATATATATATATATCTATTATAAATCAGAATGTCTGTCTGTTTGTCTGTCTTTCTATCTCTTTGTTAGGAACGATCTCTACCTAACATATTTATCTATCAATTTTTTTATATATCACTCCATATGTCTGCCAGTCTGTCTCTATTTATCTTTGCCTCCCTACATCCCTTTCATCTAACAAATATATATTTTTTTGAAATCTCATTCCTTGAACATTTTATTCCTCCCCAATTACATGTTTCAAATATCAAATGAAAGCACTAACAAACTCTAGCAGCAGTATTGGAATGTCTATTAGAAGAAGCAAGTTTATTTTTTGTGAGTTAAAGTAGACGCGTTGGGTTTAACTGTATCCTCACTAGGTTGGATCTTACACTCAAAGCCAGAAACTCTCCCTAGCCAGGGGAGTACTCAGTAGGGAGATATTAATTACCAGCAATAAATCTGATAAAGCCTGCAGCTTTGTCTCCGCTGTGGGATACTGCAGAATAATCACCATGAATCTGCTATTCAATTCTTGGGAATATGCTGTAGATTATTGAACGCTGACAGCAGAATGCAGTAAAAAGGAAAGCATTTTGGTATCTTGAAGAATTCCAATGAGTTTTTCTTGATGATTCGAAAATAAATAACAAGTACCTAGGGAAAGCAATATTTCTGGCAAATGTTTTTAATTCCAGTTTGTCTGCAGTGTACAAGTCATAAAACCTCCCACAACTATTGGTAGTAAATCTGATCTTTTGTTGTACATTTTATTGAAAGTAGACATTTATGATCACTAATTTATTATTCTAAAGTTTAGAAAGAATAAAAATTATTAAGGCAATAAGAAGTGTTTTTTGCAAGTTTTTTTCTTCTGTGTATATATATATATATACATATATATATATTTATTTGTGGTTGGGACAAAAGCCGAGTTATGAGAGGGTTGTATGTTGGTTGAGGTGTCCTGAAACTGACGTTCGGGAGGGCATGTAAAAAGAGGGTCCACCTTTATGCAATATTTAGACATAGAGAAGAGGTCAAGAGGTTGGTGGGACAACAAAGTGTAGACTGACACCTTCATATATATATATATATAATATATTATGAAGTAGACTGGTGATGATGCCATGTGTGCAATTACTTCCTATAATAAAAATGTAATAATGCACAGTTCATCACTATGCATTTTAGGTGCCCTAATCTTGAGAAGAAACCAGAAACTGCTGACAGTTTAGTAACAAAAAGCAGAAATAGCTGAAACTCACCCTAATCTTGGGGAGCACTGGGACTTGTATATCTATCTGTAAAGTCATCACTTTCAATGATATGCTACACTACACTAGATAACACTATTGGCAAAATCCCTACATTGCACTATCACAGTTAAAATAGTTTTTTTTTAAAAGCTACACTTATAGTCCCAATAACTGCAAACTTAAATTATATCAGAAGCAACTGGTTAAAAATAAAAACTTGTATATTCTTGCGATGCAGGAATGATGCTGGCCAACAACACTATTAAACTCAATATATGCAACATCTCCAAATACCCTCATGTGCCCTGTCTTGGTTTCTATTGCCTGAAAGCACATTCATTGTTATATTGTTTTTGGGGGGAGGGGGGGGGGGTTTGACTCCTGTTTTGTTTTTTATACTCCACCGCTCTCATATTCGTATTCAGGGATTTCCTGTTAGGGAGAATAGGCACCTGTCCACAGGGACTTAACCACTAGAGGTGCCTGTTTACAACAGTTATAATGTGCTTTTCTGTACTTAAATAGGCTAGTGGGGAGAGATAAGTAGCAGGAGCATTAGCCAGTGTCTACTGTAGCCCAGTCGGCCTTAATAGCAGAACTGCAGAACTGTTTAAACTTGTAAACTTAGTGCTGTCCCAGCTTCTCCAGTGTATGTGTGTGAGGCTGGATAGGAAGCAAAGGGATCATTTCCTATCTGCCCAGTAGTAACCTCTCACATAGGAAATACCTTAAAAGGAGAAGCAGGGTAAGCGCTGAGTGATGCACACCGTATAACAACCCCTGCAACTCTCTTATAAGCAATTGGAATGGTTTACAGAAGACATAGTACTTTGCAATTAACCCTTCAAACTCCAGCACTGAAAGCCTAACCCTGAAAATAAACCCTTTACTTTAATCCCATTTTTAGATCCTCTTGTAAATTCAATAATCCTAGACAGCCTTTATATGACAACATTAACCCCACTCAAGCTGTTAATTATCTTAACACCAAACACCCTATGTCTAACTCTGATGTCAACCTTTCTCTAACCTTAACCCCCTTTACCATGGCCACTTCCAACATTACCTTACTATAGATTCAAACACAATACATCACAAACAGAACTGAAATATGCACATACATACAACATGTGCTTTTTAGATGTTTTTATACCTGCAATGTCCAGTTAATACATTCATTACACTTACTTTATCTGCCTTTTTGGGGTTGGGGAACAGGGGGAACCTTACAATTTTGTGCCTACTGGCGCCTGACATGTAAATTTTGCGTTGTTTGTATTGTTGGTCTTCTGTACTATTCTCTTCTGGAATCCTGACCTGACCATTTACTTTAAGCCTGGCCATCTTTAAGGACAGGTTATATACTCCCCCCCCCCTCCCTCCCCATTGTGTTCTGTGCATACATTATCCTGATATATTAAAAGGACACTTCAGACCCATAAAGCACTATAGCTTGCTGAAGCGCATTAGGCGTAAAGAGTGTGTCCTCTTTTTCTTTCATTTTTCAAAAAGTTCAGATTTCAATAGAAATCTTTTTCAAGCCGTTGAAATATTCTACCATGAAAATGCATAATTAAGTGCATTCATGTTTTCATTAGGGTATATCTTCTAAAGGGTGATTGTTATTTATTCATTATTTATTTATGTTTTTTTTTTATTTGGACAGTGGAGTGTCCCTGTAATTGGGACTAAGTGAATAATTGTTGGGAATTTCATCCGTAAAAAATGGAACAATAGGGATAGTGACTTGGACTTCCAAGCGTTGAAACTTCAGTGAATTTCCTCTGTGTTTAGGCTTCTGTTTTATTACAAAATACATCCATTAAAATTACTATGTCACTTTTAAGTTCTTTGTATGATCAGCAAAGACCACTAAACGTGATATGCCTGTTTGGTTCTCAATAACCACGACAAGAGCTAAAAGAGTATTTCTGAAGTGCTCCCTCAAATGGGTGCTTCCATTTTCTTGTTGGCTCTACCTTCTGATCCTGAAAAGAACCAGAACTTGTAGCTTTTTAAAGCTATTTCTTTTATGCTTATTTTCAATAATTCAAGTGATGAACCCTGCACCACTAAGCTCACATAGGAAAAATATTGATAAATGTAAAATCTGTTGAGCACTATACGTAAAAAATTTAACATAAAATCGTTTTTCCTTTGGTACGCTGGGCCCTAGTCAATGAAGAATACAAAGCATTGTATACTGTTCTCTGCACAGCAGAGAAGAGTGACCAACTTGGCAAATTCCCAGATTTTGATTGGCTGCTGACATCACATGACTTATTTGTGGCCTGTTTATGCATCAGCAACTGTAACGAGAGTATACAAAGTGTGATGCAATTTAAAGATGGCCGACCCTGCTACATAAAACCTCAGACATTCAGAAGGAAGAAATTACTAAATTACTTAAAATTTAATAATTCTCTTGGCGGATAATATTGAAACCTGTTTTATATAAAGAAAATTGTAGTCACAGCTTTAAAATGGATTGTTCTATGTGTACTCAGAATAATGTACTTAAAGTAGGAAAAAAATCTCTTACACAACAGGTCTGTTTTAAAGGCTGACAAATGCTTTTTGTGTTTGTTAAACTCCATGTACCTTGCATTTATAGTTTTGCAATAAAGTAAAGGTTTAGTGTGGAATCCTTTTCAAAGTAGTTTTGCCATGCAAATAAAAGATGCTTTAGGTCCCCTTTTCTCAATTTGCAACTTGTTTACATGAGCAAACGGTTTCCATAGAAACAAGGTCAATGCGAAATATCAACCTTGTTGCATTCATTTTCATCACTTTACTCTTGATCTCAATAAAGGACTGTCATTTGATATCTTGGTTCAGCTGGATAAAAATTTTTTTTATTAGATTTATCTTCTGATATCAAAACACCCACACAAAATTCGATTTTCATATGCCTTTACTAGTCTCCTGGTTTTTAAATGATTTCTTGAATGAGTTTTTTTTTGCAAATCATCTCTTTCCTGCCTGTGTGATATTTGAGTGTTAATTCCTAAAGGTTGAGGAATACTTGACAGCAGTTTCAAGTTTAAAGTACGTTTCACTTTCTGTTGTAATACATTGGTGCTTAGCCCCGGGGTGACGTTATAATCTGTTCTTAATTTTGAAATGATGCTGTGATGCCTTTGTGTATGAAAAAAAAAAAAATCACAAGTATTATTTTCATATAGTAAGGGAAAGGATGAGCTGATTTTTTTCCAATCCATGTACTATTAAATTAGAAAAAAATGATCTATCTATCTATCTATCTATCTATCATCTCTCTGTCTATATATCTATATTTCTATATATCTATTCATAGCGTACATATGTATTAAGGCCGTTTGGCCTGTAATGGCCTTTAATTGTGGGAGGGGCTTAAGTTAATTCACTCCCCTATATAAGGTACACCCCTTATCTGACTCCACACCGATCAAGTCAGCTTCTGAATGACCCTCCCACCACATCTCATCTCAACACTTTCTTTTTCATTTTACATGTCTTACTCCTGGGTGGGCCCTCTTTATTTACAGGCCTACCGTATCGTCGGTCTTGGCATACCACAACCGACTTGATCTTTTATACTATCCTACGTTCTTACTTAAACCTTACTCCATATATGGCTATTTGCCCCTAACACAAATATGTATTATATCTCACTTTTCTAAGCTTTATAATTCTTCGTTTGAGCTATATATGGTTATATTTAATTGTTTGATACATATATATATATTATTTTATTTTGTGTTAGTGTTGTAAAATGTTTTGTTTTGTAAAAAGTGTGCTTTTAACTTTTGTCATGAGTTCAAATGAAGCAATTATTGAACCTCCTGGCTTTGCCTTGAATTTGCAAGACAAGAGTCAACAATAAACCTTCTTGTCTTGTTCCTAATTGCAAGGCATGGCATATACAGGGAGAGCAGGCAGTTAAAATCGAAAAGACTTTAAATACAGAAAACCAACCAAACAATGGACCTCAGCACATGCTGTTCTACACAATATTAATAGCAAATGCAAATACAGAATACAGTATATAAAGCAAAGGTTTGTTAGCTTTCATGTGGATGCACTGAGCAGGCTAGATACCGAGCCATTGGGAGCAGAAAAGAAGACTTGCGTAACAAGGAAATGGAACTTTATAAAGATGGAAAAGGATATGAAAAGATATCCAAAGCCTTGAAATGCCAGTCAATACTGTTCAATTACTTTTTAAGAAGTGTAAAATTCGGGTATCTCTTGATACCAAGCCACGGTCAGGTAGACCAAGAAATATTTCAGCTATAACTGCCAGAAGAATTATTCAGGATACAATTTAAAACCCATAGGTAACCTCAGGAGAAATACAGGCTGCTCTGGAAAAATATGGTGTGGTTGTTTCAAGGAGCACAATACGACGATACTTGAAGAAAAATGAGCTGCTTGCCAATGCCACAAAAAAAAAAGCCCGGTTACAATATGCCCGACAACACCTTGACACACCTTGCAGCTTCTCGTCACTGTAGTGACGAGACCAAAATAGAGCTCTGTGGTCACAACCATAAGCGCTATGTTTGGAGAGGAGTCAGCAAGGCCTATAGTGAAAAGAATACTATCACCACTGAGAAGCATGGTGGTGTCTCACTGATGATTTGGGGGTGTGTGAGCTCTAAAGGCATGGTGGATCTTGTGAAAATTGATGGGAAGATTAATGCAGCATGTTATCAGAAAATACTGGCAGACAATTTGCATTCTTCTGAACGAAGACTGCGCATGGGATGCTCTTGTACTTTTCAGCATGACAATGACCCTGAGCACAAGGCCAAGTTGACCCTCCAGTGGTTACAGCAAAAAAAAGTGAAGGCTCTGGAGTGGTCATGACAGTCTCCTGACCTTAATATCATCAAGCCACTCTGGAAAGATCTCAAATGATCAGTTAATGCAAAACAACCAGAGAATTTGCATGACCTGGATGTATTTTGCCAAGGCGAATGGGCAGCTATACTACCTGCAAGAATTAGGGACCTCATAGACAACTATTACAAAAGACTGCACGCTGTCATTGATGCTAAAGGAGGCAATACACAGTACTAAGAACTAAGGGTATGGAGCATTTTGAACAGGCGTCATTTAATTTTTTTCTTTGTTGACATGTTTGGTTTTATGATTGTGCCATTCTGTTATAGCCTGCAGTTGGATATGAATTCCATAAGAAGTAAAAGAAATGGGTTTTGCCTGCTCACTCATGTTTTCTTTAAAAATGATACATATATTACCAATTCTTCAAGGGTTTGCATACTTTTGAGCACAACTGTATATATAATGTGTGATTTATGTGTTTATTTAACCTGAGCAATACAATATATGTGTGGGTGTAGTGTGTGTGTGGTGTTTGTATACTTGCGCACTCAGAAACATTCTAAATTTTAGCTACCTTTTTTTTTCTTACTTTCTGCAAATCTTTCCTTGCTTCTCATGGCTTGCTATTCTACACAAATACCTCCTTTAGCCTTATAGATAAGCCAGTTCTACATTTATCCATTCTAGCGAACACAGGATGAAAAATAAGGCACATGCATTTAGTGTTAGTGATATCATCTCCCTTCTGTATGCACACTGACAAAATACAAGGGACGGTAAGGGGAGCGAGGAAGGTGAAACAAAGTAAAGCGGACTTCTTTTATTGGGATTCCAATAGTAATTTCTAGTACATGTGCTGTTTGCCAGAATAGAAACTTTGATTATTTTTAGACAGAAGCAAAATAACCTCTTAAATGAAATCTTTTCATTTCTGGAAGTCCACAATAATCTGTGTAGAAAGCTTGGCTGCAGACCAGAACGGGAAGCATGCAGTTTATAACACAAGCCTGAGTTTGTTATGCCTGCTTTGCAGATTAATGGTACACTTCATCATGGAGTACTTTCAATTATTTCACCTCTATGGTAATCACAATGTAACCTACAAAGATGGAAAAAAAACAAAAAAAAAACAGCTAAACTCACAGCTAGGAGAAAAAAAGCAAAACAACTCACCGAAAAAAATAAAAATATTATAATGGAGTGTGCTTCCTGTCACTAAATGCCTTAGTACATTTCATAGCAATTAAATGGAAAACAAATACGACATATCAAAATATGGTTTAACAGCCTTTTGTAACACACGTGTATCTGTTCATTTTATTTTATTTTTCATTTAATTCTTGCAGATTGAACTGCGTGAACAAAAGAGAGCCTCATAAAGCCTTCACCTAGCATCCGGCGGTATTTAAAGGACCACTATAGTGCCAGGAAGCCGGGCTCTGGGGAGAGGAAGGGGTTAAAATCTTACCTTTCTCCAGCTCCCAGCGGGGAGCTCTCCTCCTCCTCTCCGCCTCTTCTCCTCCTCTTCGGCTGAATGCGCATGCGCGGCAGGAGCTGCGCGCGCATTCAGCCATTCTCATAGGAAAGCATTCACAATGCTTTCCTATGGACGCTTGCGTCTTCTCACTGTGATTTTCACAGTGAGAAGCGTGCAAACGCCTCTAGCGGCTGTCAATGAGACAGCCAGTAGAGGCTTTAGAGGCTGGATTAACCCATTTATAAACATAGCAGTTTTTCTGAAACTGCTATGTTTATAAAGAAAAGTGTTAATCCTAGCTGGACCTGGCACCCAGACCACTTCCTTAAGCTGAAGTAGTCTAGGTGCCTAGAGTGGTCCTTTAAACCAATCTGCTAATAGTTAATAAGGGAACCCCATAACTGTCCAACTTTCTATGAGGTATCACACTCAAAGCACCATAATGGCTACACTACTAGGACTGGGTGTCTTGTCTAAAAGGGACCAGTGACACAAACTGCTGACCCAATCAGAAAGGGGACAGACTCATCTGAAAAAGGGACTGAGCATGCTAGCTGCTCCCCATTAAGGATTGAGTACAAGCAGAGTGCTGTTACATAGATTATATGAGCATGGTCCTAGTAATGTTAGTGTTAGTGATGGGCTCATGCTACACTTTCTGTGAACTAACTCAACATGGTGGGGCAGGAGGCCAAAATCATAGAATACGTGGGTGGTAAAAATAGCAGCTTAATAAGTGAATCATTGAAAAATTGGTCCATTTTGCCTTTCCATTGGAACTCCAGAGAAAACCTCAAGAATCTATAAAGCCTGTAGCATGCAAGAGATACACATGGAGAAAGGGGTGTTAAAGAGATGCACAAGGAGGGTCGGGAGATACACACAAAGGGAAGAGGGGGAATGCAGAGTGACATACAAAATATTTACTGAGGGGTGCCAGCAGATAATCCCACACGAGGGCCAATTAACCAAGGTATGTCTCTGTATGAAACCAGCATTGTGGATAATTTTCCACGTTTTGATTATAAAACCGTACCTCTTGCCTGAATATGTGTAAAGCAGGAATTTAACTTCTTACAAGAGGAAATTCATTTCCTGCTCAGGAAAAAAAGCAATTTCCTCCATCAATAAAATTAACCACATGGAAATTTGCTCGGCAAAGTAAAAAATGTGCAGATATTTGGGTTTATTAACTAAATTTTACATAATTTAACCTAAAAAAAAATGCTAAGCTGTGGCTGTACCTGAGTTGGATCATTTGTCTGAATCAGTTATCTTGGCTTCAATTCTTTAATTCAGTTTTCATTTCATTGTAAGCCCAGTATACAGTTGCATTATATAATAATAATAATAATAATAATAATGGATGAATTAATAAACTGGGAATTGTTGAGAAATGATAAGGCCAAATGTCCCTATTTAGGATGGATAGTCCCTATTTTGGGTCCAAATCAATTTGTCCCTCTTTTCTATCCTAATGTTCCTCTTTTCTAGCAGCTCCATATTGTTGGCATCTATAACAGAGTTTCACAAAACTAATACTCACAGTAATATATCTTTAAATTCAATAAATGTGTTTAGAAATCAGTCTGTAAAAAATAAGATACATTGTTCTTGTTCTAAAATCCATACATACATTGTAATTGCATATATTTGCATTGGTAAGTCACCTAAACATTCTCAGAACAGCTCCATCCCTGACCACATCCCCAATTTGTTCCTCTTTGCCCGTTTGAAATGTTGGGAGGTATGCAAGGGAACTGTCAATGTTGTTACCAAAAAGACACATTTATAAAAATCTCAAACTCATTTACCTGTTCCACTTCTTTGGCATTTAATTTGCAATTGCCTTTCCGAATCTTCACAATGTTTAGTTTAGCAAGTAATACCCAGGGAACAGCACAGTAATAAATCTTGTGTTTTCTCCTCTAGGGAATATCTCACCCCCTATACTTTTTTAATGCTACTTTTTCTATGGGAAAATCTACTGTGATTAAAATAGAGAAAAACGCGTATTTTATAGAACTGTATAGATGGTGGGGAATTATCACTGCAAGATTAACTGTAAAAAGAATTACACATTTATACGAAAGCAAATTCTGAAACCACGGCATGCACTAGTAAAGAGCATTATGCATTGATGTTAATAAACTGAAACAGAATGTAGAACACTGAAAATAGACAAAAATGTAACTTGGAACGCCTTCATTTTGAAGAATGTTTTTTAGATAGCATCATTTTAATTTAAAATATAAGATAAAAGCACACAAATAGTATACAACAAATATTTTATGTGCACATTGCTGTTTGTGGGAATAATACAATTATGTAAGTTTACAGGATTGAGGGTATCCCATATCTTATTTCAGTCAAAGTCTATATTGTATTATATCTATAGAAAGAAAAAAGATGCTGTTTTTCAAATACTGTAGGTGCAGCAAAAATAATAACAAAGTGGTAGAATAAATAGCTTGTGGGCATCAATTGAGTAACCACATGCATTTTTGGGAATGTGACTTTCTAAAAATGCCACCAAAATGTAAAAATAATATTTGTATGTGGACTAAGAGCTTTAAAGATGATTTTTACTGTACAGATCACCAGCACACCAATGCGAAGAAAAGAAGAAGAAGAAATTAAGAAGATTCCACCCATGCATCCTTTCGATAGCACTGAAAATAGGGTGTTGCTTACTTGTGTTTGAGGGATATGACTCCTGATACATGCTTGGATGGTCCTCCATTCAAATATAGATAACTAAGAGTTCTGAATCTCAAGGCTGGTGGTGGTAATTGTTGTGGAGAAGCACTCTTGTGATCATGCTTCTTGTACTTGGACCTCATCTGACTATAGTCACTTAATGACCGATGTATGAAACAAATATCATGCCAAGTACTCTTTAATCTATATTAAAGCTTTTACATCAAATTGATAGTCCAAAAAGCCTTCAGAACATTAAGCAGAGAAATCCATCTTCAATGTTGCTACCTCAAACTATTAAATGCTACCTCAAACTATTAAAGGAGCAGATCATTTTTTTTTCTGTGAATTACTGTAATTGTTATTGAAAACACGTAGGTCTCATCAGAATGTATCTGGCAAGTTTGTATTATTAAACCCTTTTGAGAAAAAAAAAGATTGTCTGGTGTACAAAATCACAGCTTATCTTCAACTTGAAATGTTAAAACACACAGAACTTTATTCATTTAACTGTGAGTTGTTGGCACTTGACAACTGTCTTGCAAATTTCAACCAAATTTCCTGATTTTGAAAAGATATCAACATCTCTTCTGAGTTAGATATTTTTTTTCAACTTGCTACTTCTGTACAGCTCACTTTTTAAAAAAGAAGCCACTTGTCACCGGGATTACAGTTTGCTTAGTAAATATACTATATGAGTTTCAGAACACAATGCGAATCTCTGTAATTACATAGTTAGCATACATAGCATGACTTCCGACAAACCTAGCAAACATTCTTTGGAATGCCATGGTCAGCTTCAGGTAAATGTATACATTTGATCTATATTTTGTGCTGATAGTACTATCTGCAAATCTGTAGATCAAAAAATATACTCACACAAAGATTTTTCTGTGCCACCTTTAATGTCAACAAAAAAGTAGAGGAGAGAAGATGCATGCCCTGTGACAATATTATCACTTCAGTTCAGTCTCAAAAACACTTTAGCATGAATGTACTTGCAGTGCTATATTTAAAATAAACCTGTCAGGAGTTAATCTACTTAAGCTCTTTTAAAAGAGTTTTAAATTTGATCTATACATTATGCTAGCAGTTTAACTAGCAAATGTATAGATTGGGAGGAAATTTATTTACAATTTCTACCATCTGTCATACAGAGAGAGCAGATAAGACCTGCGACAGGTGGTCCCTCTGCTCTCCACCCATAGCAACCACAAGAGCATGTACTATAGTTGCTATGGTAACACTACTAGCACTGGATAGGAAGTATGGGAACGGAATTATGTGATGTCAGTCCATTCAGATGCTAGTATGCTAGCAACAAAGCCAGCGTGTCAACATCATGGAGGAGGTTTACCCTCCTTGGAAAACTGTCCCCAAGAGTGTAACATCCATTTCTGTAAGGAGATCATGATGGGGAGCAGAGGTCCATATAAGTAGTTTCAATTTCCCTTTAATTTCCAAATAAGTCTTTCCATATACATTTGCAAGCTGTTTGGCTAGCACAAGCATGGATAAAATAAACATTTATATGAATTGTGTCATATTTTGCATGACAAAGGAATAATGGACATTAATATAACTAGAGACAAATGATAAATGAACACTATAGGGTCAGGAACACAAACATGTATTTCTGACCCTACAGTGTAAAAAACACAATCTAGCTCCCCTAGCTCCTCTAGCTCCCCTAAATTTAGTAAAATATTAAGTTAAATCTAGTCTGCTGCTGCTGGCTCTGCCCCTGACCTGCCTGCTTGACCGACATCATCAGAAGTGGTGATCTCAGCCAATCACAATGCTTTCCCTTAGGAAAGCATTGTGATTGGCTGAGCTTGTCAAGGAGGCAGATCAGGGGCAGATCCAGCACAAGCCAAACACAACCCTGGTCAATCAGCATCTCCTAATAGAAATGCATGGAATCAATGCATCTCTATGAGTAACGTTCAGTGTCTCCATGCAGAGGGTGGATACACTGAATGTTAGTGCTGTACACTGTACACCTCTAATAGCCATCTGAGAAGTGACCAGTGGAGGTATCCCTAGGATGTAATGTAAACACTGTCTTTTCTCTGAAAAGACAATGTTTACTGCAAAAGCCTGAAGGGAATTATTCTATTTACCAGAACAAATACAATAAGCTGTAGTTGTTGTGATGACTATAGTGTCCCTTTAACCCCTTAAGGACACATGACATGTGTGACATTTCATGATTCCCTTTTATTCCAGAAGTTTGGTCCTTAAGGGGTTAAGCATTTACATACAGGGATAGGGATTATTTTAAAAGATGCTGTTACCTGGCATTTCTCCAGTATCTTCATTGTATCAAACCATTACAGTAGGGTGCCGATAATTGCATTATTACGCAGTCTTATAAGCTGTAATTTCCAGCCATGCATGACTTACACCTACCCAAGCATATTGGTAAACATCACCAACTTATCTACCCTCCTGTGAAAATCTTAGCTATAAACAGTTCTCAAAACACACAGCTTTTTAAGAGATTACTGACTATTTATTCTTGCATAAAATATGTTATTATAAGGCCCAATACTTAATAACTACTTTTTATAATAAACTGAATTGTAGAAGAATAACAAAATACAGTATCATTCTAGACTTTTTATCAATCAACTGTGAAAAAAAACACAGGATGTAATTTCTAATGACAGTGGATTGTTAGGCCAGTCAATTAGGCAGTAGGAGGCCTTGTCTCTTGAAATAGGTCAAGTTGGATACAAATGTTGAATCAACCCAGTGATGATAATTACCAAAGACATAAAGCAATTTCAATTCTTTCTTTTTAATGCAGATAATTTGTACAATTAGCCAAATATGTCACATAATGTTTTGTTTTTTCTAAAATCAATTTATAATGTTACTTTTCCAAATTTAAATTTTAAGTATTGTATCAGCCTCCTTATACACTACCCTGAACAAAGACATCTTTTATGCCGAGTGCATTTGAAAAAAAAAATACATCTTTACTCTCCATAGTTGCAAAAAGGAAAAAATTTTATCAACTTAACTCCAGCTCACCGTAGTGGCCATGTCTCTGGGTGCTGTCCAGGGTGCTAGGTTCCAAAACAAGCTGGGCTTCGGCTCACAGCAAAATGTGATGACCTACACTGTTACCCATAATCTCTTCATTACAGTATGCCTCCCCAAAAATCTTCTCAGTGTGATTTCCCAATACGCCCCTCCCAGCTGTCACCTAGGTGTAAGCAACAAAGGCAAGCAATTTTTTACAATATAAAAAAAAAAATTAAACTAGTGTCCTGCCATCGGCATGGATTCAGGGCTATGCTCCCCCTCCACCTCCCCCCGTACTCCCCATACTCACATTTAGGACTTTATCCATCAAAGCCACCTCCTAACTATACCTCTGGTATTGTCCCTCCATTTGAGAGTAGTTTTACAAGACTATCGGGTATGATAAATTCTGCATTAGTAATTCATTTGAGGAGGGGGTGGTCTCCGGGTGTCTCGAAGAAACCTCTTTTTTGTCAAAGTGCTCCTTAAAGGTTTGACAAAAATCTGTGGTTGGTGCCCAGAGACTATTGGAGACATGATCACTACACTGAGTGCTCTTTTAAATATAGGAAAGCTCCCCATTTATTTATCTTTCACAGCAGGTTGCGTTGATTGGGTGCTCGTTCATATTCACAAACTCTAGATCATGAACCAAACAAAATGTGCAATGAATGAGCTTGTTTGCTTTAATCCACAATTCAGAATTCGATCCATGGTGCCAAAATACTAATGAAAGATATATAAATAAAGTATTTATTGCTAGGGTACAATCCCTAAATGCTAATATTATTCAAAGAAGGGAGAAGCGAGCAATAAAAGGAATACATGAGGAGCAGTAGCAAAATCTATATTTATATTTTATATATTTTATAATATATAATGTATAAATATAGATTTTTTTACTTCTCCTTCTGTTTTTCCCTCTATTGACTACGTGTTTTCACTTGATCTATGAGCCAAATGGCGGGAAAGTAAACCTTATATATTATGTAAATATTTTGCAGTGCGTGGATTGCCCATTTTCGTGCTATTTGGTTCATCTAAGTTGGTTTCCTGAATCTTTTTTCATTAATGAAATTCAGTTTAGCAGAACCGACATATAGGCAAAATTTGGCCGTCCTAAAAATTTTACATTTTTTTTTTGCAGAAGTGATTTGTTCGATGATAGTTTTTCCACCCTGCACATGTGTAGTATCCACATCTTGCATGGTATCCAAGATTCAACCTATCTCAGTGTAATGCTAGGCTTTTTAGAACTACAGCTTCCATGATGCTCTGCCATCCAAAAGGTGTCCCAAAGGCATGCAAATCATCATGGGAGTTGTAGTTCTACAACATCTGGGGATCTACCTTTTGAGCAAACCCGCTTTAACATGATTGTCTAAAACAAAAAGCGCAAAGCCCATCTGCCATGATAGATATTACAATATTTTGTGCGCTAATGATATTTTTTGTTGTTATCTACCTTTTGGATACCCCTGCTCTAGCATTTCTTAATAATATTATGCATTAAAACCATCTTTTTTTTAAGGTGTTCTATTAGATGTAGTCACACTGTTAGGTGAGCACTAGGACCATGTGGTGAGTGATTCAACACTCTCTGCATAGTCTTCTTTAGTGGGGGCTAGCCAAAGTGACTGGCATTTAAATTCAGTGGACAGACCTCCACTCATTTCCTTATTAGTTTTAGTGACTTGCTTTTATTTTCCAAGCTTACTCGTTAGCTATAATGTAATTTATAAAATGGTAATGATTTTAAAATCAGCATAGAAATGCAAAGAAGATCTCAGCACTCTAGTCAAGACAAATAACAGTCTTCAATGTGCTCATCAAAACTTTGCTCATCACGCAGAACTAGAGGAATTTAAATTAGGATTACTCATGGATATTGTGCATGCTGCAGCACTTTAAGGACATTAAAGGGACACTATAGTCACCAAAACAACTTTGGCTTCATGAAGCAGTTTTTGTGTATAGGTCATGCCTCTGATGTTTCACTGCTCAATTCACTGCCATTTAGGAGTTAATTCACTTGTGTTTCTGTTTATGCAGCCCTTGCCACACCTCCACTGGCTCTGATTGACACTTTTCATTTTCAATCAGATGTAACTTACTTTAAATGTTATTTATTTTTATTTATTTTTTATCTTTTATCTCCCGCTCTGTAAATTGAACTTTTACTACACACAGGAGGCTCTTGGAGAGTCTAGCAAGCTATAAACATATCAGGAGATAATACATTCTAAATTAAACAGAATTTCCAATAAAGGAAGTGTAAATAATAGATTACTCTTTACAGGAAGTGTTAGGAAGGATATGTAAGTCAAATGCAGCAAGGTGTGACTAGAGATGTGTAAACAAAGTGATTCAACTCTTAAATGGCAGAGAATAGAGCAGAAAGACTGCAGGGGCATAATGTATATGTCAAAACTGCTTCATTAAGCTAAAGTTGTTTTGGTGACTATAGTGTCCCTTTAAGCACTTTTTTGACTATGCAATGCCTTCACATGTTACTGTCTCCTCTAGAACACCTTGATTCAGCAGGTTCAACACCTACTGAAACTCAGCTGGTTTTACATGGCAACATACCATTATCTATTTTATCCAGTATTGGGTTTTGACCTATGGTAGTAAAAACCATAAGGATTTATTAGTATTCCATTGGAAAGTAATTGGGATGTAACTGGAAGTCCTAAACTGGTTTTGGAACCACTGTACAACACTGTTGATAGACTTCCATAGACTTTTCTATAGTCTACCAGCAGGTGGTGCTAGAAGACCATTAAAAACATTAGTCACAACCTGAAAAGATTGGAATATTCTTGTTTTGATTTAATAGCATCCGATTTTGCTATTGTAGTATTTTTAAAACATGAGGATGGATATAGATACAGTTTAACAATGTCTCCATGTACTATCTTGCAGACATAATACATAATCAGTTCGGATTTTCTAATTTTTTTTCTTTCTTTTATTTTACCTGTTGAATATATGCATAATGTAATGCGAATTAGCAGGTCCATTCATCAGGCTGGAAGAACAAATAGCAGCCATTTCTGGAGCTGTGTTTGCTGATATTAGTGTCTGTGAGATAGTAATTGCCTCTGTCTACGCCTCAGAAAGGATAGTGCTCACTTACAGGAATTCAGAAGGAAGCTATGCTGTTAATGAGCACTCTTTTAAACAGTACTGATTTAATGTAACGGCTGTTATCTTTTTTTTAAATATAAATTATGGTGAAAAATAGCTAGATTTGCAGATTTATTAACAAGATATCCCAATGCATTAGATTGCTACAAACTTCCACAGATTGTTTTTAAAGCTTTGAGTATGTCACTTAATATGTTTGGGTGGTGGGTTAAAAGGCACCTGTCATACCTAACATGACTTGATGTCACTTCAGAGAGCTCCAAATTGCTACCAAATGCACAGATTTAACAATAACCTACATAAAATTGTGTCACCTCCACCCAGCTGTCTATCAATTCTAAGCAAACACAGCTTTGCAAGATTTGATTGAGAGGTGAATATCTCTCATCACAGCAGCAACAGTGCATGCACGGTGTGCTGTAGTTGCTGTGGTTACAACATATAAGCACAAAACTATAAGTGTCACTACTTTCTGCAGAATTTAGTTCAGAGTGACAGCTGTGACTCTATTAACACACCATTGCACTACCAATGAAACCAGCATGTTGGTGTGATAGAGGTGGGGGTGCCATATTGATAATTTTTTTCAGAACACATACAAATTCAAGATTAACACATGTACAGTGTAGGCCTGTAGCATGTAGAGGTCAAATGCTGCAGCTTGCAAATCAGCTGATAAGTAAGTTGCTCATCATGCAATATAAACATTCTATATAATACAGGACAGAATTTTCATGTGCTGTCAATTAACATGATGAAATTATGTGTCTCCAGGACAATGTCGTTGTCACGGGAGTCGAAAGAGGAAACCACAAAAGGTGGATTCGAAAGACATATTACTGATCCTTAGAATGGCTGGACTTAACGTAACTAAACAACAAGAATCAGGGTCAAGAATAAATCAAGGACGGGAATAACAGGAATACTCAGAGTCAAGACAAAGCCGGGGTCAGGATACCAGAAATCACGAGTCAAATAAAAAGCTGAGGTCAAACACAGGAAATCACAAGAGAAACACTAGGCGCACTAAACGAGATTCTAACAGGAACCAAGATAGGTCAATGAATGGGGCTAAAACAAGCCTTAAATAGGCTTACCTATGTACTGATAGGTCCACATCATCACTGCGATCCAAAACAGATTAGGATCACAATGATGATGTGGTCACTTTAAGAGTGGGCATGACATCACGTCCACATCTATATATAGTCGTCTGTGCGGCCACGGAGTTCAGTCAGATCGCGTGGCAGGAGGAGGTCGGGTAGGATCGAGAGAGTCATGGAGCAGTCGGACCACGCGGCAGGAGGTGGTCTGTGCAGCTCGGCGGAGGTAAGTGATGCCACAGTCGTAGATAGAACAACCATAGAGAGGGGAGCAGTGAGCTGCTTTGGGGAGTGCTTTCAAGAAGGTCCAATCAGGTAAGAGGAGGGCAGGAGCAGAACAAGAAGAGAAGATTAGTGTTACAGCTCATGAGTTACCCACAAACAATGGTGGATGCCAGATCACTAGGGAGGGGTTACAGATTGAATTCAAGCAATGCTATGTATAAATCAAGTTCATGATGAATTACACATTCATTGCATAGTGAAATATCTGCAAAAGCGAACCTGACGTGACAGACACGGTTTAAATGAAGAATGCTAAGGTTTTTTTTCCCACTAAACATTGAGTTGACGTTAGTTGACAGCCATGATAGAAAATATAGGTCGAAGTAACTGAGGTGGAAAAATAATCTCTGACTTGGTGCAATATAAGATTTTTTTTCTCCTCTTTAAATTCCGCCGATACTTTTCAACTTGGGGGTCAACTTGCAGCTTAGTAGATAATTCCCTGATATGCACTAATTTTCTTAAAAGCACACTCCATTGACTCAAATTTTATTTTTATTAATTAGTAAATATACCCCTGAAGAAAACATGCATAAATTTAATTATAAATGTTTTTTGTTTTTAGGGGCATATCTGTAAATAACTTGTAGAATCTGCAGCTCTCTTATCTGCAGGCTTTCCAAGCCATCCCCTTTTTTTCCCAGTGCAGACTTTCAGTCTGTGCTGGGGGATATTCCAATCAGAGGCTACTCATTGAGAAGCCTCTGTGTTAGAGCCGAGAGAACAACATTCAAAAGCTTCTCATTTAACGGTAATTCAGCTCATTGAGAAGAATTTAAGGCAGGCGCATATCTTTCACTGAAGTGGTTTATGTGTATGTAGTGTTCCTTTAAACCAGATTTTCACAGATGAGAGGAGGTAATGGCAAAAAGGTTAACAGGCATACCTAGATTCTGACAAATATAGTGATTATCCTCTTTAATTGTTATAATGTATTATCTAAGCCAGACATTTCCACTTGTTTATTTTAAAATGACTATTTATGCTAATTTAACCTAAAAATCTAGAATTGAATATTTGCCAAAGGAACCAACAAAACAGGTAGAGTTTTCCTCACTGACAAAATAATGATTATACACTTTGTTTAGTTTTTTTGTGAAGGGTCCCTGTGCTGCGCACCTTTCATGACCCAATCTATCTGTCTGTCCATCCTAACATACTTACATTCCTCCATCCGTACCTCAGTTCCTCCCATATCCAAGCAAGCCCCCGATGGGCTGTGAAATATTGTTCCTGGTGATTTAGGGGAGTTTCAGTAAAGTTATAGTCAGATGTCACATGATGGGGGCATGGAAATATATCTTGCATCACTGTCTGTCACGATAGGTGTCAAGAACTAAGAGGTGCCAGGTACCTATTTGCTGGTACCTCTTTGGTGCTGATCACATTAAATACATTATCATCATGGACATCAGGGCACCCACACAATCAACCCACCTCTAAAGGTGAGCAGGGCATGGAGGAATCAGCAGTAAAACAATTGTTCCAAGTATCAAGTAAATTTATTATAAAAAAGAAAAATATATAAACATTAATGGTGAATTATCATTAGTTGCAGCCATTGTGTAATAATTGTGATTAAATATTTTTTACTTTTTGAACAGTGGCAAGATCTCCGTATTTGTGTTTTCAACAACACGCAGATCACATTTCCACTAGCAGATATCAAAATATTTTCAAAGCCGTTTTTCTTTGCGGAACATTCATACCTGCTCGTTTTCTACAGAGTTGGGCATATGAAAAAAAAAACATAACCTTTCCTCCATCCCTAATTATCAGACCACAATAATAAAAAATAACATTTCATCCCCCATAGATCATCTTAACACTCCAGTGAAATACAAATGCCAAGGATTTCGTGTTCCATAGGTTGGCGAAGAAAAGAGGAATTATCAGACATGCCCCAGCATATACTTAACGTGACTCATGATAATACTGATTAAATGTCTGAGAACATATGTTATACATACTCCTTTACAGGTCCAGCTGTGTTCAAGTGTGTGCAAATCGAATCTCAATGACGTTCCAAAGAATACACTGTACCTAACTAAAGCATGCATAATGAATTCTACACTGTAATAAAACCACAAGAGTGATCTGTTACAGTTCAGCTATGCGGAGGAACTGTCAAGAGTGCTCAGTCGTTTAACCCCAGCAGTGGCAGAGGGCAATGCATTGCATTCTTTAGTGCGAAGGAAAGGTTGTAGTGCAACATTATCTAGTTAAAAGTACATACCTCATTGTAAGCATCCCCATCTAAAGAACACTCCAGGCTGAATGTGACCCATTCTTTTTCATGTATATCCATCCGAATACATGCATACGTCAATTATAATAATTAAGAATACTTATATTTTAGCATTTGCTGGAAATCTCCAAGGTTTGCAGCTTCTGCAATGTGTTCTGATCAGACCAGGAAATTACTCGGTCATTGATGATGCTTACTTAGCCATCTTTAGCACTTAGCAAAGGTTTCTGTGATGTATGGGACAACACGTGCCATGTGCTGTTTTATAAGAGCATAAAGGAAGCATTGAGATTGGGGAATGAAGGCAGAAAGGGTCGGTAATGGAGCAAAACATATATGTACTTACCTTAGGTTATTAGAATAGGACCTGCCAAAAATAAGGTACGTTTGCGTTGTGGCAGCTTATACAATGTATGTTCACATACTGTCACTAAATACTCATTATTTTTGCCTAAGTTCAGTGTTTTAAAAAAAAAAAAATAATAAAAAAAAATAAACTATTCTGTTTTGTGAAATTTGAAGGTGCTGTTTATTGAGTGAGTGTGCTGGATCTTGTATGTTGTATTAATTGGCCCCAGCAGCACTCTTATGGTGTATGTTTGTCTAGGAGAGTGTAGCCTTCTCGGTTTCATATATAAATATACTTGGTTTTGCTAATAAAATAATGAGCTTTGATATGCACAGTGTGTTTAGTGAGTGAGTGAGTGTGCTGGATGTTGTATACAGGTAGTCCACACTTAATGACTTACCTGCTTAATGACTGCTTGGACATACAATCAGCTCTCTAGTGCAGAGAATCCCCTGAATTTGAGTCTCAGGAATTCCCTCAAATATAGATTTGAAGAATTACCCACATCAGTGAGCTGGTCTATGTTCAAGGGAATTTCCCACGGACATAGATTTAAGGGATTCACCATTCTAGTGAGTTGATCTGTTGTAGAATTATTAGGCCTCTATAAATCTGTAAGGCCCCTTTAAATCCTCTTGCTATACCTCTAAGAGGCCCCCATAGTTTTACAAGAAAGCTTTGTCTATAGAACATAGAATTTGCATGCCAGCAAGAAATAGCTTTGATAAAATGTGTATTTACTAAAAGCCTTGAAACCTAACCTTGAGAAACTAACCGTGCCAGCTACACTCTAAATGGATGGCAGCCAAAGCACCCCTCCCATCGAGTGAACACCTCGTGCTAACAAGATGGCGCCTACATCTTGTGTCCACTCCCGTGTCAAGGATGACATCACCTCTTGATAGGAGGGTACCTAACTAACCACTTAACACCTGGACCAATCAATAGTGTCTATTTGCTGTTATCTTGATTTTCTTCAATGATGTAATAATGCCTTTAAAAGGGTCTGCGCACCCATTTTCTGTCAGAAGCCATTAAACTTCTCCGGAGTTCTTTCATTAACCTGAACTTTGTGTCTCAGTGTGAATTTACTTCTGCGTGCACGCAACTTTATTATCTTTAATTTGGACAGGAACAGATAGTCATTCAAACTAATTGGTTTGCAGTAAATTATCTACAACAGATCTATGTTTGAGGGACATAGACCATTCCCGAACATAGACCTGCTCTCTAGCGCATACAAGAATTGTTTGTAGGACCGTTCTGAGGAATCCTCACTTACTGACCAATTTCATTAACGACCTAGTCGTGGGAACAAAACTCAGCCAGTAAGTGACTATGACTATGAAATACGTATTGTACCTGCTACTCAGTCTACTTTAAAAAAAAAAAAAAAAAGTATTTTGTATTGTTGGACTGGCCAAAAATGGTTTAGAGGAATCATTGATGACACATTTTAGAAGCCCACTTCCCCGATATGCCATTCAAATTCCCTGTAAATGGGCAAAGGTAGGGTATTTGACATTCTGTCTATATATGACTATCATTTTCTATATTAATATATAAATACTTTCTCCATAACCACAAGACTGTTTTATTTTTCTCCTAATACATGCTTTACCTCTATCTATCATCTATAATTATTATTTTGTTGGGGCTAGAGTTTGTTTGTTATGGTTAGTGTTGGTGTTATGGTTAAGGTTAGGACTAGAATTAGGTTTAGGGCTAAGGCTGGGATTCAGGTTTAGGTTTACACGAGGATTAGAGTTCCCTTAAAGGGACACTATAGTTACCATAACTACTACAGTTTAATAAAGCGGTTCCCGTGTCTATAGCCTGTTCTTGCAGGCTTTTTAATGAAAAACTCCCTTTTCAGAGAAAAGGCAGTGTTTTCATTGCTGCCTAGTAACACCTTTAGTGGCTGTCACTCTGACGGCCACTAGAGGTGCTTACTAGTTCGGTACTCCTCTGTATGCAGGACCTACGTACAGAATCTTTCCAATGGTTTTATATGGCAAAGCACTGGATTGACTGAGATCATAAACATTGATTATCTCAGCCATGGAGGTGGTCCAGTCATGGTGAGACTGGTGTAGTGAAGGTAAGTAAAACAATCTTTTAACAGAGAGGGGTTGGTCACCTAAACAGCTAGTTTAACATGATAGTGTTAGCAATACATATTTGTATTCCTGACACTATAGTGTTCATTTAAATAATGATCTGCCTGAGATTAGTAGGTCCACTCCTGGGTGGTAGTTACTGGTTCCCATTAATGCAGCTCAGAAGAGGGCTAAATTAAAATAGCAGCTGATTAAAGGCTTATAGTAGCTGCTATTCAGGAGCATATCTGTAATATGTTACTGTAATGCATTTCTCAAGTTGTATTCCTCCCTGGCAACAGATATTTGAGAAATCATGTTTCCATAACTATCTCAGCTGCCAGCTTGACTGCAGATACCCATAGCTATTAGAACAAATAAAGAAAAAAACAACAACAAAACAAAGCATGGGCTATGACCTAAAATGACCTAAAAAGATCCAAAAGGCTAAGTGCCCAGAAACCAGCCATGGACTGCAGTTTCGACCTTAAACCAGCACCATGCTGAGGAGATGCTCTACCTAGTAGAGTAGCAAAGACCATCCCTAGGTGGTACTACCAGTCTGAGCAGGCACATTATAAAATGGGGAACTCCTCAAGCACAATCCAATCAGGAATGGCTTCAATCCACATTAATAGACAATAGTAAAAAAGATTGAGCACAACTGAATCCGTCCTTAAGCAGATTTATCAGATAATAATAGCAACATTTTGGCTCCAATAAAGAGCCTTTATCGTGATTTGATATAGACTCGTATTCGAGCAAAAAACTCCAAAAATCTGATTTTAGATGGATTCAGTTGTGCCTGGTCTTTTCTACCACTGCCCATCCCTAGGTGCTAGACAGCACAGTTTACGAGTCCTGTAATATACATTGATTCCATATGGAACTGTCAAAATAACCAGGCATATAGCGAGATAATACTATACTCCGAGGTCAACAGATAACATTTATGGGGATTACGGTCACTGATACAACATTTATTGTTTTTCCCCAATTTCATGAATATTTATTATTAGCCCATGGCTGGTGATACATATACAGTTTTGAAAATATGACATTGAGAATGCTAGTGCCTATAAAATATGTAAACCACTTATGTTTTTGTTTACATGGTGGGATAGTTTGCATTCTTTGTGTAGCCAAAACATGATTAGATACAATAGTGAACATCATATATATATATATATTTCTTTTGCACATACATGTACATAAGGACAGATAATAAATACATCAAGCTTCAAAGAACAGGAATGAGATTTCACACACTGTTCCAGGTGATTTTATTGGCAAACCAATAAAGTGATATTCAATTTATTATCCCCAATGGCCTCTGTGATCTATGGCAGCAATAGAGTACAATGCCGCCCCAAGACACAAAATACTGTCAGGAAAACCATTTCCCTCTTAAATCCATAGGTCGAGTCTTAATTTTACCTGCTGCTGTTTAGCTTAAAATGTATTATCATTTAATTTTTACTCTTAGTTATTTTATGATGAAGTGGAAATAGCAGATAGTTACAAATATGGAACATAATCAGGATTATTTACAAAAATGAGAATTCAAAGTGAATTTCAAATTTAAGGGCAAAATTACTAAACTGGAAACATTCTGTAAGTCCGCTATGCTTTCCCTTCAGCTACTCTGACCTTAAATTTTAAATTCTCTTTGAATGAACTTTGAATTCTCACTTAAGTAAACAACCCTGAAAATCAAACATGGTATAACATGGAATTGATAAAACTGGTATAGATGAAATGAAGGTCTATATATTGTGAGTTTATAGGACCATTCTGGGAACCATAACAACTTCATAGAACCACTCTGACCACTATAACAACATATTGGTAACCATTAGGCTTGCTACCTTCAGGTTAGCCTGCAGCCAGGACTTCCTCGTGCCATAACTGCTTCATTCTGATGAAGTTGTTATGGTACCCAAACTGCCCCTTTAAATCTAATTTTAGTTTGGGAGATGCGAGTGATACTGAAAGGCGAGAGGGCTGTGTGATCATATTGTAGGGGCAGATTTAGATTGGATAACTAAGATGAAAGACCAATAAGAGTACAGGCTTGTTTTAAGACCGTGCCAAGCAGATTATTAGGCAGGTAAGTGATACTGGTAGGCATTAATCCCAGATAATCTATTTCTAGATGGAACTAGATGGTTTGTGTCAACTGTGAGCACTTTTGCTGGTCTCTGCATATTTGAAAGTGACTGGTCAGTTCAAGTGCATGCATTGCTATTAATATCCCTGTGATCATCAGTAGCACAAGCATGTGTCAATGGCATTCACCACTGACAAATTCTAGCATGGATTCTCAAAGTAGAAGCCCTTGGGCTGAATCCAGCCTGCTAACTGATAGTCCAAAACTTAACTTTCTATATTCCAGATTGCTGGTATTCTGACATGCATCCATGCTAGGATCAGATTCCTATTTACTGTAATCCAAGAGGCTGCACTTTGTTTTCTGGCTAGTCTCATTACTAAAGTTCTGGAATATTTTAGATGTTCCTCAGACCTTCAGCGATAATGTCATCAAAAGCTTAGCCATGCTACAGGTGCTGGGAGCAAGGTAGCAGCAGTGTTGGGATGTGGGTAATCTTGTGGAAGGAATACAAAGCAAAAGATCCCCCCCAGCAGGACCCAGGACTTTTTTGAATTGTATTAAAGCCGTCTGCAACAAGTTACAAGCAGTAAATGTGAGAGGTTTCTGTATTCATACCAATTTTGACCACGCACAGCACGACTCACTCACTGAAGCATGAGATCTTTTGCACTTTTGAACCATGAATGAAGCAATGTTAGATTTTATCAGATCTTTGCACTTGGTATCTTTCCAGCTACAAAGCAGCAGTGAATGAGGCGTGCACTGGAGCATGGCACAAGTCTCCAACATACTGCTGAAGCTGACTCGGCATGGATCTCAGGGCTTGCCTACTCCTCGAAAAAGGCAAGCAAACCAGAAGTCCCATCACTGGTGTCCCCAGGGCATAAGAAAGAGGCTGTCTGCTTCTCGCATTATACATACCGGCACACCCCTCTTCCATTTTAGAAGCACTATGGCTCTGTTACAAAATGGTGTGTCAGGCTTTGCCAAGGCATCAAGACTCTAAAAATATAGCCACACTCATGCTCACACCATATAAAAGGACACTACAGATGGTGGCTGCTGTAAGTGCTCGTTAATTGGTAGCTTGAAGCACTGTGTGCTTTCTTTCTTCTCCATGTTTTCAGGAAATATGGCAATAGGGTATTATTTAGAGAACGTGACTGCAGGAGCTTACATTAGGGAAGTATGACTAGGGAAATAAAATTTAGGCATATATGACACACACACATTGACACTACCCTCAAATGCACTGTGGTTCCACCTTACGATCTGGCCACTGTCCTGAGAGGTGCTCCGTGTAAAAACGGACACCACTAATCCGTGCAAATTCCAGGAAAAGAAGAAACGTGCAGCACTCCTGGATGCAAGTGGTAACAGTGTTTACTAGAGGGTAAGAGGCTAAGCAGTAAAAACAAATATATATCTCTATATTATATATATTTATTAAATATATAATATAGAAATATATAATATAAATATGGATTATTTTTTTACTACTCCCCATTTTGTCCCCTTTATTGGTCATGTCTCACTTGATCTGTGAATAAGATCAACATTTGGTGGCTGTACCCTAACCATCAATCATCTTTTTTAAATGAATCATCTTTTTCTTCTTTTTTTTTTGGCGACATGAACAGAAGGTCTGAATACGGAATCAAATGAACTTACATGTCCACACGGCGTTTTGAAGATAGAGCATTCGTCGGAAGAGCCGATTGGCCCAAACCCAAATGCACAAATCTAGTTATAAAAGAAATATGACTAAAAATGGAACAAATCCTAACATATACATTGATAGAAAGAGATAAGATAACGTTCAAATTGACTGGTATTAATACTCATTTCAATATAATTGAAAAATATTAAATAATTCAGAATCAAGTAAATGTAACAGTATTTTTTTAAAAAGGATATCAGTTGCCTGGTAATGAGGAGATACCTCCTCTGAATGCCAGCAATATAATCACACTCTCTGTAGAAGATTTCAACATCTAAAACACAGTACCAGTGTATCCACACCTTTACGCTAAGTGTTTCCCTTGTGACATCAACATATGCAATATTAAATAAAATAATTAATTGAAAAACACAAGAGTCAGCCCATTCAGGCACACACGCACAAATGCACATACGCACACACAAATATTAGAATTGAGTACGTCAGATCTTACAAGATTTGACTCAAAGTTTTATTGATTACAATTTCCTTTTTTTTTTTTTTTAACATTTTCCGGGTTCCCTGTGTTGAATTATTTTCTCACTCTATCAGTGCTAAAAGGCTTACATTAACAGCTCAGGTAAGCTGTGGCAAATATCCCTAGTAGGGGATATTTTCGTACTGATCTGTTCCTCCTTATTCTAAGGTATATATTACTGCCCCGGTAGAAAACAAAAATGAACATATACTATTGTATATGAGTTATTGCTTAATAAAAAAATGCAAACAGAAAACAAATCCTTACTTCATAAAACAAATAAAATATTGGCTTAAATAACCAGAACCTTTATGTAACAGTTTTCTTTTTAAGGGGATAGTTAAAAAAAAAACACACAAAAAAAACAAAACAATTCCTGTATGTAGAGAGAGTTTACTAAAAATGTATATTTAGTTGCTAAGCTGGATGCCATGGCTAACACACAACTCAAAATGAACTCTGCAGATGAAATGTTCTACATTCTACAAAGTTTTTCAATACGGTCCTACTGAGCTAGGCTAAATCCTACAATTCTCTGTAGACTATCAATTCATCTTTATGGACCCTGACAAATTCACTTGTAATCCCAGGGAATTTGCAGCCAAGCTCAGTTTAGTAAATACCTGAATTGATAATTGCCAGATTTTCAGGAGGTGATTATCGACTTGGGAGTTAGCTCAGATCAAATTGGCACCACTGGAGGTCTCCTGTATTTGACCCCTTTGTTATCGACACATCTCATGACTCGTAAGCAAAAAAACATTTTGCAGAAATAAAAAACACAGCTGTTACCGAGCATGAAATTTATAAGAAAATCAACTAATTCAACTGTGAATGCTTTAGAAAAATAGGGTTTCCGTAATCCAAGTTGAAGCCAGTATGTTTCCTGCCAAATGTGTTGCACGATATAGTCTGGAAACATTTCTGATGCCTTCTTGGATATGATAATAATTTTGTTTTCCCAGAATATGCTAAACTGTGTACTCTACGTAAAAGCCAAGAGTGATTAGAGGATTTTTTTATGTTTTAATTTTTTTTTTTAGGTTGTCTTCCTGGGGTATAGTAATGCTCATAAACACTCACAGGATATTAAAACCATTCTTTTCCTAAGGTCTTTGTAAACAGCACTTGAGATAATGTATTATACGTATACTTTTCTTAATGACCTGCTGACTTTTAGAACATGTTAATTTGTTTTCTCTTTCTCTCCCAAATGCTAAAATCATATGTGTTTTTTCATTGCATACTTTGCTTTGTCAAACTGTTCAGAGATTCCAAGTGTCCCATTAAAAATAAACCAAAATAATACATAATATATACTACGGGGCATTTTGAAAACATCAAAATATGTTTATTACAACTTGTTGTTAAATATAAATAATTTAATCAAAGTAACAGACAAAGTAAGATTTGGTAAGTTATAATGTACTGAATTTAAAAGAGTACTCCAAGCATCGTGACCATCTTGGTGATTTATAGTTGTTATGGTGCCTGAAGTCTGTATGTGTTTCACTTTGAAAAGATATACATATGGATATTAACACCTTCACTGTTGGAGGTCTAACTCCATAGCATCCTTAGCCAGCACGTGCATATTAAATATATTTCATTGTTTTACGTATTTAAGTGTATGAGTCTGCAGTCAAATGCTTGATATAGTAAATAAAAGTGAAAATTTCAGTTTTTTTTGTCTGAATATAGAATAAAGGAAACTATAATTTTGTAAGCATATTTATTTTTGTTACTTGTAACATTCTTGGCAAGCTACAGTCCTCAAAAATAAATTGTAAGTGACTCTTTTCTCGGTACCCCTATAGATCAGATCTATATTTGTTTATTTATCTGAGAAACGTCATCTGAGGAATTTGTACTAATCATCTTTATTTCTAATGTTCTGTATTACTGAGAGGCTAGGGGATGACATCTGGAGAGCGAATCTGATCCTGATGGGCATATTACAATTCTCAGCAAAGCACCTAATATATAAATGTTAGAAAGGAACACTAGTGTAAAGCACCTTTTCTATGCTGCATTATATCTTCTAGAAGTCAAATTATCAGGACTATAGGAAAACATATTCAGGGCCAGACTGGGAATGCAAAGCAGCCCTGGAAAAAAATGTATGCCAGCCCTATAAGTCATTGTGCCACGATAGTGTTTGTGTGTATGTGTATATATACGCTACCACGGCACAATGACTTATAGGGCCTGCATACATTTTTATTTTATTTTATTTTTTATATAATATATATATATATATATATGAATATAAAAAGAAATATATAGATATATATATATATATACACAATATATGTTTATGAATTAGAATTACTCAATCTGGGGTAGCAAGACGTAGCCGTATTTTAAATGTTATAAAGGGATATTTAGCATTGTCACTAAAGGATATATATATATATTTAAATATATATATATATATATATATATATATATATATATCGTATTTTTCGCTCCATAAGAGACGCACCTCACCATAAGACGCACCTAGTTTTTAGAGGAGGAAATCCAGAAAAAAAAATATTCTGAACTGTTCCATAGTGTTTCTTACTATGGGACTGTTCGTTCAGATTATTTTTTTTTAAGGAATTTTTTGTTCCTTACCACCCACTCCCCTCTACTGTCCCATAATGATCTTTAATCCCCCTCCCCTGTCCCATAGTTATCTTTAAACCCCCCTCCCCTGTCCCATAGTTATTTTAACCCCCCTTTCCTCTGTCCCATAGTGTTTGTTAACCCCTCCTCCCCTTGTCCAATAGTGTTCTCATCCCATAGTGTTCCCCCCTTGTCCCATAGTGCACTTTCCCTCCCATAGTGTCCACCCCTCCCCTTGTCCCATTGTGTCCCCCCTCCCCTTGTCCCATAGTGTCCCACCCTCTCCTTGTCCCATTGTATCCCCCTCCCCTTGTCCCAAAGTGTCCCCCCTCCCCCTCCTTGTCCCATTGTTCCCCCCTTTCCTTGTCTCCATCATGTCCCACCCTCTCCTTGTCCTGGGAGTCCCTCCTCCTCCTTGTCCCCCCTCCTTGTCCCATTGTGTCCCCTCCTTGTCCCATTGTCCCCCCTCCCCTTGTCCCATAGTGTCCCCTCCTTGTCATGGTGTCCCCCCTCTCCCTTGTTCCATGGTGTCCCACCCTCCTTGTCCCATAGTGTCCCCTCTCCTTGTCCCACTGGTGTCCACCCTCCCTTGTTCCATAGTGTCCCCACCCTCCCCTTGTCCCATTGTGTCCCCCTCCCTTGTCTCATGGTATTCCACCCTCCCCTTGTCCCGACCTTGTCCCCCTCCCCTTGTCTCATGAACCTTACCCTCTCCTTGTCCCATAGGTCCCTCCTCCTCTTGTCCCATGGTGTCCCCTCCCGATCATTAGTGTCCCCTCCTTGATACATGGTGTCCCCCTCCTTGTCCCATAGTGTCCCCTCTCCTTGTCCCATGGTGTCCCACCCTCCTTGTCCCATAGTTGCCCCCCTCCTTGTTCCCATGATTGTCCCCTCCCTTGATACATGGTGTCCCCTCCCTTGTCCCATGGTGTCCCCTCTCCTTACTCCCATAGAGTCCCCTCTGTCCCCTTAGTGTCCCACCCTCCCCTTGTCCCGCAGTGTCCCCCTCCCCTTGATATTCCCATAGTCCTCCTCCTTGTCCCATAGAGGTCCCCCCCTCCCTTTGTCCCATGGTGTCCCCACTCCACTTGATACATAGTGTCCCCCCTCTCCTTGTCCCATTGTGTCCCCCCTCTCCTTGTCCCATAGTGTCCCCATCTCCTTGTCCCATTGTGTCCCCCCTCTCCTTGTCCCATAGTGTTCCCCCCTCCCCTTGTCCCATAATTACTTACCTGTCTTGTAGCGTGGGCCGGCTTCAGAGCGCACTCCGCGGTACAGGAACTTCAATTTCAGGTTCCGGTTTCCAGCGGGACTGAAAGGAAGTGTGCACACTGAGTGTGCACTTCCTTTCAGTCCCACCGGAAACCGTAACCTGAAATTGAAGTTCCTGTACCGCGGAGCACGCTGTGCTGCCGGCTCACACTACAAGACAGGTAAGTAAAGCTTCACATTCGCTCCATAAGACGCACAGACATTTCCCCTCACTTTTGAGGGGAAAAAAAGTGCGTCTTATGGAGCGAAAAATACGGTGTATATATACACACACTTTTATTATTGGTATGTAATTTTTTTAATTATAAATATTAGTAATTCATGGTAAAATATTTAATTATACAGTAAGCATACTCACATGCAGGCATGGACAATCTAATTGACACAAGCATACAAGTTCACTGGTACAGAGGCTCACAGACAGGCAATCTCACTGACACACAAGATCATTGACAAACACAGACAAGCTTACAGGTACAATAGAAATACCCCCAAAAAAAAACCCCCCAAAAAACCCAAAAACCCCAAAAAACTAGTGAATACAAAGGCGCTTATAATAATTGTCCTCTAGTAAGGTTTTTAAAAAGATGGTTATACATATTAGAAAAATAGCAGCACCCTAATTAGTGTAACAGCTCATGGAACACATAGTTAATACAAGAAAAATGTATAGGTGCGCTGTGTCTTTAATCTATTTTAAAGTGCAGCAAGTGTTATACTGTGTAAAGGTGCAATTTACATTACAGTGCATAGAACTCCATGTAATTTATGCAATGTGCAAAATATGTGTAAAACTGTGATAAAAATTCACAAAAAGAACACTCACTAAAGATTCATATGTAGTTCATTTCAATGTATCCCAATATGTAAAGAGAGAAATAAAATACAGATAGTGTAACTCTGTATAGTAACACACAAAATATAATGGATAAAGTGCACACTCACAAAAAAAACTGAGCAGAATGAGCCTGATCTAACTGTAACAGCTCCGAGTAACTCTCCCTCTCCGGGTAGTAAGACAGAGGCAGCCAATCCACTTTTACGATTTATTGCACATAAGTTTACAGGTACACACAAACTTAGCACAGACAAACTCTCTGACGCACACACAAGCTTACTACTGACAAACTCACTGGTATATACAAAGATGCTTACTACAGACATGCTCACTGACAGACACATACATGTTCACTGCAGACATGCACACTGACACACATACATGCTTACTACAAACATGCTCACTGACACACACATACATGTTCACTGCAGACATGCACACTGACACACATACATGCTTACTACAGACATGCATACTGACACACACATACATGCTCACTGCAGACATGCACACTGACACACATACATGCTTACTACAGACATGCTCAATGAGACACACATACATGTTTACTACAGACATGCTCACTGATACACACATACATGCTCACTGCAGACATCCTCACTGACACACACACATACAGCTCACAGCAGACATGCACACTGACACACACACATGCTCACTGCAGACATGCACACTGATATCCTGGTGGGAAAGTCCGGCCCTGAACACATTATAGGTTCTCTAACAGCAGAGGGGCAGACCTTTTCTTCCTCTGGAAGCCTATGTGGAATCCTTGTAAAAAACTTTTTTTTTTTTAAATGTCCAAACCTTGGAAAAAATTTTGGAATGAGAGAAACATAAAAACAAGAGTTTTAGAGATACAAAAGATGGGAAAATGGTTAGAGCTGGATAATGGATGAGAGAAAAGAAAATGTCAGGAAAAAGAGGTTGAGGAAAACTGGAGAAAACAGGACAATGCATGGGGGTAAAGAGTCAGAGGGTCCTGAGGAAGAGGGATCATGCTGAGCCATTTTCTAAAAATCTCCATTGATCAACTTGACCGTTATTGGCCAATCTATGATTAATGTTATCTAAGTAGAATTAATTGAAGAATCAAGATGTTCTTAATAAATACATACATTCAAGTTTGTAACATAAAATCAGTAGCATGCAGCACGGCATTTTTTTTTAATTTTTTTTATAAAAGTTAGCTCAGAGTCATAAAATTTTTTTAATAATATTCATTTGCATGCAGATTGAAAATACATTTCAGTCTGTGTAAACTGTTACCCGCTGGGGCACGACCTATTTTAAACAAGATATCCCATTGATATCTTACTGATGGAGTATTTTTTTTAGGGGGAAAAAAAATCAATGCACAAGATTTGTACACCGATAAAACTGTAAACCTAAATTTCAGAAATGTTAATTTCTATTTACAATAATATGGGGTGTGTTTATTATAGTAATACCAAATGTGAAGAAACCAACACAGAGGACCTTAACTGACATGTACTAATTAAACAATTGAATGAAATATGAAATGTATTAAAGTGAATTGAATAAAAAGTATCAGATCATAATGTTAATTTAAAAAAAAAAAATTGGTTAAATGTTCCCATTCATTATAATGATGCAATAATTTAGACAAATTAAAATATAATGGTGGCTTAAGGTTAGAGTCTACGTGCTTTCAAGGTGATAAGTATTAGAGCTTCTATCACTTCTTCTCAGTCTGATTATGAACTAAGTCTCCCTAAACCATAATTCGAAGGTTAGTTACTAAAATGAGAATTCAAAGTGAAAATTAAATTGAAGTCCAAAATTGTTCAACTGGAAAAATTCACCACATTCGCTATGCTTTCATTTTGGCCTCTTTGATGTTAAAGATGAAATTCAGTTTGAATTCACCTTGATTTTCCAACAAATCTAACTTTAGTAAATAAACATTTTATCGCACGGTTTACCACGTAACATTAAACCTCTATGAAAGCCAACCCCAAATCTCCAAACATCCTTGTAACACTACCACGATTCTAAACCAACTCATTCTAAAATGTCTTCCAATCCTAGCCCCTCCAACCCTAACCACCTAACCAGCAGTATTTTTGATATGTGCAATCATCACGCGATTGAATGGTGATACTTTCCAATCAACAGTTACAAGTAAACATTTAAATGCATATTGGCCAATAAATATCACTTGTAAAAGCAGCTTAATTTGGGATTTTTATTTTTTTTACTGAGTTTAATTGTCTTGTGAATGTTGCATTTTGGTTTACATTTCCTCCAAAATTCTCTGTTTATTGAATAACCCCCTTAATCTTATATATCAATGTAGATTTTATATATATATTGGCCTACAATTATCTTCTGCTACATATATCACAATCACATCTTTTATCAACAGTGCTTGCATCATTTATCAAAGATATCACCAGGCAACCATTATTGAACTGAACTTTACCTAGGGGTGTACTGTGACTGTAATGTGCTTTTGCAAGCCAAGCAATCATATTTAAGTGAAGGGCCATCGAGCTGGGAGGTTAGATCCTTAGCTACTAGTGGGAGGGAATATTAGCTCTTAAGGCAAAGAAAGTGAACATAATCTTCTTGTATATTTGACAGTGATGGGAGGGAGTAATTGTTTTAAATATGGCCAGTGGGTTATTTTCCAGCCATAGAGATCACTTATCATTGGGTTGGTGAAGGTGTAGGCAACCTTGGCACTCCAGATGTTCCCCCAATTCTTTGTGGACATTATGGCTGCAAGAGCATTATGGGAGATGTAGTCAACAACATCTGGAGTGCCAAAGGTTCACTGACCCTGGGTTAGTGAGTTTGAGTATTTTTTATATGCATCATTATTACCTCTTTTTCAAAGACCAGGGAGTGGAGGAATGGGTAGGTCAATCTTCCTAGGTCCGCAATCTGATATAATCTTTCAACCACACCAAACAACAAAAGGGGTGCAGGAGGAAGAGGCCATTCACTGCCCTTGATTTTAAAATTGGAGTCTAAGGAAACCCATGTCAGTTTTTTTAATTGTTCATCTGACATGTATTGGTGGAGCTAAGAGATAAGTTAGATGTTGGAGTCTTATAAAGACAATATTTGTTTTTATTACATTTTTATTTTGGAATGGGTTATTATTTCTGCAATATGTGACCCGTTTTGTTGTCTGCAGATTTAACAATTTCTACCATTTCCTCAGCATTAGCCTAACACAATTCTTACACAAATTTGCTTGAAGTATTAAGCTATACATAAAAGTCAGACCATAATATGTGCTAGTAAATTGTAGAGTTTTTTCTGACTTGCCAGTATAACTTGTTTTACAAATTATGCTGGTTTTAATATCAGCTTGTTAATCAAGCTTGAAGCTTCTATTTTTCCTATCAAAGAGAAAAGCTCAGAAGGTTATATTGAGCTGAAAGCAGTGTGACAGATTTGCAAATATCAATATTGTAGACAGGCCTTAAGTAAGGTCATCAAAGTATCTTTGTAGAACATACCCATCAAAGCCTCTACTCTTCCTAAACTAGAAAGACCCAAGTAGTTGGTGGTGAGGGAACTAATGATGCATTTTACTTGTTGCTGGAACAAGTATTCTAATGATTAGACAACATTGAAGTTTTAAAGAAACAAATATAAAGTATAAAATATTAACAGTTACAATAATAATTTACTGTATTAACCTATAAACACATCCTGAAATGTTCAATATTAATTTGTTAGATTTTCTGATGCATTTCTAAGGATATTTAGATACAAATTAGTAGGAAAAAAATCAACATTTAGATACAAATTAGTAGGAAAATGAAGGCCATCTATCTATCTTTGTATTTTTTTCTGTATAATTAACAAAAGCTGTTGGATAGATGTGCCAACAACTATAGGCATACATATTATTTTGTATTCTATTTGAGCTTAATAAAATGTGTTATATTTTTTATTGAACCTCGTGTGCAGGTATTTTTTAATTGCATTTCTAAGGATAGGCAAGAATACGCAATTATGGCGGATATTTCTAAGGATTTAGCAATTACCATGGAAACTAATAAAATGTTCATACTGATCGCTGCGTATTTAGATTATTTCTTTTGAATCATTCTTTCTACATAACTCCACAACTGTCAGCATTCAGTCTTTGGGATCTCAAAGCAGGGAAAGAAAGTACATCTTATCTTATCCACAACATAGTGATTTGCCAAATCTAACAGCAAATATTGAGCTTGATTTAATATTTTTAGATGTGCTTTTCAAATATTTTTTATATTTTTAGATACATTTTTACAATTATTTAATAATTTGTTTTTTTAGTATTTTAATATTTAGATTTGTATATGTTTATATATATATATTGATATTTTTTAGATGTGATATATTTTTTGCTATTTTAATAGTTTAAAAAAAATATTTATATGTTTTATATATAGATATTTTTTAGATATGATATATTTTTTGCAATTTTAATAATTTTTTAAAAAAATACTTAAAAAGTTTATCCAAAAATATTAATTCATTTGGAAAGCTTATCTAAAAATATTAAATTAAGGTCATAATTCCAATGCCTTGCTTGCCATACTTCTTAGAGCTTACACCTCAAATATAGATCTTTTATAAAGCATGGTTTGACCTGACACATGGAATTGAGTAAATTAATTTATATTGTCTCTTGAGTAGTTATATATTCTTTTGGCATAGGTTGACATAACTTAACTCTATAACATGTTAGTGTGGTAATTAATAGGCTAATAGATTTCCAGAAAAAATAATTGCAGGCAGCAGAGATTATTAGAAGTACTTACACATAGGTCTAAGCTGTCCTATGAGCTCATCCTTTGTCCATTTTGCCCATTCCTTTTTGTCGGTGTTGATAGAGCATAGAATAGGACCACATGGTTTCCCGCAATCCTCTATGGCAGGAACATTCAAGTAGTGGACTAGTACAATGTCAGGATTCTGGAAAATAAATAATGGTAGGGTTAATTGTGTTACATTTGTTCATTTCATGTTATATGATATGCAAATAAGAACACCTCTGAACCTCTGAATGTGTTCATCATCCATAAAATAATAGAGGCATCAATGTTATAGTAAATCACATTCTGAGTCATATATATATATATAATGCTGTTTGTTAATTGAAGAACTGAAATGTATGTTAATATTGAAGAAATATAGTAATGCATATTGTTACATTACAACATTGCATTTAATAGTCTACACGTGTACTGTTTTTCTTAGTTTGTACTGGTATATTGGAGATGTCTTCACTAAATAGTTTTCATAAAACCATAAACCATGCAGTAACTCAAAATTATTATCTTAAAATCTTCTTTTGACATTATTAATACCATGTTGTCAGAAATCACAAGATATGTAAAAGTCCAGGCACAGAATTGGAAAAGTGGTTTAGGAACCGATTCCTGATCTACAAAATATCACACAAAATATTGTTCTATCTAGCAGAGAAGATGGGCTTTATTATAATAACACAATAATTAAAAAAGAATACTCTGATCTTTCTTTTAGACCAGGCTTCCCCAAACTCCAGCCCTCCAGATGTTGCTGAACTACAACTCAAATAATTCTCAGCCTATCTATTTCATTCATAGAATCATGGGAGTTGTAGTTCAGCAACATCTGGAGGGCCGGAGTTTGGGGAAGCCTGTTTTAGGCACTCATGTTAAAGAGTCAGCTGATTCTTGGTTAGTTGGCTGGTCTCAAATTATTTACTACAGTCCTTCCTAAACTGGCCTGGTCTGTCATTAAATTTATCATTAATTGAAACTGTTCAGGGCATTTATAAAGGCAAAGCAAGTATTATATTGATATTTTTTGGTTTCCATGGTGATTTCTTCTATAATAGCAATTTGCACCAGAATAGCACTTGTTTTACCTTGATAAGTCTTCCTCTTTACGTTAACCTAATGCAAAATGTGTGCGGATACATGGAATATGGCATATTCAGGCAAAATATAAAAACGTGATAAAATTATAATTACAATTATAAAATTGCGTATTTGCATAAATCTGTACATTGACGCTAATTGACTGGTTTTATCTTTGATTTAAAAAAAATATATAATAATTTTCATCTATGTAGTCGTTTGCTGAATTTATTGCAAAAAGTATTTTTTAGATGATGATTTGAAATGAGTTCCTATTTACATTGCAAACTGTGCAGCACAAGGAATCCTTGGCAGGCCTCTCAAGGCTGATTTTACAGAAAATAGGTGAACAAAACATTATCTCTTTCAAACACTTGTTAGCTTTCCAACATTGTTAGTTGAAAATTACAGATAATGATTACCCACTGAAAAATCTCAATAACCACTATTTTATCTCACTCTTAAAATGGTGATCTAGCGCAATTCATTTCCATTGGCAGGGTATTCGTCAGCTGCACAAACATTTACAGAATGTGTACACTTATTAAAGGAATCATCTAAATAGCAAAGTCCACGAATAATTTGTAATGGCAGGTTACCATGGAGACTGTACAATAGACTATAATAAGAATGAAAAGACTGCTTCTTTTCCAACACCAATTTATTCAATTTGCCACTATGTTTTTCTATTTTAAAACGCTACAAAATTAATAATATATTGATGTAGGTTCTAAAGAAAACATCTGTTAGTTAAATTAAATATTGTGAGCTCTAAGGCAAGGAGGTGTTACCAGGAAGCAATTTTATTCAGCTCGCTGGTGTAGATTAAAGGAAAACTATCATTTTCCAAGATTTATAATATTATGTTTACTTAATAAACCCTATATTTAACCAATACGTATTTGTGAAATGAGAAAAATAAATAAAAAGCAGAAATCAGCACCTCTTTTTCCTGCAACTGAGGGCTTCCACACTGGCTCCCTGTCAATCATTGTTATTCACGCCTTCCTTTGCATAGATCAAGAGGGCATACTGATAATAGATTGTTTCTGCTTTTTTTTGCTCAATTACAATGTTTTCCCTGGCTGTTAATGGACTGAACTGGATTGTAATTTTACTAGCTAATTCTTAAACATTTTTAAAACAGAGCATTACATGAAAAAAGGCGTATGGGCGATTCTTAAAGGGATACTCTAACCACCAAACAACTTTCGCTTAAAGGACCACTCCACACCCCCAAAGCACTATGTGTGAGGAGTATCCTAGTTTAAACCCTATTTATAAAAGTGACGAATTCTATGAGAAATCTTCACTTTTATAAATTAACTAGGGAGCACCCTTTGAGCTTCCAATCAAATGCACAGGCCTCCCACACAGAACTCAGACCAGCTCCCCCACACCTCAGACCAGATGTGTGAACATGCACGAGTCAACGTGCGCACACACAAAAGTGCACTTGTGTGCACAAGCCGTCACACATGTGCACGTGGGGACCAATTCAGAGGGCACCAATTCTGATTGGTTATTTCCCTGTGAAGAGAGTAAAAATTTCTTCTGGGAAAAAAGGTGTGGGATTGTTAAGTCCGGAGTCCATAAGATCAGCAGCGTTTGTAAAGCTCTTTTAAGATATACCCCCAACTAATACATACATGACAAATTCATAACTACTAAACAGTGATTTTCTCTTTTGTTTTGCCCATTTGGGCAGTGGAGTGTTCCTTTAATAGAAGGAAACAAAAAAAAATGAAGTCACTCAAACCACAACAAAGTGGGTGAGTGAAAGCTGGATAGTAGGTAAATATCTTGTTTAAATAACTGTTAAGTATAGCTTGATCAGGACTCAATGTACATATATACACACATGTGTCTCAAAACTAGAAAAAATATAAGAAAATTACTAGCCTTTTCTACTAGCTCATAATGGGAGTATAGGGTCATCCAGTAAATTGCTTAAACTAATTATATCTTTATTATACTGCTTGTTTTAGTCCAGGATTTGCCCTGTCCTAAATCTAGATTAACGTAAATATACCAGGGTGAGAGTAAATACCTTATTGGTAGGAGTGTCCAAGACCAATAGACACAATATCTAATAAGTAATATACAGTCCTAACAAAGGTTAATTAGAAAGTTTGTAGGACGGTAAGATAAAAAGCCTCTTTCCCTGGTAAGCTAGCTAGATAGTTATTGAGACAAAATAAAAAGAGTGAGAAAATAATAAAATCAGTGAAAACTCTGCATATCTATATTAAATAGACATCCCAAGTGCATAGGTGATAGGTGCCCAACACCCACTCAGAACATAACACCAGACGCGAGTTTCGGTGCACTAGCGTGTGTACCTTTGTGTGTGTATATATGTACATTTAGTGCGGGTCCAGTTAAACTTAACAGTTATTTAAACAAGATTCTTACCTACTATCCAGCTTTCACTCACCCACTTTGTTGTGATTTGAGTGACTTTAATTTTTTTTGTTTCCTTCTATTCATATATAATAGGGTTAAGCCCAGCAGACACAGCTTGGGTGTCTTTACTGGTGCACATATCCTAAGTGGTGTTCCCTTAGGTATCTTAAGATTTGTTTGGAGTGCTCCTTTAATGATGCAGTTTTGGTTTATAGAATGTTCTTTGCCATTTAGGAGTTAAGGTAGTTTGTTTATGCAGCCCTAGCCACACCTACACTGGCTGTGACTTACATAGCCTCCATTAAGGCTAAAGAAGATAAACTGAAAAAAATAACTAACTTGGAAATTAATTTTTAATTCAGCTATTTTGGGCTAAACATTTAAATTCATGTTAGTCAGTGTAAATGAGTGCGATCTGCCTGATGATTTCCATCATGTCTCAGTCTAGATCAGTGCATTCTAGTAGTACATATTGATCCATAACTGCAAATTTTCTCATTATTTTAACCCTTTCATTGTCAGTAGGAAGACTCAAAGTTATAAAAAAAAATTATTAAAGAGACACTCCACTGCCCAAATAAATAAATAAACTCAATGTTTAGAAGATTTAACCCCATTGAAAACATTTATACATTTTACTATTTATCTTCTTATTTGTATACATAAAAAGATCTCTTGTCTGAAGCATTTGCAAGTTCTCCCCTTTGAACCCCGTTCAGACTTTCTGTGGCTGTCCAATCACAGACTTCCCCATACAGCTCTATCAAAAGTATTTGCAAGGCAGGTGCTCTGGGTGTTTGCTGCCTCTTGAGCTTAGCTCTACTGAGATAAAAAAAAAACCAGAAAGTGCAGGTTCAGTTGTCTGATTGACAGCCAGGGGTGTAACAAGGTTAATGAATAAAAGTAACATTTTCTATTGCAATCTGCATTTTTTATAAAATGGAAAAAAAAGAGGATATACTTTTCACACAAAAAGTGTTTGCAAGTGCTTTACGGGATTGGAGTGTCCCTTTGATAACACATATAATAAACATAATTACAAAGTTAATGGTGAAAGATAAAAATATATCTATACATATGAGTATCTCAAACATTTACATTTTCTGTAATTTACAATATATTATTTCTGGTGTTTTCAACCATATAATTTTTTTACTGGGGACTAATGGGCTAAATCTTGAACTACAGTAATAAAAATACTTAAAACATTGGTAAGAACCACATATGATGAAAAATCTTTCAGAAAAACTGTAAAACATGATTCTTTAACAAATGACACCGCGGTTCTTTAAAGAGACACTTTAGTCACCAGAACCATTACAGCTTAATGTGGTTAAGGTAGACTGAAAGACTATTGATGTTCTATAGTTTCCCAACAATTTAAGCATTAACTGTCATATGTTTTATAGAATGTTTTGACTTACACAGTGTTTATATTTATATTATTATGTCTGTTATTGTTCAGTAATAGCTTTGTAGATTATAGGTGTGTTTCTAAAAACCTCTTGGGTTCAGATCATTAAATTTATCCACTTAACTTTTTGAGCACATCTTACTGGGGCAAAAGTCCACTGGTATTGTGGGGATTTGATGTTTCTTCTTTTAGTCTAATAACTTACAGTAATAAAATAAAAAATAACTCACCAAGTCATAAACACGTTATAAAAGCAATTTATAGGCAGTCCACAGAAGAACCCAAGTATGTACATTTCTGACCCAAATTTACAGCATAAAAAAAAAAGTCAAACAAACCCACAAAAATCTGAGTCAGCAACATGCCCTCTGGTTTATGAATGCCATCTAACAGTTTTATAAACACTTGATTTAGATGTGACACGGGCAGCCTTTTTTTTTTTTTTTTCAACGCTCAACGCAGAGAGCCATATATTTCCTTAATCAGCATCCTTGGATCTTGTGTTATGAAATGTATGAGTTCTATCAAAAGAAAGATGAAGGGATGAGTAGTAGAAGGAAGCTTTGTCGGTATATCATCCTAGACAGATGCATGATTAACAGGATTCAAACTTTAACCCCTTAAGGACCAATGACATTTCATGCTGTCATCACAATTCCTTCCCTAAAGCAGCGTGTCGGTATGATCCATCCTGATTATCTAGCATCGGCCGTTCTATACAGACTCGTTTATTGATAAATAAGTGGGCCATTTTGTTTTCTTAAGGGTCCTGTAAACACTAGGCTGTTATTGGTCATCAATGGGTTAAACAGTGTACGCCAGACTACGAATATGTGAATATGAATAGATTCGTTCAGGAATAAGAAATAGAATGATGATATTTAATCATGCCACCTTGTCTGTGAAAAAAAAAATACCTGAAAAATAAAATAAAAATGAAAACATAGTTGATTTGGAGATTGTATCTAATGTGTCTATTTTTGTTTGCAATTTGCAATTAAAATTTAATTTATACTTTAGTGTTTAACCCTGACGGACAATTAGCTATTTTTTAGCTTGTCGTTTATAGCCTGTGTACTGCAGTTCAATGTTAGCTCAGTCATCACAACTCACACAGCTGGTTAATAAGCCAGAAAGAAACACTATTATTGGTCTCTTTAGTGACTTTACATTTTAGCTCTTACCCTATGAAGTTCAGGGCAGCGTATTACATGGCTTAATATGTTAAATACAGTGTTCCACAGTACCAATCTGCAGTGTTTTAATACCTGCATTTCTGGGCTTTTTTATTTTAGATTGGATATATTTCTCCAACAAACCACTGGTCTGTATACAGCCTACCTGAGAATTACCTTCAATTCCCACTAGTTTTATTTTGAAGCTCAAGGGCATTGTTATTGCTTGACTTGGTAAATAATTTCAGAAGAAAGAATAGAGCTTAGATCTGAAGACCATGTGAGTAAATGTAATTTTAAGGTTATGTGAAAAAAAGATTACATGGTCTCTTCACTAAACAGTACGTTGTGATGACTTGAAAATTGACTTGCAACATTTAGACAAAATAAAACACGCACACCTGTCAAAATATATATATATATACACAACAGGTGAATAGATCCTTAAGTTTTTTCATGTTATTAGGTACTATGCTATCACTTTTTATTATGTAGCTTTAATAAAAGAGCTTAGCTGGCAAAGCAGGATTAAAGGGACACTATAGTCATCAGAACAACTACAGCTTACAGGCTTTTTTCGTCTTTCTTTTTTATTCAGAGAAAATGCGATGTTTGCATTGCTACCTAGGAGCACCTACAGTGGCAGTCACTCAGACGGCTACTAGAGGTGCTTCCTGGGTCAATACTGCACAACTTATAGCACTGACGTTCAGCATCTTCTAGGTCTGCATGGAGACACTGAACTTTCCCTATAGAGATGCATTGTTTCAATGCATCTCTATTAGGAGATGCTGAATGGCCTGTGTGGCATTTGGCTCTCCCTCTGTCCCGCCCAGATCATCAGAATTAACAATCTCAACCAGACATTCCCTATGTGAAAGCATTGGATTGGCTGAGCTCGTCAGTGTTGATGATCTCAGCAATGGAGGCTTATCGAAGATGGAGCCAGCGCCGGCAGACCTGCGCTGTGTTGGAAAAAAAGGTACGTTTTCTATCTTCTTAAGGGGGACGGGGATCGGGGGACTAACATGGTTCTTTAACACTATAGAGTCAGGAATACACGTTTGTGTTCCTGACCCTATAGAGTACCTTTATCCATAAGGCTGTGAGTCTCCATCTTAAATTTCTCGATCCATATGTACCTAATTCCCCTACACCAACCTCAAGTCCCTACAGTATTGGATTCCTCCTAATTCCACCCAAATATTCCACTAATTGCTTCTAGCCCAGGTATCCATATTGATATTGAAGTATTTACCCAGTACATGGACCTTTATGAGAAGGGTAAAATTCTCTGTTACTCAAATGACCATATACAATATACCGCACAATACAGTGCAGTGCAGTGAAGACTGCGCATATAATACCTTTAGACGCGTAAAAAGGCAAACCCCCCTCCCCCACACAAAAATGCAAATTTCTCCAATTACATGATAACTGTGGTTGTATTCAACATCCCCCTCACTGCCCAAAAACAAAGCTCTATCATACAGCTGTCAAATTTGACTAACCACTCAAACAGATTAACCAAAGGGCTGTTGGCGCTGAACCTCTAGCCCCATGCTTTGCAATAGGCGGTGTTTGAATTATATCCATTATTTTTTTAAATTTTATTCATACTAAATAATGATTTATGCACATACAATGAGTATCTAAAGAAAGCCCTATCTGCCATTTAAAAAGTAATATTGAATATGTGTGGGGAACAGATAGCAAAAAAAAATATCTGGGTCTTATCGGGTAAATCTACACATGTTGGAAAAAAATAATAATTGAGGATTCTCTCTGCAAATCTCTCCCAACAAGCATTAATTTCCTTTTTTGCTCAAAAACATGCTATAGGAAGGTTTAACAGGATTCTGTGATGTGCAGAGAAGGGCTACTAAACTGGCTCATGGATTGCACGATAAAACTTATAAGGAAAGGTTAAAGGAACTTAACATGTATAGCTTGGAGGAAAGATGAGATGGGGGGGATATGATAGAAACATTTAAATACATAAAGGGAATCAACACAGTAAAGGAGGAGACTATATTTTAAAAAAGAAAAACTACCACAACAAGAGGACATAGTCTTAAATTAGAGGGGCAAAGGTTTAAAAATAATATCCGGAAGTATTACTTTACAGAGAGGGTAGTGGATGCGTGGAATAGCCTTCCATCTGAAATGGTAGAGGTTAACACAGTAAAGGAGTTTAAGCATGCATGGGATAGGCATCAGGCTATCCTAACTATAAGATAAGGCCAGGGACTAATGAAAGTATTTAGAAAATTGGGCAGACAAAATGGGCCGAATGGTTCTTATCTGTCGTTACATTCTATGTTTCTATGAGTCTAGGGCAGAAAGCTGACATTTAAATATGAACTCTAAGAAAATCTTGCAGTGCTATATAACATTAAGAAGGAGACATATGCTAATTTGGTTAAGAGGCCATTACAGAAGCAGGAACTTCAAATATTTTTGTATTTTTTCCAACAGATTACTTATAGAAGGCATTAAAAAGAATAGATCAACTTTAGCCTAAGATAGTCCATTTAAGTGTGACTATCACTTTAAACCTTTTTGTCTCTCTACAGACTAACCATGAATTGAAAGCAAATATTCCGAAGGGTATAATTTATTCGGCTGTGAAGATATCCTTGTGCAGTAACCGGAGCTTTCAAGAAGTCTAATAAACAAGAAAACCCTTTACAATGACTATTAAATATATTTGTGTTCCAAATCCCAAGCAGACTGATCATACCTTTTACATGTCATTCTTTAAACCGACAACTCTGAAAATGGTTGCTATTTTAAACCCAGGTTGGTACATTACTACAAGAAATGCTTTCTATAATCAGTTAAGGCATTTTGATTCATTGTTATTTCTTAGGGCAGCGCAAAAATCATGTATTTTTTGTACTCTAAGGATTGAGTGCTCTTCAGATAAATGGCATGAAGAAATTGAAAAATGTTAAAGGTAGAAGTGCTATCTGTCAATTGATAAGCATAACTAACAAATCTTCATTTAATTAATGCAATAAAAAATAATATTTATATTAAAAAGCCTTACTGACTGTACGTCCACTCGCAGCACATTTTTAATTTATGTATTTCCTTTGAAAAAGTTTGTATCGCAGCATATAACACAAAATGCTTGTTCAATTCTGTATGCGCATTCTATTGTAATCTTTAATTCTTATTATTAGCATTCATGGATGCATATCTTGGATATCCTGCAGCTCTGTACAATATAGAATACAAGCCACAATTAAAGGACAATTGTCATCAGAATTTCACTTCTCGTTTTTAGACGTTTACTACATTCAATTAAACTACATATTTTTAAATAATGCATATTGATTTTTTAAGACAATTTCACTTTTTTAGCCGGCTGAAAAGTCATCGGGCTATCTAACCAACTTAGGTTAGGTTGAGCAGCAAAAGATTAGATAACAGTAGAGTTTTACTCAACCTGACTGCTCAGCCAGCTAAAAAGTGCAATTTTCTCAAAACAAATCAGTATACATTATTAAAAAATATATATTTAAGTGCTTTACTAACGTTATAAGCTTTTAAAAAAACGAGAAGTGAAAATGGATGACAGTTGTCCTTTAAACATATAGGTATTTTGGGAATCCCGAGGTAATTGAGCAGGCCACAACCCAATTCTGAAATCTCTTGCCATGTAATTTCAGAGAATGGTATCTCATTTCTCATTGAAATCATGTGTAAGTATAAATTTAGAGTCTTATTTTGCAAGGGAAATATAAAGAAATTCTGCTCATAAAATATATACATTTAATGAATTCCAAAGGAAAAATTCCACTGATGGACCATTGTTCATCAATACATCCATCCGTAGGTCTGTCCGGGCACCCATCGGTCCATCAATGCATCCATTCATCTGACCCCATGACTGTTTGTCTGTCTTGTCAATTTTCTATGTTTGCTTTGCATAGCCACTCATAATGTAGTATTTTTATGGCTAGAAAAAGTTACAGCCAAATCATGTAAAAACGTTATTACTAAATGCAAATCATCTTTCAACAAAAGATATATTACATTAGCAATTTCTGTTATGAATATTTGGAATGATCTGCACTATCTAAACATTAAAACTCTGTATGGTGCAGAAACATTGCAGTCAATCAAATAATGCCTTGTAAAAAATGCGCCACTGATCTGGTCACAATTGACCTTCATTAGGCAAATAGCCTTTTTACCCTTATTCTGATGTGCTATTACAATAAAATATTTGATTAGCTGCAATTTTGCTTCTCAATGACACTTAGTAGAGGCAGAAATATAGCTGTATTTTTGAAAAGCTAGTAATTTTGAAAATCAGTTTTTACCAAATAATTGAATTTCCTTGGCTGTAAAATGACTAACTGTCATTACATCCAAATATAAAAAGAGTGAATTATTGGGCTTCCCACTATCACTGTCAAGTTTTCTAAAATAGTAGATATATTGAGATATTAGAATTTGCTGTACTATTGTGTTTTTTGATGATCAAAAATCACACAGCTAAAAATCTAACTGGCTTTGCTACAATGTGCCTAAATTATATTCATTTGTTAATTGCAAAACTAGCACACACATTAATTCCAAATGCTTTAATGCCTTGCGCCTATTGCTATGCTATTAACTGTTTATTTAAAGACAGTAGAGGAATATATTTAATGCATCATGTGGCGTTTGACATGAGTAGACATTTTGTAACCAATGAAAAAACACATTTTTAACTTTTTCATTTATTCAATAACTGAGAGTTTAGGTGAAGGTTTCCGATCACCTGGTAAGATTTAGCACTGAAAAAAAACCTGATGCTAGCATGGATATTAATTATTTATTTCAATTTGGTTATTTTGCTTAACAGTTAAAAATCAGTCATAAAATCACCACAAGAGTTAATGGTGGACTGCCCTCAGCACAGTGAAATCAAATTGACTTATCATTTCAACAGTTAATAAGATTATTTCATGAAGTTCATTTGTACTTCCATCATTAGAAATCTCTAGAGCTTAGAGCATATTTCCCAGCATTCATCTGGTTTGAACTCTGCGTAAATAGTTTAATAACTGGTGTAATAATCAAAAGTGGGGATTAGCATAGATTTGAATTGATGTGATCCATTTAGTTGCTATTATGCTAAGAGCTCTGCTACAGAGCAATTATAAAGCTACAATATTATTAAAACACCTGAATAATATATACACCGTCATTTCACAAAAAAAAAGGCAGATTTCGATTGAAATTTGGACTTCTATAAATTGGTTACAGCTGGTTACCACCCCCCTGGCTATCAATCAGGCATACTGTACTGCTACTTCCTGGTTGCTTAGCTTAGTGAAGATAACCTCAAGAGGCAGCCAATTGGCCAGAGCACCTGCCTTTCAAAGACTTCTTATTAAGCTGTATTGGGAAGTCTGTGATTGGACAGTCACAGAAAGCCTGGGCGAGGTTAGAAGAGGAGGGCTTTCAAAGGCTACAGACAAAAAATCTCAAGCTGTTTTCAGATACACCTCCAAATTAAACCATGCAGAAATAAATGCATGCATTGGGGATATATCTACTAAAAAGTGTGATTTTTCATTTTATTTGGGCAGTGGAGTGTACTGTCAACTAATGTTAGCAGAAAACAAGTACTCCTGATAAATGTAAAGTTTTTAGCAAGTTATAGAGACATAAAAACCTACTTGCAAAATGTAAACTGAGATAAATTTAATTAAATACCCTAAATTTGGAGATTCAATCCAACCTTTTTATTTCTCCTTAAATTCTGAATACCTAGTTCTTTATGTAACACAACTCAATCTTCAGTGAAAAGACAGTTTAATTTGTAATCCTCCATCTTGCCATTTACTAAAACCCATAACTTGGAGGCATTAAGAAAAAAAATATTTAGCTTATTTATACAGCTCTTAATAAAAGATATCTCTTTAGTTTAATTTAAAATATAACTGATGTACTAAAAACATCCAAATAATTTTCTGGTGGTAAGGTGACATTATCTAGACGTCGGTTGATTTACATTATGTTACATGACATTAAATAGAATTAAATGTTTAATATGCTACTTTTATTGCATCTTGTCAAAGATTTTGTTCACATACAGTGGTTCCTTGATTCAAACAGCTCATATTTTACTTCCCAAAGTCTGATCAACATCACCTAAGACTGCATACCTGATGCAATGTCATTATATTACCGTAGGATGAATATGTCAATAGAAAAGCCCGGGCAAATAGCTCTAATTATATAGTCGCAGATTCACAGATCAAAGCTCTTTACTGAAAAGATCAATTTGTTTGATTAGTTTGTGAGGACCTGCTGGCATGTGTAGACTTAATATACGGAACCCTGCAGAGTTGAATGAAAGGCATCAGGAAACAGCTGTAGTTGGAATAGTAAAAGATAAAAGGGATACAGGGTGGCACAGGAAAAGCATGGTGTGTAGTGAGGGCTCGTTACCATATCACAGTTTGCATAACATAGTTTAGTAATGGGCATGTTCTGACAACTTCCTAAAGTGTGGCAATCATGCAAATATGACTCCATACCAATATGTCTCTGCACACGTAGTAATGTGAAAAATTCTAGCAAGTATGTAGCTGCAAGAGTATTTTACTTTATTTTTTTCCATTTTTATTTTTTGTTCTTTTTAGAACATGTGAAGTGAAAAATATGGAACACTATGGGACATGAAAGAGGGGGTTCCAAATATATCATAATTTAAAGGGACACTATAGGCACCAATAAAGTTTTAGCTTAATAAAGCAGTTTGGGTGTATAGATCAAGTCCCTGTAGTCTTACTGCTCAATTCTCAGCCATTTAGCAGTTAAATTAATTTGTTTATGCAGCCCAAGCCACACCATCCTGCATGTGACTTGCACAGCCTTTCTAAACACTTCTTGTAAAAAGTCATCTAATGTTTATACTTTGTGTATTGCACCATCTATTTAATTTGGAGTTTCTTATCTCCTGCATTGTTAATAGTTTGCTAGACCTTACAGGAGTGTGATTAAAATTAAAATTCACAGAGAAGATAAAAAACTTTTTTTTCATGCAGGCTGTGTCAATCACAGCCAGGGTAGGTATGGCTAGGGCTACATGTACAGAAATAAAAGTGATTTAATTCCTAAATGGCAGAGAATTGAGCAGTGAGACTGCAGGTAAATAATCTATACATCAAAACTGCTTCATCAACCTAAAGGTGTTTTGTTGAATATAGTGTCCTTTTACATCTCAAAGTATTAAAGCATGAAAAATACAGTCACACATTTGGTTCAGTTACTGGATATATCCCATAAAAAACCTCACTGTACTCTGTTCTACTGAGGTAGCACATATAGTATTATGGGATGCAGTGTTCAGCATTATGGGAACACATTAGGTAGACAATGTTTTAACTTCAGGTGTGTTTAACATTTAGTCTTCATACTTGCTGTCAGAGGTGCTATTACAATAAACACATTACAATTCATAACACACCCAAATGACATATATTTGTACATGATATGTCCACTTACAAATACATGATATTTCCATAAAAAAGAACCGAGGTACCTCTGAAGAGACATTGTGATGTAATGGAAAATGACTAATTAAATGACAATCAGTTCACTTGAAAGTGATATATAACCTTTTCTGTAATTGAAATACATGATTACATCAGGATATGTTGAGACAGGTAGGACTTGAACTGTGTGATACGATTTCATCAAGAGTATTAATTAACATGATATCTTGTTTATTGAGTGAATTGTCACCTGCGAAGTGTCAGACGCAATGAACACATTATGGTTCAGACTTTCTTTTACGTATTAATTAAAAAAAACAAAAAACATTTCTTATATATTAATCATGATCAATTACTGGCAATCTAAGATGGTTCTTTATGTATTTATTTGTCTAATGATCAAGGTCGAAAATCTAATGTCAGCCATGGTTAAAAGCTTCATTCAAGAGGGCTAGAAAGGCAGCTGTAAGTATATTTTTACATTCCCATGGTAACCAAATTGGAAGATTTGTACTGCAAATTTAATAAAAATCTTTAATATTTTACTGTGATGCTTAAAAGAAGATTGAGCTTAAACCCACAGGGTGTAGTCATTTTCTTACGTTTAGTACTAAAAATAAGTAGATATTTTTTGCATGTAATTTAGTGTTGAATTATCTTCTGCCCTGTGTTATAATATCAAGAAGCTATAGCACTTCAGAGGGAGAAAAACTGTCAAATATCTATTTTTGGTATTTATAATGTATCCATTCCAGTATATACTACTGATGCTCATGTCTCTTGTTAAATAAAAAGCAGATGTGGACATAAAAATATAAGGAGACCAATGTGGTGGTCTCCCCATGACCCATCTTCTCTACCTATTATAAAAAAGAATGCACCAAAAATGCAATTTTTTTTTTAGAGACTATGGGTAGGCAACATTTGGCACTCCAGATGTTGGGGACTACATGTCCCAGAATGCTCTTCCAACCATTATGCTGACAGAGCAAGGGAGAAGTAGTCCACAACATCTGGAGTGCTGAAGGTTGCCTTTCCCTGGGGTAGGAAGTAGCTCAGAGCTCATTGTTTTCAATAAGAGTGTTGTACATAGTCCAGAAACCAATGCATGGACCAGGAAGCTCAGATAATGTTTTATGAATGAATAAACGTGAACTGAGCAAGTGTATGACGTCTGTACAATCTTCCTCATAAAAAGCTATGAAAGAGCTCAAACACATTAATTAGGATTATTATGGTGTTTGCACATTCTGTAAAGGTCAAATGAAAAAGCTATCTTTCCCTTATGATTTCACATAGTAGATGATATGTTAATATTATTGTTTCTCAACATAATGGAAGTTAGTTATGCCCCCCAACAGTCCCAATTTCAGCGGGACAGTAACGATTTTGAGATCCTGTGCTATCATCTCGATTTTCTTTCAAGGTGTCTGCACATCAGAGCACATCATTAGACACGCTTGTGCTGTGAACATCACTACAACACTGCAGAGAGCGCTTCAACAAGCCCTCTCCATATTCCTATAGGTTGGGGGCAGGCCAGACAGGCCAATTTTCCAAGAAGTTCCACCAATTTTGTGCTTTCCCATTGACACAAGTTGATTTACTGGTGATGCCCTCTCAAGGCCCACACTTTTGGCAAAACAACCAATTCAGCTAAGCTTAGTGGGTAAGCTACTAAGAATCTCCGGGCATATTCCTTGCATTTTGGTCAAACTATTTGGGAACAAATTCTCACTTTAGTGAGTAACCCTGTTAGAAATATTTATCTATTTATTTATTATTTATTTAAAAATATAATTGTTTTTGATCTTAGAAAATCTTAGATATATATATCTAGCCCACTACACTATCTGTAAGTAAATTAATTTAATGTAAACATAGACACAATAAATGTATATATCAAGTAAATGTTAATTTTGACCTAAGGGGTAACATATCTGCAAACCCAGGCCATTTTCAACATCTATTTTCTTGAGTAAAAAGTTGTAGGACTTAGTTTAGTAAACCTCATGCCAACCGATCAGGAATTAAAGTAGCAGTAAGCAGTTTTAGCTGGAAGCCATAAAGGATGAGTAATACAAAGCAATTTAAATTACTATAAATGGCAATTGAGTTTATAACCTGCTTATTGTCTGGCCCGACTAGCCACACGATTGCAAATGATTTACACTTGGGTAAGCCCTCTTGCTGACTACGACTTTTTATCCATACAGAGTTTGGCAGCGTTGCTTAACACTGCAAACATTTTAACTTAAAGATTGCCCAAAGCAACATCTTTTGTCAACATACAATTTCACAGTCAGCACACCTGTAATCAAACGTAATAAACTAAGTCCCTAGCATTTTCTTAATAAGTAAACAAGATGTCTTTCAGAATATCCAAAACACACACATTTCTTCTCCAACAGCAGCACTTGTGCATGTAATTTTGTGATCGACTTATATAGTTGACCGATCATTGCAGTTCTATTTAAAATTTAGGCTCCGTTAGGATTGCAACCTGGCACACCAACTATTGCAATAGAAATTTTAAAAAATAGTAGTTCTAATGATATTCACACACTGCTCTTTCTTTGCAGGTAAAAAAAACTTTTTTTTTCCAAGTAACTAAAACTGGTGTATAAAGATGACATACAGTGATGATTATTTTTATTTGTGTGAGGGAGTCCAACGCATTTCGCATCGTGAGATACTTTTTCAGAATATCATAATAGTTACCCTGTCTTGTCCTTTTATAGCGTGGCAAACTATGGATCATTAATAGTGATGTCCCGAACGGTTCGCCGAACGGTTCACCACAAACGGTTAGCCACGGACTCATCATTGAGTAAACTTTGACCGTGTACCTCACAGTCAGCAGACACATTCCAGCCAATCAGCAGCAGACCCTCCCTCCCAGACCCTTCCACCTCCTGGACAGCTCACTAAGAATGCATCTTCACAATGAACGTAAAATGGATGCTGTCCAGGAAGTGGGAGGGTCTGGGAGGGTCTGCTGCTGATTGGCTGGAATGTGTCTGCTGACTGTGAGGTACAGGGTCAAAGTTTACTCAATGATGAGTCCGTGGCGAACCGTTCGTGGCGAACCGTTCGCAAACCATTCAGCGAACTGTTCGGGACATCACTAATCATTAACACTTGAAATCACTAGACTGCAAGTTAGCAAGTTGATCCTGCATTAGCCACAACACAAAAAGAGGGACAAAGCACCTAAATTATGTTTCAATTAATGGAGAAAAAAAAAGTGAACATACAGGCAACATTTAATAACCTACAAATGAATATGAAAGAAAAATACACAACCAAACTATTACAGATTCGTCATATGTTTCTTACCTCCACCCGTATAAACAAATGGTGTGTAAGTCAGGCAGGACTGATTTAATTAGAAATTAAACTTTATCAACAAGATTCTGAGTGTTCCATGCACCATCGCCAATAAAAAAAGACTTTGTGTCCTAGTGGCAGAGTGGTCAATGTATATTCAAATGTAGACAGATAATGGGCAGAGTTAAACTTAGGGTTACTAAATAGAGCTCCCAGTATGTCTGTATATGTGTTGGGCTTCTTTTAGCCATACTCATATGTTTTCCCTAACCTTAGGAGGTTGATCTAGGGAGCACTGACTTTTCCTTAAATAAAGTCCACCTTGTGCAGAGATGGGACAATTAAACTAAACTGTTTTCACCTGACAAATTCCTAGGCAGGTCAATTTACTTCTTACCAGAAAAAAAAAATACTTGGACTTGAAAGTCAGAAAAATATGTACATTTGCTCGAGCTGGTTATGGAATGACTTACAAGTTTAACTCACAACCGTTAACATATGTTTTTTTTTTTCTTTTAGGTGTCAAGATAAATTTTGTACAACACCATGCAAGTGAGAAAAACATGGCTAGAAAAAAACATGGTACAAGTAGTGCAAATAGTGGAACATCTTCACTGTGTAATGTCATAATGCTGTTAACTCCTGTTAACTGTTAAAACCAGTTAAAAGTATGAGGTCTATAATTACTCAATCCTTTCATCCTTCCCCTGAGCAGAATGGTGAAAGGTAATATTTTAAGGGGTTAAGTGATCCCTAAGATTCCTAAAGATATAACAACTGCACTAGGAGATGACTACACTAATAATCATAATAGCTATTGTGCTAGACGTTGCCCAATGCTTTGGCCCTAATAAGAAATCCAAAGGCCTCCAGTTCCTTGGTCTTACAACGTTATCGTCTCATCTATTTTCTTAGTGGGCTGAGTGGTCTAAGTCCTCACCACACTAAGGAAATTCCCTATATTTCTACTTACTCCAGTTCCTTCTGATAAGTAATATGACCATAGGAGTGGTATAATCGAATCTAATAAAATAAAACTTGCAAAAAAATATTTATACTTATCAAACCTTGAATTAACATATCTTTCAACCATATAAGCAAGTCCAAAACAATCCATCCTAACCTTACTAAACTGGTTCTACTCAACCAATTTGTGGGAAAAATTTGCTTAAAAGTACACCAGTCTGTTGGCTGGAATTAAGAGCTATTCAAGCAACAAAGATCTTTATATACCCCTGGCAGCTTGAAGAGCCTAATGCACTGTGTTTGCACAGTTAACCAATCACAGTGCATCCCCAGAAATATTTCACTCTTCTATGGAATCTCCAATTCTAATGCTATAGAATCTCCTCCTAGAACCAAGCGTCTTTGTCATTTTTTTTGTCATCATATTTTTGTCATTTTCAAAATTCTATAAACCCCCAAATTAATAGTATATACATATATGTATGAAAAGCTATATATAGCTTTTATACTTGCATTTTCCAAGGTTGGACATATTGTTCCACAATACATGCTTTGGTGACTAAACCCAAATTAAATTATGTTGAAGTAAGTTGTAAATAGTATTTATTTGCATAATGGCACCGTAAGCACAAACAATATGCAACCAATCCTTTTACAAAGATAATGGATTATATAAAATGAGCTAAACTCACTGTATGGGGAAAAAAAACATTTTATTTTCCGAAGTTGCTTTGTCATTGACTATATTACTCATAGGCAGAACTATTTTTAATTAATAAAACCAGCATGATGTGTCAATGTAATCTATAGTATTTTCCCCTCACATTAAAAATTAAAGCTTTGGGAAGAAGGAATTCATGTTTGGAACCAATACATAGAGCATACAACCAGGATATTGTACCAGCAGAGTGTATAGACTGGAATAAAAGGTTGTAAGTATGGAATGAAAGGTTGTGTTTCCTGTCTAATTTTAAGTAAAATTAATTGATCAAAATGGCATAAATGCAGTTATATTTTTGTCTTTTTTTAGTGTAGCAACCACACCCCCAATTATGCGACATAATCACATTTCTTGAAATTTGAGGTAACTTTATCTCAATTGGATAACAATTATGAGAAAAATCTTTTTCAATTACAGATATTCCTCTTGATTTATTAGAGGCTAATGGTACATTTTATTAGTGTAGGGTAAAAGTTACCCAAAATGGCTGCTAGAGTCCACATCTAATCAGCTATGTTGGTGTAAAAATCTCGCTGAGCGTGTTGAAAAAAGCAGAGGACCATAGATATATTGAATGGTTTTTATTAGATTTATTAGATAAACTAAGCAATTTACACTCATAAATTAGGTAAATGTACTTCAGAAATCCATACCTGTTGTTACTTTCTTTTTTTTTACCTGTCAGGCGCTACTTTTTAAGTACCTGTCAATACTTTTAGCAAGTAGTGGGTGTTTCAGATCTAAGGATTTAAGGTTTAGGGAGAGTTAGCGGAAGCCTCTATTAAAAAGCCAGTTACTAACAGTTCTCATTGTTCTCTATGGGAACAATTTACTGACCAGTTGCTACTTTTACCAGCTACCACCAAGTCTCCAAATAGCTAATTGATAACACGTGTTTAATATTGCTGTTGGTGAATGAGTGATAGATAAATTGTCAGCTTCTCTTTGATGAACATAGGGCTGGGCTGAAGAATCTAATATTGCTGGTACTTTGAAGACATGTATTATACATGAACTGTACTTTTATGCTATTTTTCAATACTAAAAAACCTCATAGATCGTTTCAATCAAATACAAGTATAAATCTTTTTCTTTCTAACACTGGTATTTATGTGCCCTAATAAATCTGCCGATATCTTAAAAAAACAAAGACATTTCCCATTGACAGCCTCCCAGTTCACTAATTTAAGTGTAACTTGACATGTATCAATTTTCTAAAAATATAGTTTTGAGTTTGCAAACCATACCAGATGGTCAGGCAGAAGGTTTCCATAGGAACATAACACACGTCTTTTGGAACAATTATTTAAATTCAAATTATTTACAAAGGGCCAGTCTATTGACAAAATTAAGACATAGAGCTAATTATTATACACACTGTTCTTTGGACTGACAATTTTCAATTAGTTGAAACGCCAAGCAAAAATTAAAATCACTCAATAATAATTCCACGTACCCAAATAGAATCTGAAAAGGGAAATTAAAAACTGTCAGTGCAAGATTGGAATGAAAAGGGTCACACTCTCAATTGGCATCTTCCCATTCCCTGTGATGTAAATGCTGTTGAGGGCTTACTTACAACTGCTGTACAATTATTAATTATTATATAATAGCCATGAAAATCCGATAACCTCTGTTCCATTTTTCTCAAGCACTGTAAAGTGAAAAGATGATACCAGAACTGGTAATAAAACCGTATTAGAAAAAAAATAATCTTTTTTTTTTTTTTTTTGCCTGTATAACATGGCAAAGAGAAAGAGTAATGCAACTTTTTATCTCTTAATTCCTCTCCAATCCAGCAGTACAGAAAAGGTTAAATGTGTAACCTCACTAGTTATTGTTAACGAGTTAACTCTTCTAATACCAAGTGGTTTTCATTCATTTTCTTTAAAAAAAAAAAAAAAACAGTACGTTTGCTATTATTAGACATGAGATGGATAGAGAGCAGATAAATGTAGGGTAACATATCAAGTTCACGTATAGATTGCTGTTAAATTATATTTTAATGTATTCACTAAGCCTTTACAGAATAAAGAAAATGGGAAGTGTCATGTGTTAGTGATTATATTGTATGATATATTAGTAATCAAGCAAAAATATATATATATTTTTTTTTTAAACACACCTATAAGAATGGATTGTGAATATTTTTATGAAAGAAGATTCATAAAAAATATTCACAATCCATTCTTATAGGTATTGGTAAAAATATGACTATTTCGGGAAGTGCAATTTTCATAAAGGCTACCAGAATGTAAAATTAAAATCCATGTCAAGGGACACATTCTTAAATAGGCTGACTAGGTGTGTGACAAACTGAACTGAGTGGTTGAGCCTTATCTTATTCTTGTTAACTATTATAGAACTGGATGGCTGCTTTTTAAAACTGTGGTGGGTGAGTGGTACTGATGCCGCTAATCTGCCCCATTGAGTTTCCTCTATTCTATCCACTCATTTAAATTGTGGCTGAAAAATAATTAAATACATAATAATAAATAAATAAATAATAATAACAATAATATATATATAGACTGCAACCTTTTATTTTTTAGCCATATGTGCCCCTGCTCTACATTACAAGTGGAACTACTTTCTTTCTATAATACTCACAGATTTACATTGTGTATACGCTACTTAGCACAGAAATGTTACAATGAATATATACAATTACAGATCCTAGGATCCTATTTACAGTCGGTAGATGGCAGAAGTAGGATTATAGATTTAATTTATGTGACCTCGCTGTGTCTTGATAATGTTTGACTTGCACTGTAAGCACATTGACCAGAGCAATATCGTAACTACTTTGTATAATTTTTATTTTCTGTATTGTCTGTTTGCAATTTACATAGTTCATCTACCAATACAAATAAAATAGCAATGTACAAATGAATATCTGTAGGGAAAATGTAATGGGACACAGATGAAATATGATAGATTCCAATATATTAGCCACCATGGATACACAACGGGAACAGGACATGTTAAGCTATGCATCCATTAATCATTCATTAATTGTTGATGCAAGCAAGATACCTCCTTACAATAATCCATTGAACGCAAGCTATGCGCAACATGAAGCCACAGTGATGGATCGAGAACTTCACCATCGCAACTACAATGCACAATTCTGAGAGCGATATTATTTTAAAAGGCAATTTTCTGAAGTATTTTATGTACCTGTCTTGTAGGCAAGATGTATATCCTGTAATTATGCTCACCATCTTGAGAGTTCACAAACTAACTTAAAACGATGCAGTTTATTAACTTTGCGAAACTTCATATTACAAGAATTAATATCCACGGGGAACCAAATCTTCCTTCATAAGTAGAAGAGCTCATGATAGGAGATGCAATATTGTGCCAGTACAACAAATCATAACTTGAGTCTATTATTATTTGGGAAAGGGAATGTGAAACCAAGATGGTGTGTATATATTCTCCCATGGCTGTTACGTTGTAAAGTGCATGATGTACTAGGCCAGGGGTAGGCAACCTTCGGCACTCCAGATGTTGTGGACTAAATCTCCAATAATGCTCTTACAGCTATAATGCTGTCAAAGCATCATGGGAGATGTTGTCCAAAACATGTGGAGTGCTGGAGGTTGCCTACGTTTGTAGAAGGCCATGGTTTCATAGCGTCTGGATGCAGTGGCTATGGTCAGATCAGGAACAAAAGCAGCCCACTAACAAACATGCAATGCAGCAATACCCAAAGAAATAGAGAGCTGTTGATTTATTACATTTTTAGCACAGCCCAAAAATGTTAACCTATTATTGCTGTCAAATTTTGTACTGATTTGTACATATAACGTAAAAGTGTAATTATGCATTATCCATATGACTGCAGAATGATCAGGATTTGTGTATCTGGAAAGTTGCGTCAAGCTATTTCAAAACTATCTGACAGAATACTGGGGACAATGTCGATTGGCTCTTAGTACCATAACCACTACAGTGAGTTGAAGTGGTTATAATGCAGCAAATGCTCCTTTAATTATGGTAACAACAAAATATATCAAATCTTCCTTAAGCCTTTAGTCATGTAGATTAAATTTATTGACATAAAAATTTTAGATATATGGTTCCTCCAAAGACTTCAGTAATTCAAGCAGTATATAATGTCAACAGCCAATCATATTACCGATTTAACAAGTAAATCCCAACTTTCCACTTTGCAGGAAAGAGGTTGTTTGACCTCACTAGTGATGCTGTGTGCCTACCAAGCCCAAAGGTAGCTGTATTCAATTCACTTTAAAAATAAATGCAAAGACAATAAAATGAAATTACACTATAGACACCAGAACAACTACAGTTTAATGTAATTGTTCTGGTGAGTATAGTCAATCCCTGTAGGCTTTTTTTCTAGACAAAAGGCAGTGTTTATATTAGAGCCTAGGAACACCTCCAGTGGCCACTCTTGAGATCTCTACTAGACACACTGTGCAGCAAGGCCATTTAGTGTTCCCACCCTCTACATGGAGACACTGAACTTTCTTCCTAGAGATGCATTGATTTAATGCATCTCTATGAGGAGATGCTGGTTAGTCAGAGCGGTGTTTGGCTATGCCTCTCCTCGCCAGCCTCCTTGGATCAGATCATCAGAAGTGACAATGTCAGCCAAACCAATCCTTTCCTATGGGAAAGCATTGTGATCAGCTGGGATAATCACTTCTGATGATGTCAGCCAATGAGGCAGATCAGGGGCAGAGTCAGCACCAGCAGACTGGAATAAAGGGAAAGATTTTACTATATTTAGTGGGGCAAGGGGGGGGGGAGGTACAGTATTTAAATTCTTTATTTTGTGCCCCACTCACAAGCAGGAGAGGGCAGGCATTGTCATAAAACAAGGTGAATAAACATTTCAGTACAGGCATTACATACAAGATACACTCCAATTTGCCATGAGTTTGTTTTGTGTGCGAGAGGGGGGGTTTATGTTTTAGGGCTTGGTCTGTGTGAGATTCTTGGGCTGGTATCTGGTCTGAGGTGGGCTAACATGTGGTATTGTGTGTTATGTGGAACCCATAGGCTCAAATGAGGAGATCGTTTTTTGTTGGGAGGTCACCGCTTGGGCTACTGCTGTGTATGTCCTGTGCGTGGTGGGCTGCGGTTGTGATCCCTATGCCCGTACCGTGGCTGCATAGGTACCCTGGTGTGGTCCAGATGGTATTGTCGATGTTGAGTTAAGGAACACCTCTAGTGTTTCTTTGTGCCTAGGAGTTATGCTCTATTGTCGCGTGCAGTGGTATGGGGGAATGAGGGGATGGGGGAATGAGGGGATGGGGGAATACCCCCTTGTGTCAGCGGGGCTTGGTCAGTCATGTAGGGTGTCATATGGCATGTGTATACATATACGCTCAAACTCAATCAGATGGGTGGAAAAACATATAAAAATCAATAAATAAGAGTCTTGTCTTCTTCGTGTGGAGAACTATGCTGCTTCGAACTGCAGGCGTGCACTTGGTAAGAGAGTCTTTGGATATGTGGCTTAGGATCTTGTGTGTTGGGGTACTATATGTTCACTTTGGGATCCTGTGTTTTATGAGACATGGTAAGAGCGGTATAAAGTCCAGTGGGCAACTGGGAAAGAGATCACCAACAGATAGAGTGACTTCACCCTTGAATCACAGGTTGTGTAGTGTCTTTTATGAGAGAGAAGGCGTTATCGCTGAGAACCATCTTTCAGGTGGTTGCTGTACGCTGTTTTCCCTGCGCCTTGTGGGATAAAGGGGACTATCTTCGCTAGGTCCCACCGTGGATTCGCCGCGGGCCGCTCTGGGATTATGGATGTCAGTACTGCTTCTCTCCGAAGGCCCAGTTTGACGCAGCAGAGCGGCGGCTTCATGGAGGTCTGAGATGGAGTGGACCATGTCATGTGTGATTTGAAGTGCTCTCGGTGAGCGCCAGTGGTACTGAATGTGGTGACAGTGTGGTGAGGGGCCGCAGGGACCTGCGCCATTGCAGGGTATCACCTGATAGATCTGCAAAAAATAATAAGTCCATAGGTTCAAAGCTGTAGGTGGCTGCCTCCTTGAGGGACATGATAATTGCTATTTTGTCTGCCGCATTTCTGAATCGTACACCAGGTCTCGGGGGGGCCCGATCCAGCACTCTCCAGGGTTTAAAGACCCAGAAGGCCGCCTCTACACTGACATTTTTAGCTTGCTTGGGTGCCAGCAGGGCTCTGAAGAGTCTTCTTAGGAAGTACAGGATTTCTTCTGTGGGTAAGTCTTCCATGACCCCGTGGAGTTTCAGGTTATTTCGGCGTTTGGCGTCCTCTATTGCTTGCTGTAGTTTGAGTGCTGTCACCTCCTGTCGGAGGTCATTGAGTTCTTGTGTGTGGTGTGAAGAGGAAGCCTCCACCGTGGTGATGTGTCCTACCAGGCCCGTGAGGTCGGCGCATAGCTGGGCTACATCTGCCTGTAAGATCATTTGTAAGTCCCCCGGCATGTTTTTTAGCATTATGGCCCTCACAGGTTCCGTGTCCCTTGAACCCGGTGCTGGCAGAGATTTTGCGGGAGGTAGGTTGCCCACAGCCTCCTCTGGGAAGAAATTGTCCGAGGAGTCAGAGTAGCCATCGAGGTCGGCCATACGGGGGGCCGCTAGCGCCTTGGGCCTGGCGGAATAAGTCACCATTGTTTTTCCCCAGTTTGGGTCTGTCCGGTCTTTGTTTTTTTGTCTTTCATCCCATGTTGAGTGGGAATCAAGGGGTTACTTTTTCCGATTTCTAGGCTATGGAAAAATGACTTTTTTCTATCTGCATTTTCAAGGAGCCCATGTAGCATGCGTCCGCTTGGTTCTGCTGTCAAGCTCCACCCCCCATCTAGACAGTGTTTTTAACAGTAACATGAGAACGTAAATTTTACAACAACATTTTATGTCCTGAACATGCTATTGTGCTGTAGCCCATTTTATTACGTATATTACTACAGAAGCAAATGTAACACATATTTATTTAAAAAAAAATATGCACAACTTTTGGCCGGGCATTTCCGTGTACTATAAAATATATATCCACTACCTATGCAATAGTGTTTATATATGTGAAAAATTTACTAAAGCAAATGTTATGAAATCATGTCAGCTCTAGCTAAGTATAATTATTTAAAGTGTCAAAAAATAAGAAGCAATTTGTCTCCATCTAAAAAAGACAGCTGCGTACATTTCAGAAATTGGTGGTGAATATTCTGCCAGGAAACTGATGGACAAATTCCCTTAATAATTTCCTGTTTATTACCTCTGCTCAGCCGAGCAACCAGTATCTCTGGTCTTTACAAATGCTGGTAATGTTCATATATAGAAAATGAAATTTTTAATATATTATTACTCATTATAAATAGATACATTTCATGTCTAGATTTTATTGGACAGTCACAATTAGCATGTAACCTAGATATTATAACATATAATCAAAAACACTCTATAGTAAGCACAAGGAATGTTATAAAATTACAGATGATATGTGAATTTTTAAATGGAGTGTTATTCTATTTTCTAACTATCTGAAGAATGCCAGATTTTTAACTTTATATAATACATATAATAAGACATGTTATTTTGTGTTCTATGGTGAAGAGGTAAAATATTTTATAATAGTTTTTTTACTCTTCCTTTATGATGTCTTTCCCATCATTGTCATGTTTTTGATGGAATCTTTGGATGGCTCCAAGAATATAACAAAATATGACCACTGAAACCAGGGGTGTTACTAGGAACCACAGAACAAATAAAAGAAGGGCTTCCTCATTACTCCCCCTCTAAGTAATACACTTGAGTAGAATGTGTGTGGTAGATGAGTGTGACTCTGGTGGGTGGCTGAATGTGAAAAGTATGTGTGGAGTTTGCAGAGTCTGATTGTGTATGTGCGGCTGGCCTAATATAATCGTGCGAGAGAGTTAGCTAAGTGTGATTGTGCATGTGGGACTGACTTAATATGAGTCTGTGTGGAGTTATCTTAATGTGTTAATCTGGGGTGTGTGGCTGAGTGTGATTGTGTGTGGGGTTTGGCTCAGTGTTATTGAGTGAGGAATTGGCTGAGTGTGATTGTTTGTGGAGGTTGGCAGAATGTGATTGTGTGCAAGAGCTGGCTGAGGGTGATTGTAAATGGGATTTATCTAAGTGTGATTGAGTGTAGTGGAGTGTGATTGAGTGTAGGTTGGATGAGTGAAAAAACTATTTTTTGCCCCCTTCCTGCTTATTTGATTACCACATCCCTGGTGGTCTAGTTGGGGAGCATCTGATCTGCACCTTCAGCAGGTGCAGACCACATTAAGTGATCTTCGAGCCTTGAGCTCATGCAGTGAGCTATGTCATTGCCCTAGTAACCCAATAGGTTTACTATTTTGAGCTCCAGAACTGCAAGGGAGCTCTTGAAGTACTCTCTGCTGTAATCAATTTAATCAATCACAGTAGCAACAAGAAAATGAGCTAATAAGTATTGTCATACAATGTTCCTCAACTGTGGAATAACCTTCAACAAATTAAAATGTCGCAAAAGGTCTGACTCTCGTATCTGTAATTAAACCATACCTGACATAACTGCTATTGTACCATGTTGTGATATGTAAAATTAAATGTTATTGTACTGTTTGCGCAATCTCAGTGAATGTTTCCTGGCAAAATCCATCTTAAATTAAATAAAATTATTTTATAAAATTATTCAACGAATCAAGCTATATACTGTGAGTCTAAATGTTGCTTCTATATGCTAATGAATCGTCTGGAAGTCTGTCTGCAAGTATATTTATACAAAAAAAAGTCATATTTAACAACTCTATTAACCCATTGCAGTTATTATTCTATAAATGCAGAATGAAGAGACTATAAATTGTATAAGAAATACTAATATATTTTCAACTGACACTAAAAAAAGATTAGTTTTTTTTATTTACTGAAGTGAAAATTGCTAGAAACTCAAAGTGACTTTCAAATTTAAAGGCCAAACTAGCCAAACTCTAACTATAGTCCACTTGGAGAATTTTTGTAGTTCGACTAATTTGGCATTAATTTAAAATTCACTTGGAATTCTCACTTTAGTAAATCTCCCTGAAATAATTTATTATTATTATTATTATGTTATTATTCATAAAGCGCCAACAGATTCCGCAGTGCTGTACAATGGATGGACTAACAGACATGTATTTGTAACCAGACGAGTTGGACACATAGGAACAGAAGGATTGAGGACCCTGCTCAATGAGCCTACATGCTAGAGGGAGTAGGGTATAGTTACACGAAAGGTAAGGGTAGGGTAGAAAAGTAGGTTGCTAGGATATTATTCATTGAGGGCTTAGTGTTTTGTTTTGATGACAGTTGCAAGAAAGGAATAAGGGTGCGGGTAGGGAAAACTGTTCACAGTTTAATTGATATGCTTTCCTAAAGAAGTAAGTTTTCAAAGATATTTTGATGGAGTGGAGATTGGGTGGCAGTCTAACAAAGAGGGGAAGGATGTTCCATAGGTATGGTGCAGCCCTGGAGAAGTCTTTAAGGCAAGCTTCAGAGGTTGGAGTACGAATAGAGGTCTCTAGCAGAGCGTAGGGGCCTAGACAGGACATGTTTGTGTAATATTGAGGATAGGTAGGTCAGAGCAGCATTGTGTAGAGATTTGTAAGCAAGTGTCAGGATCTTAAATTGAGTCCTATATCTTACGGGAAGCCAATGTAGGGACTGACAGAGAGGGGAAGCGCGGAAGGTGCGGGCAGACAGGAAGATGAGCCTCGCCGACACATTTATTATAGACCGTAATGGAGCAAGTTGGGAGGACGTAAATTCACTAAGAAGCGGATTACAGGATTACAGCAGTCAAGGGGGGAGAGGACAGTGGCATGGACAAGCACCTTAGCCTCATCAAGCTTTAAAAGAATTTAGCAGCAACACTGCAACAAAGCTAACAAGCACAGAGAATATGGCTACTGGTAGTTAATTATAAACTTTTTAGAAAACAGGTAACAAAATACATGAAAATGAGCTTGTGAACAGAATTGGGATATAACCAAGTGGAATAATGCTTCTATCACATTCTTTGCCTCTATGAGACTTAAATTCCTTCTGAAATATTGATATACATTAGTTCAAAATTGTTGAAAGCCACATAAATAGAAAAAATGATCTTTGAGACTTCACAAACTTTTACAGAGTTATTTACTAAAATGAGAATTCAAAGTAAAATTAAAGTGAATTTCAAGTGCAAGACGGAACTGAAAGAATAGCATATTAAGATAATTTAGAAGTTTCCTGTTTGGCTAATTTGACCTTAAATTTGAAATTTGCTTTGAATTCAAAGTATTGAATTTGAATAACTTTATTAGTATTATCCTTGCACCACCAATGACAGCTACAAACGTGACGACTTACTTGATTCCTAAAGAACAACTTCCAGTTTAAGGGGTGGTGCAAAAATGTGTATATGTTAATATATATTAATAACATCATTATACATGTATATATGCTTTAAAAATTAAAAACCTCATTCCATCTCACATTAAATGTGAGGTTTCAATATGCATATGAATAAATAATGTTTAAAATAAAATGTAATTATCTATGGCATTAGGCTTTAAATATACATATTCACTTTAAACTGATAGGCTGAATGTCTTACTTTATACTGTTACTTATCAGTATAACAGATGCTTCATTAGGAATTCCTTTGAACATTTAATTGTTTAGAATAAGCACTAATAATTATAACTTTGCAATGACTGCCTGCATTCCATGCAAATTTCACCAGATGCTTCATTGAAATCTTGTGTACATTACAGAAATTAGTATCACTTGATTCACACAGATTCATTTTTTATTTACGCTCTCCCTTCCTGTCAAAAGCATAAATAATAGTTAAGTCATCAAGATTTCAAACAAATTTTAAAAAATATGAAAAAAAATAAAATAAACAAACAAATCACTAAGAAACCCTCGATAAAACTATATTTATAATGGCATATAATATGTATACGATTCATAGGAGCTGTTTGCCAAAGCAGAAACTATTAGGATTAAATCAGAATGGCAAAATTTAGGAAAAATCAGCCAAGTCGTGACTATGGCTGGCTTTTATAGTTACATAGCTAAAACTTCAACTCTTCATCTTAAGACAGGCTTCCCCAAACTCCGGCCCTCCAGATGTTCCTTAACTACAACTCCCATGATTCTCAACCTTTCTATTTCATTCATAGAATCATGGGAGTTATAGTTCAGCAACATCTGGAGGGCCTGAGTTTGAGGAAGCCTGATCTAAGAGAAGGGCAAAAAACTGTTTTAAGCGTTTCCAATTTTGCTATTTTGACCCCTGAATGGCAAGCAGATCTCTCCTTGGATTAACTAGCTATATCCTGAAAAATTACAAATTGTATCCCTGAATATTATGTGTTTGCAAGGATTCATCCAGTTTAATCATATGTATAGACTCTGATAAAGCTACCTCTTCAGGCAGAGAATTCCACATCCTTATTGTACCTTTTGTTATTATTGAACTGATCTAGAATTTTAATAGCAAAATGGCTGACTAGTCATCGAAACCTAGTCTTTAATGGCTGAAGTGAAATGTTTGCTATTTCTGACCCAAGTTAAGAATTCATGAATTTGTCTGTATTGGGTTCACTTTAAGGTTTGCGGAATTAAAAAAATTCTTAACTTGGAAAACTTCTCAACTTGGTTGTAATCACAGCTTGGCTTTGTTAGCTATTTATTTATCAGGGATAACTAACCCAACCCAAAAGACTCCAACTGTTGAAGGAATTATGTATAATTTGTCAAAAGTGAAAAAAAACTCTGCTTGAAAATGCATGTTGGACTAAGCAACAGGCTTGGTAGCGGGTGGCAGTGTAATGTATATAGCTACAGCCTTAATTATTGTTTCTTTGGATATAATTTAAAAAGCTAATCAAAAAACGCAGTTTTCTGAATAACGTTCCAAATCAATTAATTCCCCCCTTGACCACTAAGTAGTCTGTTTTGAAACATATTGTTTCATTTATGTATTTATCCCTTACAAAGATAGTACTGATAAGTACTGAAGTAATAATGGTAAAAATAAGAAATAGCACACAGAAAATCTCCCACAGAGAATCTCCAAATGTGCGAACATTCTACACAGTATTTTTAACACGATGGGGTAAATAAACGTAACATTTTAATGTATTTTTTTAAAACTAATTACAGCCATACTGTTCTCATGTAATCATTATCGGTGAATTACATAATTCCTATTAATAGTGTGTTTTTCCATTTGAAGATACTGTCATTATCTTTAAACGGTAAAACACGCTATTAATGTGCATTATGTAAATGCCTATTAAATGGTTTCATACTGACTATACACATTACTTTAGGCATAAGGTGGATTTTCAGAATTACGCAACACAACTATTAGTGTCACACACATCATGGAGACGAGGCGGGTAGGGAAGGAGGAGCGAGGCTATCTAGGCTATCTAGAGACCCATCAAGGGACTTGGGGAGTGCTAAAGGGTTAGGGGGGGCAATACTTGCCTTGCAACCCATGCTACACAGCATGGTATACCTTAGTTTCAAATAACATGGGATATAAATAGCCAGCTTTTCACGTTCAATGTCTTTTTATGGTTTTACCTCTCATAGTTTAATTTGGCAGATCAGCTAATTTATTTCTTCATTTTTATCTCTGTGATCCTTTTCTAATGTGGCCCATTTATTTTTCTTTGCTACCTATACTGATCTTTTCGCATATTAATTGGCTATTCTGCTGTAATTGAATCTTTTTATTTGCAGGGGTTAGATAGACTTTCTTACATCCTTAAAATCATAAAGTGAGCAACAGAGGACTTGATATTTTTTGGTACAATATGGAGGTTGTCTAAGAATTCTGCCAATAAAAACACATGAAATGTGACACCAACTCTGGTGGTCACATTAAGGTCCAGTAATGTGTCTTTATCTCACTATCTATTTTTGCATTTTGGGATCTGATTTTATCAGTCCAAAACAGTAGTAACACAAAGTCACAAGAAAGGTTAAGAAAGTCCCCTTACATCAAAAATCCATCATCAACTATATTTACCTTTTATAGCTCAGTTTGCTAAAGAAAACACCCACACAATTTCTAGGTGACTCTATTATATCACAAACTTTATCCTTATTGTTCGTACCGTAAATAATAATTTCTACTGTGGTAGGTGAAATCTCTTTTCCTCAAATCTCAAAGAATGACCTGATGTTTTCTACAATGTTTATGCACATTATTATTATATCCAATTTAAGAGGTGTTGTTCTTCTATAAACAAATTCAATTATTAACTAGTCTTTTGTCATTACTAAAATGTTCTTCGTCTTTGTACTTCTGAGCCAGTTATACTTCACTATTCTGCATTTTCTTCCAGCTCCCTAATATTATTTTAAAAGAATATTAAAGTCTTACCAATGATGTATAAAGAGGCAGAATTATGTTTTCTTCATGTGAATCAATACATCCTTTTTATGCATGGCACTATCTTACAGGCCTTTGGGACGCTTTGTCTACAATTATACACAACTATTTCTCATTCTAGCGATCTCCTTATTTGTGAACATTGTGAAATGTTTTTTTCACATAAGACAAACATAATTTTGCTAATTCTTTCTTACATAAATGAAAACTGCCCAAGAAGTTAAATTAGCCTTCTGAATATTACCAACAACCTTTTTGCTCCAAATAAATTTTTTTCGTGAGTCAGCAGACCTAGGCAAAGGATGTGGTTAAAATGCAAAAAGCTGCTAGTTTGTGATAAAGAAAAATGCAGCGGCAACATCTGTTTGACTCTTGTTTGCAGCTTCATCAACACTAAGTGGTCAATAAATCAGACTGGCATGGCGTTTCGTTTCTACAGTGGCTAAGTCATTAATCTAAAGCCACTTCTCATGAAAAATGAAGAGGAAAGACTGTGTGATATTGAAAATGTATACATTCTACAGAAAAAAAATAATGGCATGTAATGTGAACCACAGACCTCCCACCACGACTTCTTCCAGAATAAAGGGTTTTCGTTGCTAGCAGTAATATAAAATTAGAATTAGCATAGTAAATCAGCTATTGTTTCCATCGCAATCCCATTTTATTACAGAGTGCTTTATTTTATTGCCTTTTGTGTCAAGTTCAAACGCTGGAACAAGTAAGCCTCTTTTCAAGACAGCAGCTTTAAGGCTCAGCTATAAACACAAATACGCAAAGCAGACTATAAGGATGGCTGGAGAAAAAAGATGTAATGATTTATCTGGGAATGAATAAATGATGTCCAAATGTGGCTTGAATAAAGAGCAAACCTTTCATATGCTAAAGAGAATATAAGTATTTTTACATTTATTTTGTAACTTTTTTTTAATAAACACAGTTTAAACAAAGCCTATTAGGAACATACATTCAATGAAAGTACATCATTGTATAATGTACAATGTATAATATTAGAGTGGCATGGCATCAAGGTATTTTTATGGCAACATAACCTGTATCGTGGTCTGTAGTGGTTATGTTGTTTAATATGTCCCTATAATTGCAAGAGGTTTTGTTGGGAATTAGTATTATTCATTGTAATCTCCACCACTAATGGTTACAGAGGGCTAGATATAAGCTGTTCGTTTTTCAAATTGTACAAAATTATAAAATTGATTATAAAATTATACGAGCATGTTAAAATAAGCAAGAGCCGCTCTACCAAATACCTTTGGCATAGAGGGCTACATTATGTTGTACCAGCAAGTTGTGTAGCTTCATGCAGCTAGACAAGTACAAACATATGGAATTTCATCTCACCCAGAGAATATCACAGGGTTAAACTCTCAGATAAAAAAACCCTGCTAATTAACCCTTTATATCCTTTCACAGAAATATCCATACCACTGTTTAACTTTACCTCCACTAACATATTTTTCAAATTCACTCCACTTCAACACCCTTTGCTGTATGACTCCCGCTGCATGCGCACACACGCACACACACACACACACACACTATACGTAATCATACGTATAGAGTAGATATGCAGTCACATACCAGGTCTGTCATTGAGAATGGCAAAGAGGTGCGCCTGCCCCAGATCCTTTTTGCTAAAGGGGTTCAAAATGAAGCAAAGCTATTTGTTAAAGCTAAACTGCAGTTTTAAATTGTATTTTTTATTTGTATTAGTAACTATATTTATTGAGATAATCTGATGAGACAGTGCTTGTTAGATGGAAACGTGGTGAGAAAGGAAGAGGAGGAAGGAATGTGACCATTTCCACAGGATGGAATAATTTCTGGTCAGGTGGCATGTAGAATTCCACACAAGAAGGCTGTGTTAGGAAGCTGGGATATTGTATCAGAACATATCCCGATTCCTTCCACACAGAGTTCTCTCTCAGTGATGCTGAAACATCAACGATGAAGCAGTTGGCCAAAGAGGATAGATAATAGGCAAAACCTCAACCACACTACTAGTGTGAGATTGGTAGACATAAAGGTGTTGGATACATTTAGGGTAGACAATGATAAAGGAATATTTTTTAAAAATAAATATAACAATGTGACAGACTTGATTATATACACACCCTCTAACCATCACAGGCACACTTTCTGATTCTCTTGATCAAACGACCTGTCAGACACTTTTGTAGACATGAAAATTACAAGTGAGCTGTCAGAAACAGGTATGTCCTAAGAAATCACAGACCAAATGCGATGTGATTCATAATGTCACTACAGTAGTCTAAAAATAAGGAAGGAAATAACTAGAGACAGAGTCAGTGGGAGGAATGTTTTTACTCTCTATAACTTGTAATCAGATTGTGTAGTAGAATGGGGATGGGTCCTGAGCATGTTGAAGGAGCCCAACTTCTGACATACACAGATGTGTTATATAACATGAGTTGTGGTTAAAATGTTGGAGTGGACATTTTAACTGAAAATGTTATCTTCTGGACCCCTCCAAAAGATGATATTTGGACCCCTCCTTCTGGCCCCCCAGATATAAAGAAGATCACAAAGAATGCAGAAATTGTGGACATTGTAGAAGGCTAAATCAGGTATATTGAGTGTTAACTGCTCTAAGTAGGTGTGGGAACTCTAATTCTAAATACTATCATTACCCAAAGTGACATCACTTGAGGATACCAACAATCTCCAATAAATGCTGCAGATGGACACAATGCCCTAGACAGGCACACAGCACAATACTCTAGACCAGCTTTTCCCAAACCAGTCCTCAAGACCCACCAACAGTCCAGGTTTTGTTAGTATCTCCATTGGAATAAAACAGGGAAACACATAAATCCTGGACTGTTGGTGGCCATGAGGACTTGTTTGGGAACCACTGCTCTAGACAGCTACAATGCTGCAGATAAACACAGGATACAATCACAAAATACCCCCTGTTGTACGTCACAGCTGTGGTTTCAGTAGAAGAGCCTTGTGTCTAAAATAAGTAACTCAGTGATTATTTACTAAATATCGATGGCATATTTAAAAACAAGAAAAACAGTTGCTATACAGATACACAACATACACATCATTTTTTCTATTTTTTTCTTTTCTTTAAACAATCATGTGAAAAATGTTTAAGGTGCAGTGGGTTTAGATGCGTTTTCATTTTCTTGATGAATGCCATGATAGCCTCTGTTTCATTGTTCCTTTTTTCCCCACTCGCTGATTTTCTTTGAGCAATTTAGCATAATGCCATTTTTTTCAGGTGAATTCATTTGTTGAAGAACTTTTTTGTTATCATGCACATCTTTTTCATGGCTGAGAATTATTTTGAGTTATCGGCGGTATTGTTTTGACAGTGATACATCCTTTTGGTTTGCTCTCTATTCCTATGACACCAAAGCGCATTGCATTCACAAAGCAGATTTTTCAAGAAAGTTGAGAACTTTCCAGAATCTGTCATTATGAATTAATGCTTTATCAGAGACAACAGTGAAAGGCGGCAAGAGAGACATTGAGCAGACGTGATGTCGTTCCTGTTGAGAAGAACATGCCACACTATGACATTCATTCTGTACGCACAAATATTGCTGGAGACAAGGTAAGGAACATTGCAATGGAAATGTGAGGACACAACGAGTGGACACGTCATTAATGAAATGAAGGAAAACAGGAAAATATGAATGAATTCCTAAAAAAATATATTTTTTTGCAGTAAACTTGTGATAGTCATGGCTTGACTAATAGACGTGTTTTGTCACCATTTACAAATTTACACTAAATATCAGGAATTTGAAGAGATTTAAAGTATTTAGGGCAAAGTATATGAAGAGTCACTAGGAAACACAATGCCATTACTTCTTATTAACAATTTTTGTTATGTATGATGTATATGGTATGCAGTAACTATTACATTATATATTGCATTACGTAATATATTGCATATGTGTTGTAGTTATTTTACTTTCTTGTTCTTCCTTTGTAAGATGAACCAATATTCCCTGCCCCCAAAACATTTTGGAGAAAAATTATGATACATCAGTGTATGTCTTTTTTTTTTTTTTTATTAGCTTAACAATGCTGGCTAAATTATCCAAAGCCTGTATTTTACTTTGATCGTTTAAGTAGACGCATTCATTATAATTTAAAAATAATCTCATTAGCCTGTTTCAGGAGGACCTATCTGTTGCCTTATCAGACCTGCTTATTTTTCAGACAATTCTGTGCATTCTTGTTTAGCGGTGCACCCATATTTGCCTGCTTTACATCCCTTTCCACCCACACACCTTGTTTTGTTTTAATTTGTATTTCAAAGTTCCGTCCAGTTGAGTGAGATCACCACCGATTACTAGTCAATAATCTCCCAACTGCTAACATCTCAAATATACTAGCTATCTATAGTATTTATTTTCTTCTTGATGCACATTACCTCTTTATAGCGTGCGCTAACAGGCCATCTTGCAAAGTACTTCATATGAATGTGCTACAAATGTTAGATTAAAGCCCATAGGAGTATCTACTTCTTTTCTACCAGCATGTCTAATTATATATCTCTCTAGTTGTGGTTTACCTATGAATAATTACTACATTTTGTAAATGGTAAAGCACTTGGGTTAAGTATATTACATATCTATATACACATATGTGTTCTGCATGTGATCATATTTCTATACATCTAGTCTTTAATGTTGAGCTAATAGTTGTCCATATGTTAAATTATATCCCCCAAAAAATAAAAATAAATTATAACATGTTAACACACCAGACAGATGGTTTGCCATGCTATAGTGATAAATGCAAAGGTTCCATTTTAGTGACAAGTGCACTATAAAAAGATGAATTGGTGTTCTCGCAGACTGCTTCCAATGACATGTTTTCTTCATTTTGAAGTGAAGTACTTTATTTGACATACAGGATGTAGTATGTGATTTTAAGCATTGAGACATGTGTAACACATTGACATTAGTAGTACGGTCTCTTTTTTTGTAAAACTAACATATAATAACATTTTAATAATACATAACATTCCAGTTGCCATGACTACTACCCAGGATCTGATACCAGAGGGCTGGTTCCACCAGACCAAGGTATGGGGTACAAAGAGTCTGCCATGTGCCAAATTTGTCTTTCACGTTAGGGGGTGACTACTTTGCTTTCATGTCTCTTAATTTGCATAAATATATGGGATGCTCATACTTGTGTTTGTTCTGATGAACGTTTTATAGAAGAACTGAAACTTTAATGATAAAAGTTACGTTTTATTATTTTAAGAAGTCCCTGGAGTGCTGTCCATTAGGTATTTCTTATATATCAGAATGCTGGATTAGGCAAAGGGCACTACATTTGCTACAGTCTAAGAGTAGAAGTCTACTTGGATTACCCACATATATATATATATATATATATATATATATATATATATATATACACATAGGCCAAAATTGTTTTATATTTAGTAAATTATAGTTCTTCCTATACGGCTTCTCAAACAAATATCTCAACAGCTCATCCTAAGAGACGTTAACACAGCCAGATGTAACCTGCTTTGATTTATCCTGCGAGCAGAACTTCTGTCTAATACAAACCACAAAGAGTAAAGTAGAAAATTGCTAGATAACATTTTGACTTTTACAGTTGTTTAAAAGTTCACCTTAAAAAATAAAAAAAAGCTTGCAATTAAATGACTTAAAATTGTTGCTATGTTTCTGTTAGCAGCTATATTTTAAAAAATAATTATTACCATTCTTTTGTCTTCTGATTCAGAGCATTTCGAAAGATGCCCTACTAAATACGGTCCCCTGATCCTTATGTTACATTGCTCAGCTTGGCAGGAATAGATGGGATAGAGGCCAATGGCTATGAGGTTTAAGAGATCAGTGCATTGTGGAATATTCGTATGCACGAATATGCACGAGTTCAAATGTTGGAGGAAAACCTAGGATGACTTTTTCAGTAAAAGTGATAGGTATATTTATGACTATAAAACTGTGGTTAGTTTTCTAACAAAATTCAATGTTTTAGTGCTGTATTACAGTACTACCAAGTCCTAATGTGTATATAAATTTTAACTCATTATTCATGTATAGTATAATCAGTGATATACAAGGATATTCATTAAAGTGAATTTCAAATTTAAGGTCAAAATAGCTGAACTAGAAATGTTCTCTAATTCAGTTGTTTTTCCAGTGCAGATACATTGTCCTGAAATTCAAAATTCACTTTGAATTTACTTTGTTTTCGAACTCTAATGAATAACCCTGATAAGTAGATTTTTAGTATCTCTAGGTCCCCAAACACATCACTGTGAACCCTAATCCTTAGCCTATCTTTATATATCGACCAAAGCCTTAAGTAACTAACGAATTAACTAACAAACTCTAACTCAAACCCAGTCTATTAATTTAACTCCAATAGACTTTTTGGCATCTAAAATCTGTACACATAGCTTGGGGTCTAACTAAATTCCTAGCTATACTATAATTCTTTTTCAGTTATGTGTTTTTTTTATTTATTCAAAAAATAAACAAAATATCTCAGCCAAACCTAATCCTCAACTACCTGTGGTGAAATGCTTTGTGTTATACATTTCTCAAAGAAACTCATATAAATTCCAGTCCTTAGAAGTAGCTGGGCTTAATGTATGAGACAAAGGTGAGAATGGTCAAAGACATTAGAGATTGCAGAATGGCAACAGAGCTGATATGTAAGTCAAGATCGGGAGTGGAGAAATCAAAATAGTTAAAGAACAAGCAGAAGTAAAAAAAAAACTGAATTAACTAGACACTGTAATACCTCACTCTCGGGCAACTAGAGACTACAAGTCTCAGGGTGGATTAAGAATATATAGACCCTAGTGTCTTGCATAACCAAAACATAATTAGGCACCTTTGTTCCAGTGATGCTATGCCCGCATTGTTTTGGGTAACAGAAATGCTGTAGGCGGATTGGTCCATGTCAGCCTTGTCACCAAAGTAATGCAAGGCATCATTTTGTTGAAGTTGAATTGGAGTAGAGTGTCTCGTATAAAAGATGTCCCTAGAATGATGCAAATCATTGCATCTGGTGTTAAAATGATGCTTGGATGATGTGATAACATATATTGTAGTTAAAAAGGCAATTCAGGTCCTCAAATTACTTTTACAGAACATCACACCCATACTGGTTTTCTCCCATGATACTAGATAGAATCAAATTTAGAACAAGGGAGCCTGTTTAAAAGAAAAAATTACAACTACATCTTTCTTACAACTTGGCTGTTGTGTTCAAAATTTTGTTAATCCAGTTATCCACGGATTGCAATCGACTATTTTATGAGTAAATTAAAACATACATTGATAGATATATTTACAGTATAGGACTAATATGTCTTTTAGCATAACTTTACTACAGTTGTATTGAAAATGTAGTTTTATGGAAAGCATGTCACAAGTGCAAAAGAGGGAGAACTTAGCATTTTGTTAAGGACATCCATCCATGAACATCCATCTGGTTTGTGTCCATTTTGGACCATGCTAACACATGCTTTTAATTAACTCTTAAAGCGGCACTGTCATGCCAAACTTACCTTTCCCCAATTGATTTCTCTTCTCTCCCTCTGTCAATTCCTCTTTTCTCCCTCTGAGGAACTCTTATCTTTCCTCCGTGATCTCGCGATGCTTCCTGTCGGTATTCCCGAATGAATGAAATTTCGATCTGATTCGTGCCGCTATTCCACAATATCAGGGAGCTATCTACCAAAAGGCTGAAAGACCTAAATTGGTCTTTCAGTCAACTTTACTAATACTTAAAAGATTACTTAGTATTATTAAATTCTGCCCCAACTTGCTATATCGCATGCCTGTGGCTGCTCACTGTTGTAAAACTAAACAAAATAAACCCCTCCTGGGTCCCCACCCATGCCGTGCGAGTGGGGGCTTTTAAACTGAAGGGCCCCCACCCATGTGCTGTGGGTGGGGGCCCTAAATGAAAATGGGGGTGACCTATTGCCCCCCCGGCCCCCACCCATGAGCGGTGGGTGGGGGCCCTAAATGAAAATGTTGGGGCCTATTGTCCTCCCCCCGACCCCCACCCATGCACGGCGGGTGGGGGCCCTAAATGAAAATGGGCCTCCCCCGACCCCCACCCATGAGCAGAGGGTGAGGGCCCTAAATTACCATAAGGGGGACCTTTTGTCCCACAGGAACTTCATCTACCCACACAAAAATGACAGCACCCAGGACCTAGGTCCGGGCAGAAAATAAAGATAACAAAATAGGTAATATGGGGGGCTTAGGGGCATTTGGGGGCAACTAGGTGAACAATTAGATGTAGTGGAGTGGGGAGGGGGTTTAAAAAAAACTATATTTTTTTGCATCAGAATTATTCTAAAACCTGGCTAACTATATCTCACTAGTCACGATGATCTCGTAAAACTTGAATGGTTAGAAATATATTACTTTGGTTTGCTCAAACTGCAGTATCAGCAACTGTCAACTGCAAATTTAGTAAACAACATCGAGCAAATTTGCAGTCTTCTTTTTCCACGTAGCAACTGCTTAATAGCTCTGAATATATTAATAATTGAAACATAATTTAATGTGTTATTTTCTTCCAGTCTCAGATGAAGGTCATATTTGAAGAAGAGGTGTTTGGGGCAGTGTGAATGACTGTGCGTTGTTATCGGCAAACATTTTCTTCTTTTCTAAAAATAACCCTACTGTATAAAATATTTTGGCAATGTCATGCCAGACATTAGCCTAATAAACCTGCCAACAAGTTCGCATAATGCAATAATTAATTGCACACTGTGCTGTGGAATGAAATATTTTTTTTACCATTCTATTAAACTAAAGAAAGGAGCGTGCAGTAGCCGTGATGATAATATCATTTTCTTAACCAATTTACACATTTTCTGGTAAACACAAAACATTTAAAAGACAGAGTTTTATTTCCAATGTTTATCTTACAAGAAGTACATAAGACTTATAAACCGCAATGTTTGGCTATTCTGAAGCGCCATGTGGATTCACTAATAAAGTTAAAGGGACACTGGAAACACATAAAATACTTCAATTTGCAGTGCTTTATGTGTGTACTGTCTGAGCCTTGTTTTTTTTTTTTTTTTATATAAACACCTTCCTGACTGTCAATCAGACAGCTGGGACTGCCTGGGAAGGTTTTCTTCCTCACTCACAATGAGCAGCATTGGACTGGCTTGGGAGGTCATCACTAATGATCACCAAGGGAGAAGTTGAGTTGGAGCAAGAAGACAATCTCACCACTGGTTTAGAAGTAAGTAACTTAGATTTTAGGACAATGTGTGTTCTAATGCTAAACTAAAAAGGAAACATTCCTAAAAGATTTTGACCCAAGTACGGTTGCAGACTGAGGTCCCTAATATGGATACTGTGGTTCTAAAAATTAAATATACACACCTGATGGACAATTTAACTGCTTGTTTGTGCAACTCTCTGTTCTCTTTTCAGAAATAAAGCTTATAGTGGAAACTAATTGAATCTTGTTAATGGGGCTACTTTGTCATTTATCCCCCACAGTAATTTCTTCTCCCTCTTTTCTATCCTTTCATTTACTCCCATTATCTTCTGTCTCCTACTTTCCCTCCAATTCTCCCCCTTCTCTCTCTTTCCTCTTGCCATTTACACCGCATTACACTATGTTTTTAGATGGTTTATTTTCTATAAAAAAACACATTTATAAAGCATGTGGTCTATGGGTGTTCAATGTATGCTTTCTTATTCCTTGGATATTTTTGTCCTTATGTTATTGCGATACTTGTAGACTGACAATAAATAAAGAATTTAAAAAAAAAAAAGAAACACTCCAATTTCAGAAATAAATGTATTTCAAATGTTGGAGTTGTCCTATAAGAGAAAATGGTGAAAATTAAAAATGGGTGGGTATGTGAAACCCTCCTATGTACCAGACTAAAAAAGTGTAATGTAGTGCTAGTGCCAACACTTTATTATGGAAAATCAGATGCCAATTTTTAGTACTTAATTTTCCAATCTACCAATGAGAGATTATAGCATGTATCTAGTTACTATAATCAATAATTGCAATGCATAAGAGGAAAATAGAAATATTATTTTGTTCCCTTTCTTTTAGAAGTAAGAGTACTGTAAGGTATATTGGTACTTTTTAACAGTTAATCATAGACTTTATTACCAGTCATTCCATCTTAGTACATATCTCGTTTTTTTCTTCTCAGCCTTCTCTGAGCCCACCATCTCTCCTTTGTAAACTTTGAACCTTTACATATTGTAATGTATATATTCTGTGTTAAATTTCTCCCTTAAATTTCCAAAGTCATGCGCACATTAATAGAAACGTCCAGTCGTGATGCATATTATTATTTTAAGTTGGCACTGGTGTAGTGCACTTACCCTTAATTATCTATAATTTATTATTGTACCCAGAACTGATCATAGTGTTCTAGAATTTATAAATCTAATGTCAACACACAGCTCTGGATCTTTCATAAAAACTCACCTACAAGAACTTGAACTGCACTATAAAAGTAAAGTTGGCATGGGTCTTCGTTAACCAGTTGGAAATTTGCAGCAGATGAGGAGGCCTCTGGCATTGTATTAAGATGTCTCTAATATAATTCTGACTTTAAATCTACAAGTTTTAGCTCCTTCCAAAATGATCACACATTTTACAAATGTATTTATTTTTTGGGGAATTTTCAGTTCTAAAAATTAATCTTAAACTCATATCATTTCATTCTGATATTGACAAACTGTCATTCAAAAATATTTAGCAATTTGATTTTACTTTTTTCCTCATTGGAACTTTTTTAACAGTATATTTCCTGTATTATTTGGATTAATCCCTCAAGTATGCCATGTCTGCAATTTGTTTTGCCAAGAGCTCGAGGCAAATTATATATAACAATGCCAATAAATATATGCTAAAACTATAACATGGGAATATTCCAGGCATCAAATGTTGGAATTTGTCTTGCCTAACTTCATCTTGAATTACTTACATTGCTACCATAGTCATTAGACAACTAGACATCACATAAACTAAATCTAAAACTTCATCTGTCCAATCACAAAGAAACAGTAGCAAGACCAACGTACCAATAGATCTTGTAAGCTATTGAATTTTAGAAAAGTATTCTGAAAATGTATTATCTACTACACTTGCGCACAGTGGGACTTTTGGGTTCGGCCAAATAATTTTTAATTAAATTTAAATTTTGCTCAGGATGTCCACCACTTGCTCAGCCAAATGTAATTTATAAAACTATTCAGGGAAACATTCTGGCAAACCAATAAGGATGTAAAAATGTGCCAATTAGTGTACTTCTAAATATATACGTAGTATAAATATTATGTGTATTGTGTGCAGCCCTGTAGGTGCATTATTCTACCGTTTGGTGCACAAAAGTGAGGAAACGTACCAATAAAGGGAGAGGAGGAGGAGTAAAAATAATTATCTATATTTATATAATATCTATATTTAAATGTATAATATATAAATATAGTATTTTGTTTTTTTTACTGTTCCTCCTTTTTGCCCCTGTTGGTCACTTTTCACTTGACCTGTGAATAAAATTAACCTAGCCATCAATAATCTATTTTCATATCATTTGTCTTTTTTGCACAACGAGCAGAACCTCTAATTTAGAAGCATCAGAATATATCCATGTGATGACTTGTCTGATTTGCCCAAATTTGATCAACTCTAAATTTGGCTAAAATCAAAATGATCAAGTCTATTGCTTACATATTTCTATGGACATCCACATGTACACAGTTGTGATTCGAATCTCCAGCAGCTGGAAATTTTACTCCCAGCACATTCACGCCTGAGTTAATAATCATGCTTATTAAGATCATATATTGAAAACAAAATTAAGGCATCATAACCAAATTTAACTTGCATTGGTGCCATTGTAAACAGCAAAAATGGTTGAGGATATCAATATCTTTAGCCTGATTTTTATAATTTTTTTTTCGTTTTCGCAATTAACGTTTGTGTGCATTTTCTAAAAAGGGGGTTCAAGCAAGGTAAGGACCTACTTCCTTCATTTAAACCCAATGGCAGTTATTTTGGCATAAGAATGTCATATATGCAATGTGAGTGTTTAGTAAATAGATGGGCAGAACTCCTTATCCTGAAGCATCAGAATATATTTGGGCATCGGCTTGCCATTTGTTTAGTTTTATGGCAGAATGGCATGCAGCCGATTGGACCGAATTCCCTTAAATCTCAATTTAGCCAAAATAGAATGCTCAAGTCTACCATGTACATATTTACACATACACACATATACACACATCTGTTGAGGTCTAACTCACAGAAGCTTTGAGTTGAAACACCAGCAGCTGGAAATTTTACTCACAACATAGACTCCTTAGAAGAAAACTAAGCAATATGAAGGACAGGAAGAAGATAGTATAACGTGAAAACATTTTGTGTAGCGTTGGTAACTAGATCTTATCATAACATTATATATTAGATGCCAAAAGAACAACCTTAATTACTATTAAACTAGAACAAGGATGAGCCACTTTCACAAAATTGTTTTGAAATAAGCAATGGTTTCATTGCAATCAAGTTGTTGCAGTTATAGTGATTGCAACAGCCGGGAGAAAGAACTGATAAATATTTCAAAACTCGGATGTTATCAAATAGATGTTTATTTTTATGAAATAATAATGGTTAGATCTTCAGCTATTGTGTCTTAGCAAATCATGATTAAACAAGCCGTTTAGCTGTTTTGTTTTGTGGAGTTTTTTTTGTCTTTTGTTTCCCTCTATGTTTTAATACATTCAAGGACAAGAAAAGTATAATCACCAAAGTAATTGTAACTCACTGCATTTATTTCCTAAAAAAAATTACAGGGTTATGGAGACATGACAGAATGTTGATTAGAAAAATACATTATTTTAAATGTCTATTTATCTTGATTATTTTTTTGCACTGCTGCTTAGTGTTCAGTAATAAAATGTGAGTTTTATCATTGTACTAACTAAACACTGTCTTTGCATGGTGTACAAAGCACATGATCATATACAAGACACCAGCCCATTTTTCTCCATTTCGATTCCTAAACACTATTATAATACAGCAAAATAATGGAAGCAAAATAATTTTTCTTTATTTTTTTTTGCAAAGTCGTTTTTTCTTCTTTTCTTTTATACGTTTTATTAATTTTTTTTTTTACTTTATTTTTCCCATATTTATTATAATTTTTTTTAATACATCGAAAATGGCCATGGTATGAAAATGATAATTTATTCTTAAATAAAACAATTAAGGAAATCATAAATAAATAAGCTACTCAAGAAAAATCAGAAATACAATCTGTGAGATGTGTGTTGTTTTAAAGTTGACTTAATATTATGATGTGAAGATTTGTTCGAGATTCAGGTGATATATAGTTTCAGTTTAAATAGAAACAGAAAAGAAGCTCATGGCAGGATACGTCTCTTAAAATACTTGAACAAGTAATTCAGTGAAGACCTGACAAAAGAGTAAATACAATAGGCACTGACAGCACTGGTCCATGGAAAGTGGCAAGGTCTTCTGCGCAGCCATTGAATTTACACAACAAGGATTTGACTGGCGTAAGACCAACTAAAGGGGTGCAGGAATGCAATGCAAAAACACTGGACTTGTTTTATAATATCAATTTGCAAGAGTCTCTCTATTTGTAGGTATTGCAAGTAATATTCAATAGATGGATTGGCACCACTGTTAGTTTAGATTTACAAGCAACATCATGCATACACATGGAGCATTGCACATCAAAACCATGGGAACCACTGAGGCAATGTTGTCATAAAACAAAAGAACACTGCCAGTATCCTTACCGGACAAAACGTATAGTCTGAGTATAGCGCTAAAGACACAATGATTCTCGTGGAGATAGGAGGTTGATGTATCGATCCGTGTTTACTGCATTCCATTACTTGTACACGTAATCTGTTGTGAGGAGGCTGTGAGCTGTGTGTTTGTCTAGGACAGATGTTTATACCAGGAACATTTTATATTGCACTATATGGGACACTTTACATGAAGTTTTCTACTGCAATAAGAACATTTTTGTTTCCAACACTTTGAGAGAGTCTTGACTTGACTCAGCCGCTCCATGGAGATTCTTTACTCCAATAACAGGATTTGGCATATAGTCAACTTATGGACCATCTAGTCAATGTTGTTTTACGTCACTCGTGCTACAATTCTTTTATCTTCCAGTGGTATCCTTGCACATGGCTCTCCACCACTACCACCTAAGAAGAAATAAAGCCCCTGATATATCTATCATACAGCAGATGTAGGGCCTCAAGGCTTAGACCAGACGGTCATAACCTGTTACTTCTATGCACATCCTGCATCCAACAGCATGCTTTTAGGGGGTGATGAGGAATGAAGAGAAGTTACCCAGGGGTCTCAGCATATTGGAAAGGATATCATTTCTGTCACTGGCCATCTTTCAAAATAATGTTATATGCTGATAAGGAATCTAATTTTTTCTGTGATTTGAAATTTGTAAATCTGCACATAACAGTTCTTTTTTACATAGTGTGCACAAAATTATACTTTATACATATGCCAGTGCATATACATATATAAATGTGCATGCACAGATTGTTCTATAATTTGGATATAAAGACACCATATTGCAAATAAAAGGTGGAACAATTACATTTAACAAGAACTCATAGTAGAGATTGAACGGATTTGGTTTTTACCATTTGGCTTTATGGTAAAAAACAAATGGAATACTCTCAAGCAGCTCTTTCTGTATTTTGCTAAATTACATTTTTGTTATTTGTGACATTCTATTTTAGAAGGCATCTCTGGTATAAATGCACACAATGTAATTTTATATTGGTTAGAATATGGAAAAAAGTGGTTCCTTATGGAAGATGAATTTTCAGAGGAGGTAAACACCAAGAGCCACAAAATTCATCTTGAATGATAAGTAAGTTAAACTTCAGATGATAAGACAATGAAAGGTTTTCTTATATGTGATGACATCATCTGTTGTGTGGCCTTTTATAGATTATTAGGAACAAACCATTTAGAAAAAGAAAAATCAAAAATGAGAAAATTGCATGATCTTGAGAAGGATAAGGGAGTTAGTACTACAGAGGGTGATGAGGGGTTTAGGGCTCTGGGCACACTGATTTATTGGAATAAGCTGTAGGCCAGATAACTGTTAAAGGGGCACTCTAGGCACCCAAACATCCAAGTGGTCTTGGTGCGGTCACCCTGTTCCCTTAATCTTGCAATGTTAATTATTGCAGTTCTGAGAAACTGCAATAATTACATTGCAGGTTTAACACTGCCTCTAGTGGCTGTCAGTTAGACAATCACTAGAGGCACTTTTTGCTTGCTATGTGACTTTTGGTCACTTAAATGACTAGAGCTTCCTCACGCTCTACATGAGAACAACCAGCATCAGTAAAATCCCCAGAAGGGGAGGGCCTAATCTGCAGTGCTGGTGCGGAGTGATGACCCAGTACCAAGTGAGATTGGCAATGGAATTAGGTAAATACAGTAATGATTAAATTATCCTTACACTGCCGCGG
>OW240921.1:77798525-77901025 GCA_933207985.1 Pelobates cultripes
GGGGATGTGGAGGAGTGATGGAGAGGTGGTGGCAGAGGGAGCTATAGTGCTTGGAATACAACTTTGATTTCCTAGCACTATAGTTTCCGTTTAGTCAACAGGGGTGAAGATTTGAGGGTTTGGAAACACCCTCACGCTAAAGTATTTGAAAGAGTGAAGGGGCAAAGGCATTTAAGGAACTTTTGGATAAGCATCCCTTGATGCATCTTATGGTTAGTTGATACTTTGATATGGCATGAACAGACAGGAAGGAAGTTGTGTGGCTCCACCTCACCCCATACAGGGCATTCTTTATTTTATTAGAGAATATCTGTCTAGCTTGTATTTAAGCAAACAGAAAAATATATTGAGAGTTGAAATACATTTGTTCTCATTCTAATCTGCAGCACACTGATTAAATTTAATGCTTTGTTTCTTCAAGTGAAATAATTAGCATATTTTTTTACCAGCCTAAAGGTGACTCTGCGGGTAGAATGAAATACAAAACTCCCAATACATCATTACATGAATTCACTGTAAATCACAGGGTAACATATTTTATGTTTAGCATGAGAGTCAATACTCCCTTTCATAATTTTGAGAAAGTGTGTTGTTTTTTTCCCTGCTCTAAATTTTCATTTGAGCAGTATCTTCATATTAAAAAAAAGAAGCTGCAGGATTAAATTTAGTGAAACAAGACCAAGGAAGAATTTCTTGGCATTATCTGATGAAGGGAATTATCTTATCTAGACACTAGAATTTCTCTTAAAGAAAAACAGAAGTTCCATTGACTGAAAATGTTAAAATTTAATTAAAACATGAGTATACTTATTTAATCACTAGACTTTGCCTTCTAGTCTCTGTGTTAGTATATTCTCTTGGAACTTTCTGTTCTTTGTGCATACTGTGACTATTACTGATGAGAAGAACAGGAAAAATTTTTATCTGGAGACATTCCAAGTTTGGACAAACTTCTGATATCTTGGTTTCAAATACTTCTGAGTAGGCTCCACAGAAACCACAGACAAATAAGATAAACACGGAGTAGACGGCTCATTAGTAATATAATTATTTATTGCTCTCTTGATTGTAAAAATGTTTCATGAAAATTCATGAAAATAATTTCACAGAAAGATGGAATATCATTCCAAATGTAAGTGGACCTTTTAGCTTTGGTCCAGTCATATTTAGTTTACCTTTGGAAACTGTTAATTATATCTTTTTTTTTTTTTTTTCAAAATTACATAAATGTATGTATTTTACAGTAATTACCTCTTTAGAGAGTTTATTTTTATTGCAGTTGAACATTTCCTATTCCACGGCTGCAGATTTTATTTTAACATTGTCAGAAGAATTTCAACATCAAGATGATGACACAAATGACTTAACAATGCAGGGCTGTGTTCATTAAATGAACCTCCATCACTTTGAGACAATGGTCTTATTCAAAAGCTTTGAATGAAACAGTTGCCTCACTCTGCAAGCTTAAAAAAACAGACAAATGTGATTTATTTCCCCATGTTTACCTGCATCTTCTTCTGTCTAATGCTTTCCACACCCACATCCAGGTAGGACACTGAGCTAACCAATATGTAGGAATGCTGAAAAAGTGCATTGGGCATGCCTGACAGATTTATAAATGTGCAGTTTATACATGTGCACCTTGCAACATCCTGACAGGAGGAGAAGAGAGGGAGTCTGATCAGTGTGATCATGCAGAGTAGGCTCTGGTGTCCCATTTCTCACTCCTGCTGCTGCACATTGATGCCCTGGTTCTGTCATTAGTGAACTGGTCTGAAACTGAGCTGGGAGAGGTAGCATTTATTTTAATCGCACCCTTTGAGTTTTTGACGTAAAATGTTGTAAGCGTTTTATCTCCAATTTTCAATATTTGTTACAGTTTTCAGACTTTTATAGAATGACACCAAAGCATTATAATTAATGATAATTATTATTTTTTTTTAAATTCTTTATTTTTGTAGTGCATAAGCTTTGAACAGATGCGTATTGTAAACATTTGAACATAGAGGTACATGGTAGATCTAGCACATTTTTTGTAAGGATAGGTTAGGTGATAAACAATATAGGTTTTCGTCGTTTAGGTTGCTTAGTAGTGATGTCCCGAACGGCCCGCCGAACGGCCCGCGAACTGTCCGCCACGGACTCACCACCGAGCAAACCCCAACCCTGCACCCCACAGCCAGCAGACACACCCCAGCCAACCAGCAGCAGACCCCCCACCCCCCGGACAGCATTCATTTTACATTCATTGTGAAGCTGCATTCTTAGTGAGCTGTCCAGGAGGTGGGAGGGCCCGGGAGGGAGGGCCCGCCGCCGACCGGCCGGAACGCGCCCGCTGACTGCGAGGCACAGGGCCAAAGCCCACCCAATGACGAGCCCGCGGCGAACCGCTCGCAAACCGCCCGGCGAACCACCCGGCGAACCGCCCGGGACACCACCACTGCTTAGGCATTTTCATAACACTATGTAACAGCGCTTTACTATATAGTCATGAAATTATTATGCTGTGTCAAGAGCTAGTGTGTGAGTACAAGCTAAGTTTAAGGATGAGTTTACAACGTTTATAGGTACATGCAAATAAACTAAGTGCTGCAGGATTGGGATATGTCGTGCTATACGCTAACTTAGGTTCCATGCTAATGGCAGGTAGGTGTCTATATCCAATTATATCGGCATGGCCTTAAAGTAGCGGCACGTTTTGTTAACGATGTAGGCAATATAAACATACAAATATAAACATTTCACATTCCTAAAGTTAAACAAAGATAATACTTTGGAGGTTAACTAGACACAGGCATTGAGCAGCGAGTTCACTACTTAGACAGGCTTGGTCTGCCATGGTGTTAGAGCATCGTTTAAGTGTTAGCTTTACCCAGAGACTATTCACAATGCCACATCAGTGCAGTCAAGCGGGAAATAAACTCAGCTTTGGCACTTTCATGGCATGGACTTGGCTGCACTTTTTTTTTATTTTTTATTATTCTTTACTTATGTTGTGCAGGGAAGTACATTGCGAAATCAAGCGCCACAACAGCGCACACGTTGTATACAGGTTAAACAGTGGCAGGAGTAGATGCACAATTTTTGTTTTTGTGATACATAAACAATCTTATCTTGAGCCTTGTTGGATATAAACTAATAATAGGTAACACATAAAGTTAACATGGATCGCAAGCAATATTTCAACATCTTATTTGCTATGCTTCAGAGAAAATTAGCAGCTTGTGATATAAATGCACACATTCAGAGAAAAATAAATGCTGAAACAGTAGGTATGTAAGGTTGATGAGTAGGTTTGTAGATTATTACACAGGAACGTATTCGTTGTGAGAGTGAGGTGTGTACATGGATTAATGCTTGTAGAGACTTTCTCTCAGGGTTTAGAAGCATGTGAGTGTACATGTGATACTATGTGTGGCATGCCCTGTGTGGGTTCAGTTGTCATTTAAGCAAATAAGTGAAAATAATAGTAGTACCCCCTCCCCACGATCCCCCCTTACTAAAGATCAATAGATTCACTGTAGCCTACATTAAACAAGGGTTATGTAACTTGAATTAGGAAATATGCAACTGGCACTTTGCCTGATACAGAGTCTCATCACTGGTTTTCGGTCATCCAACACCCTGTAGGGGCTAAGTGTGCTTCCATGCAGATTGTTGCGTCCCGCTCGGTGCCTTGTAGGTGAGGTGGGGCAGAGTCCCAATATTGTGAGGTCGTGAGCTTGATGGGTGCACAAAGTCTTCTTTGCGGTTCTCCATGCTCGGTATGCCCCGTGGGTTACTCCGTCTCCGGGAGTGCCCTCCTGATGTCGTTGCCACTTTGAGTCTTTTACCCCGTCGTTTCCCCAGGTGCTTCCCACTGTCCATGTCCCTCTGAGGTGTGTGCTGTAAATCAGCACGTGGGAGGGGTGGTTTTGGTCGTTTTCTCGTCGGGACCAGCAGGGCCTCAGAAGCCAGCCCCTGTCTATTGCTGCTCATTACTAGGCTCCCAGGCTTTGGCCCTAAGGGGACATCTTGCTGGTGCTGGCCTCTCCTGGGTGTACCATTAGGTGGGGTCATGGCTTTGCTACTCTGGGTCTCCTGCATTTTCTTTGGAAGGTTATTGGGCAGAGTCTCTGGTGTTGGGGGTCGCATGTGGGCTTCCAATTTCTCCCAAAAGGAGGCAAAGATTGTGTTCAGTTGGGGGCTCCATTTCCTTCCATGCACTGCGTAGGCTGGCAGCGTGGCGGGCATCCGCCATCTTGAGGGCCTCGCTGGAAGTAGGCCCGGGGTTCTGCTTCGATGTAGCGATCTCACTGCTGCGATTGGGGATCGTGTGAGGGTAGACCGGGATATCCCATGTCGGGTAATTGCTTTTTGTGAGTGAAATTCAGCCTTTTCTCCTTCATTAAGCAGGAGCTGCTGGGGTTAGCATCCTCTCAGCTCTGCAGTCAGGCCACACCCCCCAATGATAATTATTTTTATTACATATATTTCCACCTTTAATTATGCAGCACACATTTTGTTCACTTATACTGAGCTTGTATTGTTGACATTCTTGTCATTACCCCAGTAAAATGGTCCTTGCTTATTATCAATGCTTGTATAAATAAACATCAATTTAATAGACTGACAAACTCTATTAAACCAACATAGCAAATACAACGCTAATTTTTCTTAAATTCAAATCCTGCTGCTAAACATAGTGTTGGAAAATGTTCTTGTGAATTTGCTTTGCTTTTTTTAAAATTAGTGGCATGATTTCACGACACTTGAATTTCTTGTATCTATTTATTTTAATCATGTTCAGCTGTCATAAAAGCTGACATGGCCTGAATATTGTGTCTGTTCTTCTAACATCAGAAGAGCAGTTTATCAATTCAGATCCTTTTTCTTATTGTAACACGGCAGCAAAATAATGATCCTTTATCACTGAATTCATAAACAATTCATGAAGCTGTATTCCAATTCTAGTGTTTGTAGAGAAAAAAAAAAATTTGTGGAGAAACAATAACGTAATGGTACTACAGAAATTAAGCTCCAATTAGAAAGTGTTTTAATTTATGTGAATTGTGGACTGCAATGAAGTAGAGAAGCCTGGTTTCAGTTTAATGTGGAAATCATTGCATTCCAAATTTGATTAAATTGGCACAGAGAGGTCAGAAACTTGCTATGCGATGACTTAGGAGGAAGCAAGGTCTATTTTAGATGAACAGGTAATTTGTTCAACAGTGCAGTAATTTGGTTCTCAGAGGGTGGAGGATTGACAAAGATAAGTGACATAATCAACAAACATTCCCATCAGTTGCTGCCACTGGACACCATTGTCATGTAAGTTAATATAAAAAGTGCAATTGTGTCTTTAACATATTGCAGGTATTTTCTAGCTGGCAAGTGTCTAGGAGTGGTGTACCCTGCGTGTCTGCATCTGTATATCTATACTAATCTCAGTGGTGGAACTAATGAAGAAAGGACCCTGGTCCGAGAAAGTTGTTTGGGCCCCCTCTAGTGCAAGAGCAGTGAAAAGGTAGATCTCCATTTGTCGTACAACACCAACGATGCAGAAGCCAACTGGGTATCTACCATTTGTCCATCCTTGCAGGGTTGAATCTGTGAGCGGTGTTTTTGTAAAGAGTATATGTGTGAATTTTGGGGTGTATTTGTATGTACTGTTGCTATTTGAATGCAATTATGTACTTGTGTGTAGTGTTGGCTTTTAAATGTGGATGTACATTTGTGTGTAGTATTGGTGTTTGAGTGTAGGGTTGTGTTTATATATAATTTAAGTATTTTAATACAGAAGTGTGTTGTACATAATGTTTGTGTTCGATTGCAGGGGCTGTTTGGATGTAATATTGGTTTTGAAATGCAGATGTACATTTGTGTGTAGTATTGGTGTTTAATTGAAGGGGTGTGTCTGTATATACTATTTGTGTTAGATTGCAGGAGTGTGTTTGCATGTTGTGTTGGTGTTTGGTTGCTTGAATGTATGCACATACGAACATACACTGCCACATACATAATTACATGTATAAACACACTGACACATAGACACAAATTCAGATAAACACTGACACATACACACATAGATGCACACACAAACACATACACACACCTTGACACATGCACACACCTTGACACATGCATACACCTTGACACATGTGTACACTGACATATGCGCACACTGACACATGCAAACACTGACATATACACATCCTGACACACAGATGCATACACTGACATATACACACCATGACACACAGATGTACACCCTGACACACAGATACAAACACACACATGCATACAAAGACAAACACCTTGATATATTCACACTAACAAATACACACATCCTGACACACAGATGAGCACTGACATATACACATCCTGAAACACAGAGGCGCACCCTGACACAGAGATGTACACTGACACACCCATACACACAAAACGCTGACACACACAAACCTTGACACATGCACACACCCTGATACACAGATACACATACTGACATATACACATCCTGACACACATATACACACCATGACACACAGATACACACCCTGACACACATATACACACACAGAAACATGCACAAACCCCCAACACACAGGTACACACTGACATATACACACCCTGAAACATAGATACACACACACTCATACATACACACACCTTGACAAATACACACTGACATATACACACACGCACAATCTGACATACATAGACACATTAACATATACATGTCATAATTTTTATATTTGCAGCCAACCTTTTAGCATACCTTTTGTATGCAGGAGAGTGTATTGTGTGGGATCCTGCTGCTGGTTGAGGTCAACAGGAGTGTGGAGTTTGAAGCAGCATTCGTTTCTTGCTCTTCTCCCCCTCATGCTGCCTATATCACTGCCTGCCCTCCCAGGGTGCTCTCTGTTTAAAGCTGGGAGGAAGTGACAGGCTCTGCAGATATTACCGGGGCCCAGTTGTGCTCTTAAAGAGTACGGCTGCTGTTCAGAAATACCCCTAAGTGAACAAGCCACCTGATATGCCCCAAAGCGTGAGGATTCAGTTGCAGCCGGTGGTAGTTCCACCACTGACTCTCGTTTTGGAGGTCTAGAGGAAGGAGATATTGGCATCAGTGCCAGAAAAGGGTCACATGAAAAAAAATATGTTTAGAAATCAGTCCATGTTAATAAGATACATTTTTCTTGTTCTAAATTACATTTTTGTTGCATAATTTTGTTTTTGCAAGTCACCTAAAATTTCAATATGAATCATATTGAACCCCTGGTTACACTCCCAGTTACACCCATAAAATGAAAGTATCCATCTTTGTCAATTTGTAATTTTGGAAGGTATGTCATAAGCTGATGTCATCTATTTAAGCATAAGCAGATGACAGTGTGGAGATGACTGGCCAAAGATAAATCACACTGGGATTACAGACAGAGCTTGTCTTATCTAGTCTAAAGTACTGCATATTGAGACTCAGAATAAGAAAACGCAGTCTAGCAAACAGAAGGGATATACAATATAATGTATGCAAAATATTCATATACACTGTTATATGTCTTAGCGGAATAATTGTAAATGTTACTTTTATATATTATGCTTTGCTAAAAAATATTATTACTTATGGTAACAGAATTGCTGTCAAATGATAGTACCTCTGTACTGCTGCGTGCAAATCCAATCTGTAACAGACAGCTCCTATTTAATGGTGCATATTTTTGTGTCTCAATATTAATGCAAAGTAGAACTGAGATTGTGACTGAAAAGGAAGTGATTCAGAGAGCACATCATGACTGCCATGGGTTACATGTTTTGACATACTTTTGCACTTGAAATTTTCAATATTAAGCTGCATTCCAGCTTTTCGTGCATATAATGGAGTACACTATGAACATGAATTTGATAGTGGGTTTTATGCTTTTGATGCAACCCAGTCTGGGATAGGGTTCTAGATATTGGCATACTTTGAAACAATAATGGATTATGTGCCATCATTTCAAATGGAGAAAGAAGGATACTTAAATTCTAGGGGTGTGAGTGGGGGAAGGCCAGTGGGACGGGGGCGGAGCTGTTCTGAGAAGTTTAGGAGACTTATTAATAACAATTTATGCAATTAAAATGTAATTTAGAACAAGAACAGTGTATCTCATTTACACACACTAATTTCTAAACACATTTTGTTTGTATTTTAAGATACATTACTGTGAATAATTTTGCTGTGGAACTCTATTACGCACTCAAACACACCAACAATATGGAGCTGTTAGAAAAGGGGGACATTCAGAGAGAAAAGAGGGAGAGAAAGATTTGTGCCCAAAATAGGGCCTTTCCCTCCTAGCAGGGACACTTGAGATGTGTGGATAATGGATTACAGATCTCTTGCGTAGAAGCATTCCAAAACTGTATAATTTGTATTGTTGATTTGTGTTACTGTATTGAATTGTGTTTATATTTCATATTAATACAGTTTTATTTACAAAAAAATATATAATTTTTACACCTTTATTTGTTGCTTAGGCCCACTCATTACTTTGACAATTTTCAGGGTCCGTAAACCTATTTCTGCTTATTTCTATACACCACAAAACAACCATTTAATAAAAGCAGTGAAGTAATAATGGGGTTACTCTTTTCATTGTAAAGAAAAAGAACAGAGCCATTTTTTTTCCTTGGGAACAATTATTACAAAGCTATTAACTATGTTGCATCATAAATCATCTCAAAGCAAGCACATAATATGGTATACCAAGAGACCAAAGGATAATGTACGGATTTGACCTTCCAAAAGCATCACTTTTTTTATTGCTTTACATGCTTTGTTGTGTAACGATGCTTATATAAGAAGGCATTAATATTTAATGTAAACATTAAACTATGCCAGGATATTATGAATAAAAGAGAAGGACACTTTGGAATAACACCCCCTCACACACACACACACACACACACACACACACACACACACACACACACACACACACACACACACACACACACACACACACACACACACACACACACACACACATCTATTGCATTAAACTCAAACAGTCAATACAGAAAACACAGAGGTAAATCCAATCTTCCTGTTTCTTCGTTTTTCTTGTATCGTTTCAGAAGCACTGTACCTCATCTACAGCTAATTGAAAGAGCATTTATAGTTGGCAACTAAATAACATGTTCAGCCTCAATTGTCTCATCTTTGGGCTAATTAATACATACATACCAAATCAAATGCTTGCGTTTTCTTTTCTCCAAAACCCTTTAACCTATCAGCCTAAAAATACAACAGCTTTTTTTTTTTTTTCACAATAGAACCATTCCTATGGGTTATTACACCTGATGTTCAGATAAAAAAATAATAATAACACGTTATTGATGAGAAAATGATACCTGATAATGAAACATTATCATAAAATGATTGACCATATCATAGATAAGTCAGCTAATAAGAAGCTGGGAGATTTTATTTTTTTGGAGGTCAACCACCTCTTGTTAATTGCCAATTTACAGACTCTAATCACCATGACAGAAATAATGAAGAACAAGAAAAAAAAAGAGTAACATTCTCAGGCTTTTCTTTGTGAAACTTAACAGATTAAGGTGTCATAATTGGATTTATTTATAGATTTATTGTACTGAGGGAGGGCACATTCAGTCTTTTCACATGGTATGGATCGGATATATTACGGAAGATGGTCCAAGCAGACAGCAATAGCCTAATCTATTCCAAAAATTCTGAGAGCACAGCCTCAATTAGTTTGTATGAGTAATCCAAGTGTTTGTACTTCTGGATGAACATACTAGAAGCAAATACGGGAAGTCCATGACAAAGAAGCACTGACTTATGTGTTTCCAAAGGCACGCTTTAATAGCTGTATGAATAAACATAAGGCAGTCTTAAACAGTTTTCTATCTTAAAATAATTTTCAATAAATTATGATACATTTAGATGGTAGACCAATTTTGTTGTAGCCAGTTTGTACTTCTTAGGTTTTTAAGCCAGTGGCTTTCAGCCCAGCCCTTTGGGCACAGCAAATACCCAGGTTTTGTTACTATCCTCGATGGAACATAATTTGAAAATATCTACATCCAGGATTGTTGATGTGCCTTAAGGAACGAGTTAAGAATCACTATCTTGAAACATTATAAAATATAAATTAACTACAATAAAGTTGCTCTACCATCTTAATGTAATGGAATTAACTGAAACCTTTTTTATCATAGTAAACTATTCCAGATTACATAGTTGAAACCACTGGACATGTTTTATATATTTTATGATGCTGCCAGATTATGTCATATGTGCTATTTTTCCTCAATGGGAGACCAGTGATAGGCTGAGAGCGACCTCAGATTGAGTTAAGAAGTGTGCTGAATATAATGATTTAAAGGAACTCTATATTGCTGGGTATAAAAATGTGTATTCATAACGATGTTGTGCTCTAGTCATCGTTTAGGTTACCGGGCCCCGCTGCCAAGGTTAAAAAGGTCAATATTACTTGTCTTTTCTCCCTCGCTGAACTGGTCTCTAACATTCTGCTCTGACTCTTTGGCTAAGATGAGCCAATCCAATGTTTTTTACCATATGAAAAAAGCATTGGCAGGATAGTGCACATGCTCGGCAAACTGTCACACTTCACACTACAACTCTGTTTTGCCAGATGTGCCTCTAGTGACTGTCACAGGGATAACCACTAGAGGCATGTTAAAAACCTACAATGAAAACATTATCATTCCTGCAGTACTTATTGCAGTTTAAGTAGTGCTTCCTATGTGCAGGGGACTCCATGGGAAATAAAAGTCACTGTGGAAGCAATACTTGTTGAAGAATTAAAAGTAAGATGTCTGTATCACCCATATTAAATGAAGGACCACATTCTGAATGGGTTGATGGTTAGATCAGGCCATCATTATATGGGGGGAAAGGGTTACGGATATATATTTTTAGTATATAAAACACAATTAGATTAGTTTCGAGGGGGCAAAGCTGTTTCAACATCAAGAGCTCATCTATGAAAAAATGTTCAATAAATGTTCTGTTTCATAAACTTTGAGTCATATATTTTCTTCCGGAATAAAACCAAGCTTTCTCCTGGGATAATGATGCATTCTTCAAATGTATGTGAAAATTAAGAACATGTTGATATTTTTTGAAATCACAAAATTGCAAAGCATTTTACCTGGAGGAAGATACATTTTAATAATTTCTGGAAATGACATCTTAAAGAGGAAAATTGTCAAATCCCATAGGAGATTATCAGTCTCTGCAACTGAAAGTCTTTAAAATGAAAACTGTCTGTTAGCAGACTCAATACCAATCCTTCCACCCATCAAAAATGATTCCTTCTACATAGTTTCATAGGAGAAAAAGAAGAATGTTCAATGCAATTGAAAATTTGAAATACATACATTGTAAAATAACTTGATATACCCCTAAAATGCTTTGCTCTATAACTGGATTTGTTATAGCTTTATTTATACCATTTTGTTAAATATTTATTTCCATGAGAAATCTAGATAAACAAATTGTCTGGACACCTTAATCACAATCACTGACACGTAATTATACTCGTTATATTTACATTACCACACATAATCAGTGACACTGACTCTCATTGGTCCATACAAAAAGACACAAGAATTTTACTGCAGACTCATGTTTAAAGGATCACTATAGGGTCAGGAACACAAACATGTATTCCGGCCCCTTTAGTGTTAAAACCACTATCTAGCCCCCTTGGCCCCCTTAGCCTCCCTAAAGATAGTAAAATCCTACTTGTATTCAAGTCTGAAGCTGCTGCCTCTGCCTGTGAACTTCCTCTGACCTCTGACATCATCAGAAGTGGTGGCCTGATCCAATCACAATGCTTCCCCATAGGATTGGCTGAAACTGACAAAGAGGCAGATCAGGGGCAGAGTCAGCACAATTCAAACACAGCCCTGGCCAATCAGCATCTCCTCATAGAGATTAATTGAATCAATAAATCTCTATGAGAAAAGTTTAGTGTCTGCATGCAGAGGGAGGAGACACTGAATGTTTGGATGCATTTTAGGCAGCCATGACCCAGGAAGGATCTCTAACAGCCATCTGAGGAGTGGCCAGTGAAGTTATCACTAGGCTGTAATGTAAACACTGCATTTTCTCTGAAAAGACAGTGTTTACAGCAAAAAGTCTGAAGGTAATGATTCTACTCACAAGAACAAATTCAATAAGCTGTAGTTGTTCTGGTGACTATAGTGTCCCTTTAACATGAGATTCATGAGTCTCAAGAAGCAGGTCATCGCACATGTGGTGGAGATTTTCTTGTGTTCATCAAAAGACTTGAACCTGTAGCATTAACTCTCCATGCAGTTAGCCCAGTGTGTTCTCAGAAGTCATTACCTGCAGGTTGAAGATGCAAGATAATATTTTGCCTTTGGAGGTTTATCTCTCCTGGTGCTCCTCCTACCCCTCACAGTGTTTTTTCAGTGTTTCTTTCTCTGGCTCTGCCTCTTCTCCTCAACCCCTCTCTGTTGGCATTCCCCAAGTTTCTGTCCTTGGTCCCCTACTGTTCTCCATCTATACTGCCTCCCTTTGTAAACTCATCAGGTCATTTGGCTTCCGTTATCATTTATATGCAGATGACATGCAAATCTACCTGTCCTCTCCTGATCTCACTCCGCCCATCTTGACTCGTGTCTCTGACTGCATCTCTGTGATTTCCAACTGGATGGCTGCTCACTTCCTTAAACTCAACCTGTCCAAAACAGAACTTCTGGTCTTTCTTCTCTCAAGTGTTTCTATTCCTGTGTCTGTCTTCCTCGAAGTCAACGGCGCCACCATCACCTCTACCTCGCAGGCTCGCTGCCTAGGTGTTCTCTTTGACTCCGACCTCTCCTTCACCCCTCATGTCCAGTCGATCGTCAAATCCTGCCGCTTCCATCTCAAAACATAGCTCGCATCCACCCATATTTAACACCAGACGCGACTAAAGTGCTGGTCTATGCCGTTGTTCTTTCTCACCTTGACTACTGCAATCCACTTCTCAGTAGTCTTACGTATTCCCAGATTACACCACTGCAATCTATAATGAATATGGCAGCAAGGCTCATTTTCCTATCCACCGGCACATCACACGCCTTCCCCCTCTTTCAGTCCCTACTTTGTCTTTCAGTTAGATATAATGCTCAATTTAAGATTCTGGTGCTTGCTTACAAGTCCCTACATAATGCTGCTCCAACCTACCTATCCTCCGTAATACTCAAGTATGTCCCGTTGAGGCCCCTGCCCTCTCCTACACCCCATTCCCTCTAGCATGTAAGCTCATTAAGCAGTGCCCTCAACCCCTCTGTTCCTGTGCGTCCATTTGTCTGGTTACAATTACTCGTCTGTTAGTCCACCCATTGTACAGTGCTATGGAATTTTCTGGCGCTATATAAATAAAATAATAATAATAATAATCTTGAGTATGACCATGAGTATGACCATGAGTATTATTTTAAGGAAAGAAAACACAAAACGCTGAGTTGCCAGGGAAAGGGAGAAACAACCCTATTAAAAAATAGCATTTTTATTGAAAAATTAAATCATTTACTATTATCCCTTAAGATCTGCTATCCTAAATCTAGTTGGCATGAGAAAGATGCCAACATGGCTAGCTACATGTTTTTAATGCACCTTAGGTCTATTTAATTATTCTCAGTGTGGGTGATGCCACATTCAAAATAGCTGGAAGCATATATATTCCTGGGGTGGATAGTTTTACAAAGGGCCCCTCTATTTCTCTAAATATTAAAATAAAATATATTCAAAACAGCAGAAACATAGAATCCCACGTTCAAATTTTTTTGATTGACTCAAGATAGTAGCGGTCTTGTTATATGGTTTGAAGGTATCATTAAGTAGTTGGCATTTTGATTTTATTATTGAAAGTTCTGTGATTACCTATCTCTCATATATCAGTATTCATCTCCAGGCAAGTAGTTCTAATCAATCTGAGATCAGCAGGATTTATGTTGAATTTTAATAACAGCTACTGAATGCTCTGTGCAGACAGAAGGCGAGCATTGCATGTTGTTTGGGTAGCAATGATAGATTGAATTATGCTGTCTGATAATATCACCCACATTTGGCGTGTATCTCATAGATAAATATGAGAGTTATCAAAGAGCAATATGGCATATTAAAATGCAGAAATTAGCACACATTTTCCATTAGAGGAATATTAAATGCACAAAACAAAAGCTGCTTCATTGCGATTTAATTCATAATGGTAGAAAGTGATTCATAAATATCACAATGACTAATTTATCGGCAAACATACAAAACAAACCAAGTCGTTTTCAGGGTTCATTGCTTGTGACTGCGATCATGTAATATCATTGATAAATATAATTATGCCATTAATAATCCTTATAATTTCAGGATGGGAAACATAATCTTAAAATTAACATAACTTCTCATGGTCATTTTAATTTCTTTCTCCGGAGCATGCATCAACATGGTATAAAGTTGAGCATCTTCCTAAGAGCCATGCTACCCAACTTTAACATTTTTTTTTTCTACAATGAAAATTCTTTCCTGTCTAACACCACCCTTTCCTTATAGAGTGGATATAAAATTTAGGATGATGCTCCTTCCTACATAAATATCTGTCCATTTATAATTTTGCTGAATTTAGTTTTTTAGTTCTAGATTTAATTGTTAAAATAAACTGGGCTCAGGTGTGCAGTGCTCATCTAAAAACATGTTTCTGATTAGTCTTTAACAAGTAATACCAGCATTTCAATAATCTGGTATTTTCATTGTGAATACAAAAAAAGAGAACTTTTATGAACTCAAACAAGCAATGTATAAATAAATGTTTTGTCCTTATTTGCATATCTCAATTTATAAAATTAAATTGTATTGAAAACAATTCAAGATTTAAATTTTGAGCACAACACATCATTTTGACATGTGGCTCAGATAAAGTTTACTTTTTGCTTGCTTTTGTTTAGAGCTTTTATAACATTACAGGCAAATGTAATTGTTACACGTTTGCTGCCAAAGTAGAGACTGCTGAGATTTGGAAATTTCAGCTTCCACGAATTGTGATTTAATCTACGAAAACAAAAATCTCTAATGTCAGCCTCATAAAAATGATTATAACCTTGCTTTGTTTTTATTGTTCTGAAACATAAAATAATATCTAAGTACTAAATACCAACTCATATAGTGAACAAATAAACTAACAGACAATCTGTTTTATGGAGTAAGAAAACTAAATTATCTTTCACCCTGACGAGCCTGCTTTTAATTTACAATATTTCCTGTTATCTCCCTTTTTCTCTATTGTTCTCGGTTATTTTTTTTTTTTTTCTCCCCTTCTGTTACCTGCTATCATATGAAATAAGAAATTTTCACTACTTAGAAAAGCAAACATTGTTTTATCAAAAGAAAATAGCAGCAGTGTTAACGATCTACAGCTGCAATTTTAGGAAAACAAATTAGTCCGGATGGGTAAGAGAGGCTTTCATTTGTAAAGGTAACATTATTATTTTTTTATGACAATAATCAGCTATCACAGAGCAACAGTAGGTACTATTAGGTGAAGAGAAAGAATGCTCATATATTCTGTTTAGCCTTTGAGCAGAATCCTCAGCTCGAAAACCAACTGTTGAGAGAACAGTGTGGTAATTTTCAAGAGGATGACAGTTTGTCGATAGCTTTGGTACCTATGTTCTTTAAGTAAAACAAGGTGAGCATTTTTTAAGCCCTTGGGCTAAGGTAAAGCTGGTAGCAAAAAAAATAAAAAAAATAGAAAATAAAAGTAATTAGATTTCTTTCAAAGAGAAATTCTATCTCTATTGACATTGTAAAATTGTGTCAAGGGTTTGCCGAGGAAATATTTTGATGAGTTCCCCACATCCTTTTCAACAAATATCACATAACTCATCTTCATGATTTACAAGCTGAGAATGAATCAGCCACTTCTATTTGCAGATGGGTTAAAGGTGCTTTGCCTCCTATAAAAGTCATTAGATCCGTGCTGCGGTATGGTGTGGAGAAAGAGGAAGCAAACCTGCTATTAAATTTATTGTCAAGTCTATTAATCACATCAGATAGAAATAAAAGATGTAGTTAGCTAAGCTTGCTTCTTTCTTCCACTGTATCTTTTGCTGATTAGATCACCTAAGGCATGGCTACGGTTAAATAAAAGGAGTGCTTTGGTAGAAATCTACAGGTGCCCCGCTACACCATTAACTATAAAAAAACTACTTAAAACATATCAAAGTGAAGCATGACACTTGTCAGATTGTGGACAAACGTGAACTGTAGATGGGTAAACGGCAAAAAAAGAAAAAGAAAAAATACCTGGGGTATGCTCGTCAAAGTTACCTATTTATTTTCCAGTAACAATACGATGTCTAATAAAAAAAAAAAAACACATCAGTAGCATAGATGTTAGTGTTTTAAAATCAGGAAACAATGTAGGAGCTGTTTGAAAATGATTAAAGATACTCCAGGGTGCACTGGATCTATTATTTGGATAATTAAAATAAATGCAAAAACAAAAAATACCAATATCAAAACAAATCAAACATAATTTAGAGATACACACATTTTAAGATCCTGTACGGGCTGTAGAACTTCCGCAGGAAGGTCTCCTAAAGACAGGAAGTGATGCAGTCAATTATGACTCTTACTTCGATAGTGCTGCTGAATGTGTACCAAAGGTGCATATAGTACCCAGCAAGGACTTATATGAGTGCTGTTTCAGTTGTCAGTTTTCTACAGTAGAAAGCTAATCCAAAGTAACCTTTGTCATAGCTTCACATCCAGCGTTTTTGATGAAGCAATTATTAAAACACTGTATATTAGGAAGGAGTGACAGAAAGGGTGAGATTATGGAGTAAAACTGGTAATGATTTTTTTTAAAACTAAATAACTAAATAAGATTTGCTGTCGTGTTATATAAAATTTGAAATAAAGCTTTCACAATTCAAAAATGATTTTACAAATCCCCCAAATGCTAGTATAATATGAAAAAGGTAGTTAATCTTTAAATAGAATAGGGCTGAGTTTATCCAAAAAGGAGATTGACTACTGCCACCCCAAATTAAAAAATTGTAATGTAAGATTAGTAGTGTAACAAAAATAAAAAGATTCATCAAGAACTATATCAACAATACAGAGTTTAAATGGAAAGTTCTAAGTGCAAAAAAAAAATCACCAAGGGTTTCCGTTATTGTTATAGGGTTTAGTTATTGTTTTTCCAGAATAGCTATTTATATATAGTCTCTAAAAATCTAGATTTGTAAATTCTGAATATTCTATCTGTATTAAGACATTGCACATATTAAATAATTGGTGTCAGTTGTGTTTCTGATATTTAATATAATTAATCTGTTTATTTCTTTATTTGGTACTCGTCAATGTTCCCACAATATCGCTTTAAATAATATGCTTAAATTCAACTTGAATTTCAAATGGTTTAGAAATTACATTTTTTTTTTGCTCCAAATGATTTTCTTCTCATACTTAAATATGACTAGAACCATCAATTTTGATGAAAAGGGAAAAAAAGTAAGATCTGACATCTGCTGTTTGGGGCAATGGCAAAAATAAATGCTTAGTTTATGTGTCAATTGCCTTTAATTTGCATAGCTTTGTTCTTTTCTAAAATAAGTGTAAAATGCTTTAATTCTCTTGTTATTTCAGTATTCAGCTATTAAGCGAACAAAAAGCTGTTATGACCTAGAAAATGCAGACTAAGTAGAATATTGAAAATAGTGTATTGCGTTGATTAAAATTTAAAAAGTCATCTTTTGAAGTCAGAGAGCACATGGGGAACTAAGCAAAGATCAAGGTTTCTGCTTCAACTTCAGAGATACAACTTCTGAGAAATATATAGATACAAATATAAATAAATAAACAGACACTAGCATGCTTCAAAAATTCTAAAAACAATGTTTTATCTGCAGACTACAATATTAAACTACATTATCAGCAATTTGTTAAAAAAAAAGCCCATTCTATTTGTTCTATAATTGAAATAATCCAAATATAATGCAGTATTATGTGCTGATTAGATAGCATAATATTTGCCATTATATCTAAAAAACAACATTAAACTGCTGGTTACTCATAAATTAATTGCCTTGGGTTAAAAGTGTAGGAATGTGCATGATTTTTAGGATGCTAGATCAGTCACATTACTGCTGACATCGTGAGTACTTGAATGAGTTGTGTTTCTCAGTGAAGTTCACAGTCTTTTGACAACGGTGCACATTATGAGTTATATACTCATTGATTTATACTCAATTCATTTAGTATGAGTAGGATAAAACAACTGACACATTTTGAAATAAATACAATGGACTACTAAACTTCGAACATTTAAATTATGTTATTTTATAATATATATATTATTTAAAAAATTAGTGATTTCTTTATTTGACTCTTCTCAAAAAACTATCTGGATTTCATTTTTAGAAACCTAGGGTAAGCATAGGTTATGATCATTAGTTTTAAGTAGCAATTTTCTGCACACAAAGAGTGCTTAGCACATTAACTGACTTGTAGTTTATAATTATTTTTAAGTTACGCAACTTATTTTATTTGCCTGCTAGGAATGCAGAGGAATTGGTGTTTTATCACATATGTAATACAAATGTAAATAATTAATGCTATAGTGTCCTACTAAAAACTTAGGTGTTCATTCCACCCGTGTCTTAAGTAAAAAAACATATTTACTTACCTTGCTGAGGTTCTGGCGTTTTTGCTGAGATTATCAGTCTTGATGATCTCAGCCAATCCAATGCTTCCCCATAGCAAAGCTTTGGAAGGGTAGTGTGCATGTGAGGAAAATTGCAGAAATTGAACCAATCAAATGCTGCCCTAGGCACAGTATTTGATTAAGAACCGAGCTTCACTCAGCTCTCACAGGAAAGCGCCTCTAGTGGCTGTCAGGATATCAACCACTACAGGTGTGTTTAACCCTGCAATAAAAACATTGCATTTTTGTACAAAACTACAATGTTTTACATTGCAGGGTTAAACCCAAAAGGTCACTGCATGCAGACCACTTCATTGAGATGCAGTGGTCGGGTTGCCTTTGTTGGTCCTTTAACTGAGTTGGTGTGTTAACCAAGTGAGCTATAAAATGTAGTTATTGCCAATATTGTACCAGTTGTGCAAACTGTCCATTAGAGACCCAAATCTGCCATATGTCTGACACTTGCATGGAGAGAGAAAACCTGGGAAAATAGGAAACCCTCTGAGTGAACGTTCAGAGTTACAATCATTGTTGGACATATACCCGATGTACATCATCACAATAATAGTTAAAATTAATGCACGGGAAAGATTGTGCAGATGGTAACACATCCAGACAGATATAATTCTACACATGTATATGCTGATCTGTAAAATCTATTGTGTTTAAGATGTCTCAAATGTATAGAAAACAGATGCATAAAAAAAGCAAGTACAATGGATTGTAGTATACAAACATAGCTCTGTTCAGCCATTTTAAGTAAATAGAACAACAACAAGCATTAAATAGAAGACAGCTAGCCTTATTTTGGCTAAGGTTTACCAAAAGCAAAACATCAGCCAATTATCTTCTAGGGACATCTAGAGTTGTGAAGCTCACCTCTTTCTAATCACAAGCACAAATATAAATAATGACCAAGTTGGCAAAACAAAAAAATACTAAATATCAGAGTATTTAACCATAAACAGCACATATTGCTACATTTCTAATATTTTCATGCTATTATTATTAACTATAATGATACTGATTGTATTGACCTTGGAAGAGAGAAGTATTTTATTGCGCTTGTCTTGTAAATATATACAAATATGGCTGAAACTCAAAGCTGATTCACAAGTTACATTTAAAATCATAGAAGGGATTACATTTAAAGGGGAACTATTACTTATCAGGCAATCACATGATTGAATAAAATACTGATAGTCACCAACAACTTGTGTAAACATTATTTTCATGCAATATTCTAATTTATTTTACATTTATATTTACGATTTTCAAGATGGCGTCACATTTCAGTTAAACTCTGGCACAGCTAAGGCAAACAATGCAAATGAGTAGGAGAAGTAGAAACATTGTTTCATTAATCCTCTTCTCTGTATGTTTCCTTTAGGCTGATTACCATGTACAAATGCCAAAGGGATTGACAGGGCACAAAGAGGAAGGCATTCATTTGCAACATAAAGAGGTTTGGATTTCTGCTTTTTTTTTGTATTTTAATTTTATTTATTTTTTTCATGAGTCACAAATACATGTTTGTTAAATCTAAATATAATATTAAAAAGTCATTGGGATTGATATTAAAAAAGAAAAGAAGAAGAAAAGAACAAGTGGAGCCAAGAGTTGCATAACCTCCTAGTGGGGTTAACTGGACAGTACCAGATACTAAATCCTAATTCATATATATAAAACTTAACATTTAATCAGTAAGATAAAAAGTCCATGAAATGGACTAAAAGGAACAAGACTGCATACAGACACAATAAATAAAAATATAAAATGTACACAGAAAAAACGATACACAAAATAATAAATATATTTACTAAAATAGCCCACTAAGACAGGTATAGGCTGACACCTTCATGTGCTCTTGTAAAAGCTCGAGACACCCGGTACCTGGTGTAGTTTGGTGCAGAGATTAATGCAAAAGCACTCTCTAATAACTGGCAAATAAATGTGGACTACTGTTTAAATAGTCCTGCAAAGAGTTAAATATAAATATAAATGTGAAAGATGGCTCACCAAGCAGAATAATTGCAATGTTGCTGCCCCTATATATGGACAGGTGTGCAGAGTTCCCAGCTAATGTGCAACAGTGCCAGATGACCACTAGTATCTCTGACCAATCTGCTACAGTGCTGCATTACATGAAAAATTTCAAATGAAATAACAGTGCTTATGGTAAAGTATTTGCAGACACTCTGTTGCAATTGACACAGTCTGAGTGTCAAATTTGGAACTTTTCAAGCCTAGGGGAGTGATGAAAGAGGGGGAAAGTCTGTGGGAGCAGAGAAGGGGAATATACCAGAAATCAGCTTTCTCACCCTATATGTGCCTTCGAGGGCACCTCTTACCCCAGTATAGACTAGCCCTATACTGGCCGGTGTAAATGGTAAAATTATTACACTGGAATTGACATCTCCCCCTTAAACAGACTCCGTTGTACAGAGTTCAAATGTCTGTGAAGGTAGTCAAATTTAGTGTATAGCAAAATCATTTAACTTATATTTTTTACACTCCAATTTAATGGGATTTCAATGCAAACTGAAAAGAGAATACACAAGTTTTAACTCTGTACCAATATAGGGGAAATAAGAAATGAAGCCTCAAAGACACAAAGATCAATTTTCTCAAACGCCATCCTGACTTGGCCAAACCAGTGTCCATAAATTTACTGAGAAGCCTCCACATGGATCAAAGAAAGGTAACAGAAATTTATCATTTTGGATGTTTTATTGCCCAAACAAAAAAAAGCAAGGTTACCAAGATATACCTCTCCTATATTGTTTATTGTTGTTTCCTCTGAACAAGGTATTTCATGGATTTGGTGACAGCTTCAAATAAAAAGTCTTGAAACTTCATTACAATATCAGAGAATGGGTTCACACAACAAAACTATTCCACTTTATAAGTGTCTGTGTTAGAATTTGTTATTGGCTTAAAAACAACGTATGCGTTAATAAACATAAAAAAACGTTAGATAAAACAATGAATTTCATATCTTACTTCACTATGGGAAATAACAGATTGCACACATTCAATGACCATTTAATCTATTGAAAGGGTTTATGGTCAGGACTTTACAGTTATTTACATAAAGATATCAGCGCAGTTTCTTTTGAGACCAGAACATGTCTCAAACTGCACATATTGCCATATTACACATAATAATTATGTTACAACAATAAAATAAAATAAAAAAAATTGTATCCTTGTTGTCATTTACCTCTTCACATCAAACTATATCTAATCCAATTAAAAATAGAAGAAGCAATAAGTGCTTAAAAACTCATATTGACACTCCCCCTTTAAAATTCTCATTAAAAGGACACGATCATCAGGTGAACAACTTTAGCTTAATGAAGCAGTTTTGGTGTATAGAAAATGCCCCTGCAGCCTCACTGCTCAATCCTCTGCCATTTAGGAGTTAAATCCCTTTGTTTATGAACACTAGTCACACCTCCCTGCATGTGACTTGCACAGCCTTCCATAAACACTTCCTGTAAAGAGAGCCCTATTTAGGATTTCTTTATTGCAAGTTCTGTTTAATTAAGATTTTCTTATCCCCTGCTATGTTAATAGCTTGCTAGACCCTACAAGAGCCTCCTGTATGTGATTAAAGTTCAATTTAGAGATTGAGATACAATTATTTAAGGTAAATTACATCTGTTTGAAAGTGAAACCATTTTTTTTTTCATGCAGGCTCTGTCAATCATAGCCAGGGGAGGTGTGGCTAGGGCTGCATAAACAGAAACAAATTGATTTATCTCCTAAATGACAGTGAATTGAGCAGTGACACTGCAGGGGAATGATCTATACACAAACGGTTTTATTTAGCTAAAGTAATTTAGGTGACTATAGTGTTCCTTTAAGAGTTTTTGATTAATATTACTAAATTGCTACAAACTTTAGTGCACCTCACTCTATTTATATTTTATAATTTGAATAACTCTTGTAATTGGTAATAAGAACAGTCTCTCAAGTGTTACTTGACATCACATGAAAGAAGACTGTGGACCAAAAGGGTCTCTGGAAGGGCAATACTGCTAGGACAGAGTATAAAGCATCAGGTATATTGTGTTTTGTAAGAGTTCGGCTAAAAGAGAATTTTCCACCCCTGACAATTATCATCCAGGGTGGGTAATCGTATTATTGTTTAAATGGAATATCCATCACTCACTGGCCTTTTAACTAATGGCACCCAGTTGGTTAAAAGCATTTGCTTCACTGGTACCAATACCAAGGCCTTAATGTGCCCCAAAACATAACGATGGATAAAATCATTAACTACTACAACCTAAATCATGTATCTTCCATATAATGATTACATGAAAACTACAAATTATTTCAAACAGCAACATTTTGTATTTGTCTGTTTGCAATCACAATATTTGTCCTCATTTGCATTTAATGGTTTGCATAGAATTTTCAACAGGCTGAACAACAACTAATTATAGAAATTCCCTTGCTGGCACAACATTCATAGTCATTGCTAAAAACTCCTACCAACTGCAATTAATATTCCTGCTTGCTTATGTATTACAAATTATTTTATTTGATTGTTTCCACATTTAATCTACTCATACAAGCCTTCCATTCCAATGCTTTTTTTTTTTTTTAATGGGTTTCTTATGTAAACATTAGGAAAGTGTTAAACCTCTGCAAATTAACCTAAGATATATTAAAATTAGGATGGTGTTTTTTCTAATTTCTAGAGAAGAAATACATTTATTTATTTTTTTTGCTTATTTTTTCAACGTTATATTCATGTAAAGTAGAAATTCATAATAATGCTAAATTATAGTTTTATAATGCCCAATTTAAATAAATGTATCTAATTTTTCATTGTGGTGAGTATAAATGTAATTTCTGTGACAAAAAAGTTAGTGTTCATCAAGTACTAAAATTACATGCTAAAATGGAATATGTTATGCAAAATTATGTACATTTAATTTTTATTCAGTGCACCAATGATAATAATATTAAGCCATGAACTAATCTCCCTCGTGTTACTGAAAACAAAACAAGTTTTGCCACAAGCAGAAGTTTTAGTTGAAAAAGGGAAAATACAAAGTAATTACATGCAAATTCTATGCAAAGTGGGAAGGGGGAGTTTGTTGTCACCCCTACCTGTGGAACTTGGGCCTAAAGTCCCTCAAGTGCAAATTGCTACCTGTATGAAAACTTTAAATTAAACCATTTCTACTAATTTTACCTTGCTATCGCTCTGACTGTCTGTCGGTCTATTTGTCTGTGTCAGTCTGTCTGCTTGTTTGTCTGTCTGTCTTTGTCTCTTATAATTTGCAAAGGAACAGACAAGAACAGGTCAAGCCCTGGGAATGACTTAGCTAATTAGCTATTTAACTGATCACCATAGGAAATCCAAGTGTATAACTAGAATGCCGAAGGGTAGACACTAAAAAAATAAATAAAAAAATATTATATATACATTTCTCTCAATCTCTCTCTCTCTCTCTCTTTATATATATATATATATATATAATGTTAATTTTTAAATTTTTAGATCATTGGAGTCTAACCTTCACCATTCCTGTATATAACACACACACACACACATATATATATATACAATGTATGATCATACAGTATATATTCTTCAAGTATAGAAAATGTAATGATACATTTAGAGACACAAGGGAGATGATTCCCTTTAGAATGGTTTCATTTGCCACGAAGCATGTAAATAATTAAATGATTGACCTGAAGTAGTATACAGTATGTAATGTTCTGCAAAATTCCTACACTCCAGATATTTAATAAAATGATACACTGCTTTCAATATATCTCTGCTTCATGAGGCCAATCACCCCAGGGAAAGATAGCAAGTCATTCACACATTTACAGTTCCATCTTTCCTTATAAGAAAGATATGCTCACATTGAACTTAAAACACAAAACAAAAAACTAAAACTGGTTTGTTTGTACATGTCTAACTATCTGTGTGTCTATCAGTCCATGTTTGTCAGCCTGTCTGTCAATCCTTCTGTATACCCAGCTAGCTAGCATTTCATCTGTATCAAGGAGATTGCCTCTAAATATATTGGATTTCTAAAGTCTAAAAAAATATGTATTAACTGCTATGCTATATAATTCCAAAACACATATTTTGGAGGAAAAGTTAATAAAACAAACAGGAGGTGATCAGCTCTCTAGATTATATATACATACGATACAGATGTTGTTCCTAGTACATAGCAAAAACAGATTATGGTGCAGAACAGTTGAGTATATCCTTCATACAGCCTTCATCACCCTTCCGGTTCCAGCATGTATCCCTAGGTTGGGATGGTTCCACCTCAAGTTCTTCATACCAGAGCAGGACATTGCTCTGGGTGACGTAAGTAGGATATTTTCCTCCATTAGTACTCATTGTTTGTACTTACTATACCATTGGATTTTTTATTTTACTTTCTTCACATATACCTATTTCATCTTGCAAACAAGCTCCAAAGACACTTATATCCATAGACAGGGATTATTCCACAAAGGTTTAAAAATAATATCAGGAAGTATTACTTTACTGAGATGGTAGTGGATGCATGAAATAGCCTTCTAGCTGAAGTGGTAGAGGTTAACACAGTGAAGGAGTTTAAGCATTTGTGGGATAGGCATAAGGCTATCCTAGACTTAAGATAAGGCCAGGGACTAGATGGGCCGAATGGTTCTTATCTGCCGTCACATTCTATGTTACAATGTTTCTGTTTTTCCATTTTGGAGGAAAAGTACATTAGTTCCTAAGATTATTTTCATCTTTAGTCCAGTGCCATTTCATGGCTTCAGATAGCCAGTAAGCATATTCATTAATTGTTACTAATTCCCTGTTATTGACCCGGCTTGCCTTAATGCTGACCTTGTTACCTCCTGTGTACCAGACCAAGCTATATTTCTAGCCTGATTTTCAGTGTGCCAAAAATGTCTAGTTAATGACTTTAAGGCTAATGTTTCACTAATTATCTTGCACACCCATTGATCATATTCTCTGGCCTGTAGTTTAGGTTATTTCTAATACTTCCTTTTTATTCTCTAATCATTAAACCAGGTCCATTAAATGCCTGTTTATAGCTTCTATTGTGCCTTTTTGTTAGGGGTTGGCCGATATCTTGATGAGGCTCTACTCCATTCCTGTTAACTGACAAATACATTTCCCATGTTCTGAATTTTGCTCTGGTTTAGTCCTCATATAAAAAGAAACCCGGTCAGATCATTCTCCATACACTGCCATGGCAATGAGCGGCCCCGAAACAGCTGCTCTCACACCACCCCTTGCACCCCACAATTCTCCCCATGCTCTGAACTTGAGCCAACATCAGAGGAACCGAGAGCATCTCACCCCACCCATCCCTACTTCACCCCATCACTCACAACCCCCTATTCACTCCGGGAATGCAAAACAGGACATATCAATGATATCGCCGTACTCTTGAGGTGCCATACCCAACACTAGGCTCAGTGGTAGAAAATGGCGCCGTACGGACCTTCTCACACCTGACAGGCTCTGAGGCCCTGAATGCGATACAAGCTTTTCATTATCTCCAATTGACCCACTTCCTGAAGACCGACCCCTCTCTAGTGCATGGTCCCCGCACAGTGTCTGACTTCGAGACAGCATGCATGACCCACAATGTTAAAACAAAACACCTCTCGACCTTCTACAAATACATGCAGGCAGACCACGCCACCCAACGGCCCCAATTCACAGACTCTTGGTCTGAAGACCTCGGTGTACAGCTCACACTACCCCAGTGGAGAACCACCTTCTCATGAATACACTCGACATCCATCTGTACCAACACCCAGGAGAGTGGATATAAGAGAATCTCCAGATGGCACTACTCCCCTGCTAAACTACTCAAGCTATTCCCTGACACACCTGATGTGTGTTGGAAGTGCTCACAATCTGGGGCAACACTAGCACACATTTGGTGGCATTGCCCAATAACCCAGAACTACTAGGCTAACATCGTGAAAATGACCAAAGTCATAACAGGGATACAATTACCCCAATCCCCACAAGCTTTAATTCTTCTATTACTACCAAGCTCAATTCCCAAGACACAAAAAACACTCCTTTTACACCTCCTCACGGCAGCCAATATGCTCATTCCAGTAAAATGGAAGAACTCAGCAGTTCCCACAGTTAGAGAATGGATAACCAAAGTCAATCAATTCGAACCATGGAAGAAATCCATGCATCCATCTCTCAGAAATACCCAAATTTCAGGGAAACATGGAAACCCTGGTTGAGGTTCATAGACAACGACCATCCAAATCCACCCAGACCACCCTTGACACCTTGACTGGAATTTGCCCAGACGGACCGGTCACCCAGCTGAGGAACCAATGGTCCCCTCTATCCTGCCAGTCCATTATCCCCAAAGCCCCCTTTCCCTAGGGCCCACAGGTCAGGCATTGAGATATTGCTAACACACAAAACTCTGGGATACAATCTGGAAGGCCTTTAGGGGAACAAGTTATGACCAACCCCGGGATATACGCCCCAGTAGGGAACCCTTGTAGAGACACATTCCTCTCTGTCCCATGGTTCACCCCCGGTTCAACATGATCACACTCGACGAGATAGGGCCACACGCCCAAAATTGAACGAGTACAGCTCCCATCTAGATGAGCTCTCTGAGGAAGTCATTCTGGCCGACCACCAAGAGCCGGGGCTAGGTTATAAAGGTTATAATTGTTAAAATGCTACTTAGGGAGGCAACGGTTAAGTATGCCACCCACATAGCGAATAATAGGTTGGATATTTCTGAAAATGTGACTACCCAATTATAATGCGTAGACTCATATCGATGTTAGAAGACACCCTTGTTGTATCTGTATACACCCCCTTTCTGCCTTCTGTACCCAATTTAAACAAACGCTTTGAATATGCAAATGTTTTAAACAAATGCTTTGAATATGCAAATATTTTGAAAATACAAAAAAATGCAAAAATACAAAAAAAAATGGAACCCGGCCTTGATAACCAGCGTCAGCTGAGTGACCCTGAGCTATTCCACAGACCCTTGTGCTGGTTTCTTACCCCTTGCACATTCATACCTTCTCTCTCTCTCTCTCTCTCTCTCTCTATCTCTCTCAAAGTTCTGTAGGATAGGTCAGTGCCGATCAGTGCAGACTCACACTGGTTGGCTAAGAGATTTGGACGTTAGCACTTCTATCAGACAAGTCTTTGTAGATTTTAAAAGTACTGCATTTACTGTACATCTCCTCTACTATTGTATATCTTGTAGAGTGCTTAGTGCCTTATAAGTACAGGTATACATACACTGCATCTTCCTTATGATATAATTAAACAATACAATGCTAAATGCAGTTGTTAGAATTATATAATTTTAAAAATTCATATATTTGTTATAGAATCTCTTAAAAGAAGAATGTTATTTTTACATTCTACTTCAATATAATTACAATGTACGATGGGAAAATAATCAATTAAGGTGATATAGTGTTCTTCATTTATCATCTGTGGAATTAAATAATTTAATTATGTTAAAAAACACTGTTTTAATCTATTCAGTAAAGGCAAACAAAGTCTTACAGATGTTACCATCTTTCCCCGAAAATAAAACTGGGTTTTATATAATAAAATTTCCCGAAAAATGCACTAGGGCTTTTTTTCGGGGGGATGACTTATTTTGGAGAAAAATGGTAGCAAGCATGTGCTAGAAAGCTGGTCTACATTCAGGGGAATTCCCCTGAACAAAGACCAGTTAACTAGGGTATGGAATACCGCAAATCTATGTTGGGGGAAACTTCCCCGAACATGTATTAGTTTACTAGCGCATGGGATCCTGCAAATCTATGTTGGGGTAAAAATGCTCAAACATAGATTAGTGAACTAGAGACTAGGGCTTATTTCTGGGGTAGGCTTTTATTACGAGCATCCCCTGAAAATAAGCTAGGGCTTATTTTTGGGGGAATGTCTTGTTTTCAGGGAATGTTTAGATTAATAGTATCAAGGACTGCATGAGTATGTTATTCTGTATAGAACACACAACATGAATTCTGGTAAGAATTAGCTATAGAACTCCACACATAGCCTGCTAACATTCTAATGAACCTTCTTGAGATATAATCATCTGAGGAAAGGGATTTAGGGGTGATTATTTCTGATGACTTAAAGGTAGACAGACAATGTAATAGAGCAGCAGGAAATGCTAGCAGAATGCTTGGTTGTATAGGGAGAGGTATTAGCAGTAGAAAGAGGGAAGTGCTTATGCCATTGTACAGAACACTGGTGAGACCTCACTTGGAGTATTGTACGTAGTACTGGAGACCGTATCTCCAGAAGGATATTGACACTTTAGAGAAAGTTCAGAGAAGGGCTACTAAACTGGTTCATGGATTGCAGGATAAAACTTACAAGGACAGGTTAAAGGAACTTAACATGTATAGCTTGGAGGAAAAACGAGACGGGGGACATGATAGAAACATTTAAATACATAAAGAGAATCCACACAGCAAAGGAGGAGACTATATTTAAAAGAAGAAAAACTACCACAACAAGAGGACATAGTCTTAAATTAGAAGGACAAAGGTTAAAAATAATATTCGGAAGTATTACTTTACTGAGAGGGTAGTGGATTCATGGAATAGCCTTTCAGCTGAAGTGGTAAAGGTTAACACAGTAAAGGAGTTTAAGCATGCGTGGGATAGGCATAAGGCTATCCTATTTATAAGATAAGGCCAGGGACTAATGAAAGTTTTTTTTTTTAAATTGGGCAGACTAGATGGGCCAAATGGTTCTTATCTGCTGTCACATTCTATGTTTCTTTGTAATGAAATATCATAGAGATAATTGAGGGCATACACTGTACAATTTATTTGACCTGTTTTTAATAGTTAGAATAACGAAAAGCAAAACAAATGTGTGTGTGACTTTAACTCATATAGATTTTTTTTCTGCTTTGTGTTGTTGCAAGTACATTATTGATCTTTTAATGTTTCCTTAAATTATGAAATCCAGGGTTACTTCTAAAGTATTACATATTTTAATTACATTTAAAGCACAAACAAATTCCTGCTATTAAATCTTAAAATAACAACACAGTCCCCCGGAATAGATAATGCATTCTTTATTATTAGTCATGGATTGCTTAATGGGTACTTCACTGCACAGCAAACATAATTTAACTTTGTCAGCTCATTTATCTACACAGAGGTCAATTCTCTTCTTCATTTCTCCATGATACTGTATGTATTTCCCTTTTTTAATCCTTCTTAAGGTTTTTCTTTGGATATACACTAAGAAGTCATCTATAGATTAGTTCCAGAGGGGAATAACCATGCATAAGAAAATTATGCAAATGTTGATACCAGTAACACATTTCTAAAGATTCTTTTCAATTGCTCAAGTCTTCAAAAAAACACTCCAAAATCTTTATGAGACTCACTTGGGAGAACAATATTTTAAAGTCAACATTTTTCATTGATGTCAGCGTTCTTGAAAATTTGCTCAGTTGGAGTGATGTGTAAATTTGAAGTAGAATGGGTTTGCAAAGTACATACGATTATTTGTAAAGAAATAATAAAAAAAGATTTGTTTATTAGATGATCTCTTTCAACAAGTAAACCACTATACAGAGAGATGAACTGACAATTGTCAGGCTGGGTAAGGATAAGAAGAACTGATAGTATTCTTTTGCTGGAGAAATATTCTTGCCCTGTAGAGGATCATAATTCACTGAGTGCCCATATCAAGTTTTAGAAATTGACCTGGCTATATCTGGTGACATAATGTGATAATATGATGACATTGCTGGTTAGTAATTAGATACATCAATTTTACACTCCTACATTCCTGGTTAATGATCTTATTTATAAATCTTTGCATTTTCTATTTAATATTGTTTTATGTTTCATCTTTTCCTGATTTTTGATAGTCTGTGACCTGGATATCATTGTTTTATTCTTCTTACAGTGTAAATTACCTGATAAGGTGGCTGCTATAGGCGTTGAATAAGCAAATTCACATCTAAAAGTGGGCTAAGAAGGACCTATGCTGTTCTTCTCCACAACCAGAGAAATTAGGTTTAGTTAAAAAAATCTAGAACTGAGTGATGAGGTCCTAATTTTTCATTAGGAACTGGTTATGGTTCTCTCTATAATGGCAAGAATGACTGAACGCCAGTATGATAACTGAGTGGGGACCTCTGAAAGGGCAAGACACTTGAGTTGTTGTCTGTTTGAAGACTTTCATAAACTCTTGTTTTTGGCCTATCGCTAGTTTGAATAGCTTTTCTAGTTCCATGTGCGTGCATGCTTTATTGTTTGTAGATGACCCTGGCTGTGACGAGACCAATCTTGCCACTGTGCATTGGAGGAGCCTGGTTGCCTGCCTGCTGCCTTTTGACTATGGACCGGCATTTAAATACTTTATTTTCCTATGCAGAAAGGTCTATTCCTGTATTTCTGCCCTGGCATTTGGGAGATTCTCGGATTTACTGAATGAACTCATTTAACCCAGATAGCTATGCCATGGAGCCTATTCATGTAATAAAAGACTTTGGCTCCATGGCGATTGAACTGTATGTGTGTGGTCTGAGCGCCATTCAGAATAATGTGCACTCAGACCTAAGCTATCTGGGGATATGTTGCATGTCTGTATTTTATGTAATACATGTAACCTTGTGTATTGTATTTTACTGTCTTTTTACTGCCATGTGCTTAATGGAGTTTTGCCTCTGTCCTTGGAGATATTTGAATTACTTCCCAATTATCTCCAGGATAGAAGACTCTGTGGAACTGGTTTTGGGCAGAAAATCCATGCTTCATTTGGTCACAAAGGACTTCGATTTATCTTTTGAACCAATGGACATATGTTTGTATTTGGAGTATGCTGATTCTAAAAATGTAAGTTTTATGTGAATGTGATGCATACTTTTCAAGTTATGAATAATGTGGAAAAACTCTATTTCTCTGGCTGTGATAATTACATTACCCATTGTGTAAGGTAATTGTATCACAGGCAGAGGGGAGGATTTTGTGTGGGAGTGTCTGAGTGTATTGTACATGTTTATTGGTTGTTTTCCAAAACCCTGTGGTGGTACTAATGTGTAAGAATGTGTACATAAGAACAATAAAACCACAGCTCTGTCTGTTCCTGCTTGACCCCCAAAACGGAGCTTTGTCTCGTTCTTGGGGGGATTTATTGTATGCTGTTCCAGTTCGACTGCTAGGAGTGTAAACCTATTCGTATGGTTTTTCCTATTCGGCTGTTTACAGTATTCGTATGTTTGAGAGCATTCATATGCTTCTCCGGTTGGATTGGTGTCTACAGTAGCTGCCTGTGTCTCTGGAAGGGGAAGATCTACTAAACGGCGGTTTAACGCCTTTTATGCCTGGGGGTGCTGTTACACTTGCAATCTGCATCTTCTTATGTTTATCTCTGGGCTTATATTTTCCTGAAACCCTCTTTGGATTTCTACGGCCGCCTTGGACTTTATATTTAAGTATTCAACAGTCAGATTATGTTCTTTTTAGCCCATCGATTATTCATTATTAGGCTTCTCAGTATAAAAGGTAGTATTCAGAATAAAAGTGTTAATTGAGATCAACCAATATTAATCTTTGACACTACAAATTAATAATTTATTCTGAATCATTTTGAGTTTAATTATATGTAGCCAGACATGTACGGTGCTGACCAGTGTAGTTCTTTAAAATGAATCTGCTATTTAGAACTCTCATTTATAGTTTTTAAATATAGTGTTTATGCTTAACTAATTAGACTTAATTAAAGCATCACGTATGAGTCAATGTGCACGAGGAAGGAAAGTATGCAAGATAAAATCCTCCTATTAATTTTACATGTATTAATTAACATTTTACACAGAGTACAAATTAAAAAATGTAATTAATAGAAGTTTATTAAATGAAAATGTTTTGTGAGGTCCCTAAATAAACCTGCTTAAGACACACACACACACACACACACAAACACACACACACACACACACACACACTCACATTTAGAAACTTTAACGTTTATATTTCACATTGCCATCCTAAGAGGAAATTAGACCAAAAAACTCTCACATTGAATGATTCTCAAAGGGCTTGTCACTGAACAGCCATGAGCCTTTACTAATAAAACTAATAGAGCTAATAAATGGAAACTGTGTGGGGTTTGACAGATTTGTTTGTCCCTGGCATGTGACAGCCAATTTTAGCAAGTGGGCAAATTGATATTGTATTGGAGTCATCCACAGAGAAAATGACCCTGAGAAATCAAGGTCTGATTTGTAATTTCAGTTTGGAACCATCACCTAGCCTGATGTATTCTTTCTAAAAAAAATACTCAATTGCAATTAAATTTCTGAAATAATTAAGCAGTTTATTAAGATTTCTGTAATTGCAATATTGGACTTTTTATTTGCTTCTCGTCATTAAATGGAACCTACGGCTTTTAGTTTGTTATTATTTATTTGCTAGCAAGATGAAAACAATAATCTAAAACAGAACAAGAATGATAAAATCATCAACAGAGCAAAGAAGAAAGATCATGAAAAAACACACTCAAAGTAAAAAAAAAAATACAATCTAAGTTACAAAATCGGCATGAACACTGAAACATAATGCTTTTTTGATGAAATAGACAATTACTGGAATAAAATGTTTTTGTTTTTTTCGTTTTGTTTATTTGTTTTTTTCTTTTAACAAAATAGCTAGATACATTATCTCAAGTGATCTGTATTGGGCTGTCAGAACCTTATTTTGGGCCTTATCTAGAGATAGAATAAAATTCACAGAAAATGCTGTAATCCACAATTTCTGAGGAATGTTTTCTTGTGGTTAGAATTGGCCTAAGGGTTTATTCATTAAACAGTTTTGTGACAGATACATTGAAAATGCCACTATAATAACTTGGAGAATTCTCAGCTCTGCAATTTGAAAGTGGGTTGTCAAAACTGAATTATGTGTTTTGTGAATTCGCCCTTTCCAACTCATGGGTACTTAGGAATCATAGTATAGAAAACAGGAAGATCAACATCTTTGAAGTTTATTCCTATCTTTAAAGAATTGTCCTAAATGGATTGGTTGAAAGAATATCTTGAGCGCATATTTAAAAAAGCATCAGAATCACTTTTTGGAAATGACTGACTTGTGAGCTTAACATCAGTGATTAGGACTTTATTTGAAGTGTTATAAAATAAAAATATTTAAAAATCACTAAAATTAATAAATTATATTAGTATGCATCAACGATCAACATTGATGTGGTTAATAAAATGTTACTGCGGAAATGTAAAAAAATAGATAAATAAAATTACGATGGCACAATACTATGCAAGGTAATATAGTCTTAGTAGGATCTATCTTTCTAAAGAAGTGGTAGATTAAAAACAATGCAGATAAATGTAAAGTTATGCATTTTGGAATGAAGAACACACACTTATACCCTATGTGTGGTTGAGTTAGAGATATTTATAAATAAGAAGAACTGAGCAAATACAGACAACAAATTTAACAGAAATGTACAATGTCAGTCAGCAGTCAGTAGCAGGCCAATAAGGTACTTCTACTTACAAAGGGGTAAAAATTGTATTGAGTGATATGCCAGAAAATATAATAGTGGCTTTTATAATTCCATTTACTCATGGTACAGACACCAAAAACATTGCAGCTTGAATACTGCCCCTCTTATGTACTTAGTTTATATAAAAAAAAATATGGTAACATTCCATCTTTAAAAGATCACTATACGGTCAGGAACACAAACATGTATTTCTGACCCTAAAGTGTTAAAACCACCATCTAGCCCCCATGGGCCCCCTCATGCCTCCATAAATATAGCAAAATCTTACTGTATTCAAGCCTGAAGCTGTAGATCTGTATACTGCTTGCCTCAGAAAAACAAGTTGTGTGCTGACATTAGCAGAAGTGGTAGCCTGATCCAATCACAATGCTTCCCCATAGGATTGGCTGAGACTGAAAAGGAGGCAGATCAGGGGCAGAGCCAGCATGATTCAAACACAGCCCTGGCCAATCAGCATCTCCTCATAGAGATTAATTGAATCAATGAATCTCTATGAGGAAAGTTCAGTGTCTGCCATCAAAGGGAGGAAATACTGAATGTTTGGATGCATTTTAGGCAGCCATGACCCAGGAAGGATCTCTAACAGCCATCTGAGGAGTGGCCAGTGGCGTTATCACTAGGCTGTAATGTAAACACTGCATTCTCTCTGAAGAGACAGTGTTTACAGCAAAAAGCCTGAAGGTAATGATTCTACTCACCAGAACAAATTCAATAAGCTGTAGTTGTTCTGATGACTATAGTGTCCCTTTAATATGTAATGCACCTTTGCGCACCTATTTTAAAGTTGGACGTTACAGAACTCTGAAAAGTGGAGGGATAGGTTACAAAATTAGTAAAGGGAAACATATCTTTAAATTGTCAAGATGACTTGGAGATGCTCTTCTTGTAAGTGGTCATAGATTGGTATTACGATCTAGTGCCCAACTGGGCCACATAGTGTTACAGGGTCCTTTGCAGGTTGGACCCCTTAATTACTAGCTATACCCCCTGTGGGCTGCCCTGTTTGAAATTAAATAATTAAGAGAAAATCTTGCTTGTGTTGAATTTTATGATTAAAAGATATGTTCAAAGTTATAGTTCATATAACTCTATGCACAATAATAATAATTGTGCAGATTTCTGATTTGGAGCAATCTCAATGGAAACCAAATGAATGTTCTTGCTGATTACTAAAATTATGGAATTGCTTTTGATCCGTAACACCCATGTTATTGGTTTCTGCTCCTTTTGTTATAGAAGATTCTGTAAAGACAGAAGACCTCTAAAGTTACCAAAATTAACATGGAACAATTACTCCAACCTGACATATTTAGGGGAATATCTGAGTACACAATCCTGGATATTCAACCTTGACATTCCTTTCAATCATATACAGCAATAAATATTATACACTACCCCTACCAACCCATTAGTGAAAAAGAATGCATATTAAAAGTTGTTATTGATTGAATTGTTGGTTAAGCACTGAAGACCATGAACAATACCTGAATCCTTGGGGAACCAATAGGAGAGACAGAATTTGAGAAAAGGTGACATCCTAGGCTACAAGAAACAAGAGTATTTCAACAAATAAGGTTAATACAAAGGTATCAGTTTTTATCTATTTTCTTAAAATTTGGAGACCTTATAGGTCTATTTATTTATATTTTTCCATGTTTACATGCATTGTATTGTTTTTTGCAGTATATACCATTTCCATGGTATATACCGTGATTGTAACCCAGCTAATTTAGCATTGCCTGTATTATTTAGTTTTATCCCATGAATTGAATGTTAAAGACTAATGCATTTCCCAATTTGGATCTGATTTTATTGCATTTTCCTTGTAACCATATCTGTATGTGTTCCTTAGAACAAGTTAACCCCATGAGTGGACCATGTTTGACTGAAAAAAACAGGGTGTAGCAATACTGCTCTCTGTACTATTTATTTCAATAAACCACAAGTCTATAGCAAACAGTGCCAGTACAAAGTGAATTGCAATATTGGATTCTAAGTTGCTATATTAGTTTACAATAACGCCAGATACAGCAGGATTATTGAGAGGGCTGTCAAGGTCATGCTCAAGAATAAATGTTGGATAGCATTGGTTCATCTTGTTTATGTTGCAGGAGCATTACACTGTTTGTACTGAGCAGTTTATCTGGTTAAAGATATGACAATGGTTCGGAGGGTGATGAGTTGCAGCATACAGTGTCAAGGATAAACACCAAATCTCACATGGCCTGTGTTGTAAAAGTTATTTTTTTAATGACTTGCTTTGCCTGTAAGGCAGTTCAGTACAGAGCACAAGCTAAAGATGACAGGATTCAAGAGAGATTAATTTGTTATGTTAGCCCTTTAGAAAGTGTAGCGAAACAGGGATGAGGTTCTTGGGTCGTAATGAAGTTCAGATCAATTAAAACAATTTACTTAGTAGCTAATGATTTCGGACTATTGTAAGTTGCTGGTAAGTAAATGGTTTCAAAAGGTAAATTTCACTCAGTGAAAGCACCGAGGGAATTTAAATGAGTGACTAGATAATTTAGGACGAGAATTAGCTGGATGTGTTATTTTAACATATTAGTAGTTGGCATTCAGTGTACACTTAGAGCTCTTTTCATTCATAATCATTTCAAATGTATAATCCATTTATTTTATCACAGAAATATACATTAGATGAATGCTTAGTGCACAGATTATATTGAAGAACTTTAAGGTTGTGTTTTATATTTTTACCACAGTGGGTGCACACCTCCATGTAACCTTTGTTTCTACAGCTGGTGATGCCACAAAGTTAGTACAATATTTTATTAACCGTAACTTATGCAAAGGGAATTAACATAATTTTTGTTTCTTGAAGTGGCTCTGTCAACACAAAATCATTTCGGAGTATTTTGTTAACATAACACATGTAACTTAACAAATAAATTACTTTCAAATGTATGTTAACCTATATGAATGCTTTACGACATAATATAAAGTCACACACACACACATATATATATATATATATCAAAATTATATATATATATAAATTATTATATTAATACAGCACATACAAAGAAAACTATTCAAAATAATATATATATATAGTTAATACATTTTTAAACACAAATACACATACCAGGCAAGCCATAAGACTTGCTTTTACCACAGATATCTCCCTTTAACAGTGCTCTCACTACTGCAAAGTATTATGAGTAGGTGTATGCAAATGAGCTCAACAAAGGACCACATTTTTGCCTCATAATTCACTTTATACATGGATTCCTTGGAGTATGTGTCTGTTGTATCCAACAGCTTTGAAACACAACTCAGGAAGAGGTGCAGTGCCAGTGAACCATTCATGGACAGCTGTTTCGTTGTTATTTCAACTCATCAGCATGAGATAGGTTACTGGCTTGCTATGGAGGCTTGGCGTTACTTGTTAAGTACATACCAAATAAGTTGTGATGGGGAAAAAGTGTGGATGAAAACCCCTTCCACCTGAAATAAATGCATAGTTAATGCAATGTTCAACACAAATACACACACCAGGCAAGCCGTAAGACTTGCTTTTACCACAGAAATCTCACTTTAACAGTGCTCTCACTACTGCAAGGGTTTCTGGGTAATGAGCTCAACATAGAACCACATTTTTGCCTCATAATTCCACTTTATTCATGGATTCCTTGTATATTCTGTGTATATATGTATTTATTTTTTTGTGTTGGATTACAAATAAAGATTTATTATATATTATTTTCATCAAAAAATCAACATATAATTAATAAAAAATATCAGATACCAAACCCAATTAGGACAGATAGCTAACTTAGCAACTCATTTTAAAATGAAAGTAGCACAATGTTGCAAACAATGTTACAAGCAATAAACAATAAACATGCAATTAACAAAGAATATGGAATACCTACCAGACCCAAAGGTAGTGGTGGTTTGTTTATAGGGGCACTTGCGGCAGAACCTCACCAGTTGTGGTGGAAAAAAATATTTGCAGTATTTTAGAAACACTAAAATTCTTTCCTGGAGGATGCAGGGTTTTAAGTAAAAAAATATCGGAAAACATTTGTGTCTCTTTAATTCTGCAATACATTTCAGTTCTACAGGGCCCCACCCACTCATTGGCAGGTAGTTGGAGAATCTTGCTTTAGAGCAGGTTTCCCCAAATTCCAGCCCTCCAGATGTTGCTGAACTACAACTCCCATGATTATCAGCCTGTCTATTTCATTCATAGAATCATGGGCTGGTTTGAAATCTGCCCTGTTTCAGCAGATTTTACACATGCCTACTCTCCTTTAGGAAGGAATTTCAAGAATGTCTATTGAATTGCCATTTAGGCAGCAGAGCAAGCTGTCCATGAGTAAAGGCATGCTATTGGCCTCTCTATTTTAGGTCATCATTACCTGAAAGCACCAGGGGATGGAGTTATATTAATAAACCAAAGTATGCACACTTGAACAATGAAGTGAAAATGTGCTCAACACTTATGTGAAGGATCCCCTTAACCCTCACAATCACATATGACTATATACAAAAAGATATAAGTGGAGCTTCAGAGTACCTGGTTATGACATGAATGCACTTGATTACAATCTTAATCAGAGATCTGTAAATAATATATAATACAAATATAGTGCAGATGGTCTGTACAATTTCAATTTAAATAAGAAAGTGATAATTCACAACTCACAGATTTCAGAGCCAATTGATCACCTGGCTCTGGTATGTAATGCTTCAGGCCCTTTTAAGGGTGATCCACTACCCCCTTGTGCCTCCTTCTGGTCTCCTCCACCTTTCAAATTCTCAGGTAGGAATGGACAGGAAATGTATAGTAATGGTAAGGTGGCCCAGTCACAGCTGCGTTCCCCTGCAAGAAAGGGCAGAAGCCTTGAGCAGCTGCCTGCAGGAACTCTGAAACAAAGGGAATGTTTTCCATCATTCCCTTTGTTTCAGAGAGAGAAGCACGGAGCCATCTTGGAAGTGACACAGATAGAGCACAGCAGCAGCTCCTGGCCCTTGCCATATGTGAGTGTATAACATTATATACTATTGCCAACTGCAAAGGTAATAAGGAGTGTATTGGTATTCTGCTGCTTTAACCCTGTGTACATTGTGTGCTGAGAGCTAATAGTGCCTCAGGAGTAGCTGACATGTTTAGTATCTTCTTGCTTTAACCATGTGCACACTGTGTTCTGATCTTTTACTCAGCTCTACCTGTTGTATTGTTATCACTGTAGTCCACAATATCTTAATCTGGTACATGTGGCTCTGAAGCAAACCTCTCCCTCCCTTTTTATTTCAACAGATGCAGAAATGGCGTATGACAGGGTAGATTGATCCTTTTTATTGACAGCCCCCAAACACCTAGGATGCTTACATGATAGTTGTATTATACTCCCGACCCACTGCTCAAGTTTGCTTTATTATGGGCTTTCACATATCAAGACATCAAAAACAGCACCAGGCAAGGCTGTCCTCTCTTGTCACTATTATTTGTTCTCAGTCTGGAACCCTTTTTTTTATCCTGTCTGAAGTAACCCAAACATAACTGGGATCTAGGGTCTTGATGTGAATATAGAAATAGTGAAAAAGCCCAGAGGCACAATAAAATTAAACATACAAAAACATACCTGTGTTCAAGGTGCTAAAAAATATGAAATTTACTTATATTCAAAATTCCTCATGTTTCTTGTTGTGCTAAAAGTACAGATCCTCCATAAATGTATAAACGGTCCCACAGACCCAATAACCCAAGTGATTCTTTTTCAAATTATTCCTCAAACAAATAAAACATATACACTCATAGGATAGTATATCATAAAATGGAAAAAGGTGTATACAAGTAAATGGTCTCACTCACCAAAGTTGAAACCTGGAATTAAGCTATTTTATTGCACCTCCAAACTCTTTTAGGTGGTGTTTAGACCTTTGCAAAAGTGATGATATGGATGTCAATAATCAAGATATCAGTAATGGGAGTAGCACTCCTTCCCAAAACAGAAGGGATTAGCCCTTCAGTATGGACGGTATAACATCCAATGACCAGGATAACAGTAGTGAAAGTGAGGCTCCTTCTTAGGACTTTTTAATTAATCAGTGAAAAAAAAAAGGTATACTATATATGTAGATATGTCTGAAACACGTTTTATTAGCAAAAACTAGCTTCTTCAGACAGTAACGACAATATCTACATTCTCAGTTTAAATATCCTGCCAAATCAGCAGTTTTCATTTCCGCATCTGATGTCCTTTCTGGTCAGCATTTGGGGCTCCAACGAATTTCCACTTGCGCGTTTAAAGAGAACGCACTTGCGTTTCAAGTCTTATTTTAGTCTTAGTTCCAAAAGTCTATAAAGTGTTCACCTTATATTTTCAGTCGTTTGGATTTGGGCATCCATTCAGTCCAGAAACTCCTATTATGTGAGAACAGTATCAGTTCCTTAGCAAAATATTAAAAATATATATATTAAAAAATACTTCTTATGAATCTTTTCAACTTTTCAAAAATTAAAATAAAAACTCACCAGCTTTCCTTACATATAGTTAAAAATATACAAAATATGTATATTTGCCATACAAAATTAATAAAAGTAAAAATAAAAAAATAGAAATAGAAAAAACATCAAACCATGAAAAATACTTTCATTATGTAAAAAGACTCCAGAAATGACAGATCTAAAAATCCATATTAAGTCCATGTGGATGCAAAGTGTTCAAATTATAGATTAATCTCATTTCTTCACTGTCTATTATCTTCTTGATATAACCTTCCTTCCTTTTTATTCCTAAACATATAAGGCCATCTGGATTACTGTTATGTGTTATTTTAAAATGTGAAGATACACTAAGTTGTTCGAACCCTTTTTTAATATTCCTTATGTATTCTTGATATTCAGAGGTCTAGTCGTTCTTCCAATAAACCTCAACCCGCAGGGTTAGGTAAACGTTTAGATTACATTTTTCGTGAAATACGTGATTACTTCTTTAATTTTATGTGTCCTTCATCCAAACTCTGTCTCAAGAATCACCTTCTTCGTACTCTTTGTGTTTCGACAATTCACACAATCTCCAGTTCTATGAAAATCATTAGTGATATCAAAATTATTTGTTCTTCTGGTTCCTGTTTGGCAGTCGCTGATAATTATGCTCCCCTGCAGATTAATCTAGGCATGGGAGTAAATCATGTAAAATAGTGCCTTCACATGGAATGGGCTGATATGATTCTCATTTGTATGTTCTGATAATTAAATTGCAATATGAACGGCGGGATTTCTAGATGTTCATTCTGTTTTCCTTCTTTATATAAAAGTAAAGATTTCCTATCTGTTTTCACTAGATCTTACCTTATTATTTACAGATCTCATTCACTTTCCAAAAATTACAAAGGAGTCGACGTCTTATGCATAATGGAATGGGTTATCTTCCCTCCTGACAGGAGAGCAGCTTTGGACTCTTCTTTATGCTCTCATTTGGCTCCCACTAAATCCAAACTCTAAAACACTGAAAAACAATCCCACTATACCTAACACACTGTCAATTTTGAAATGGACAACAGGACCTTGTATCTTCTCTCCCCCTTGTCCCTATTGTTCCCCTTGGCAGGAAACCATGACTTTCTTTCTGCCACCTCCAAAAAAATTATAATCTCTTTAGGCTTGCTCTATCTCCTTCGAGTGAAAGATGTCTACATCAATGTGACTGTGCAGCTGCTATCAATTATGACTTCCCTATAGGAAAGCAATGAATACATAGGGATTTTGAGGGTACTAGATGTCCTCAAGCAAAATTTCTATGAAACAGCAATGTTTTGTACTACAGGGGTACGAGGACTGTGCCCAGACCGCATCAATGAGATAAAGTAGTCTGGGTGCCTATTGTGTCCATTTAACTCATTATCTGTGATTTTGTTTTGGGAAGGGATTAATAAAATAGTTTAATATTATGCATTTCATCTAAATAGTATGCTTATTAATAGTTCAACAATTGCTGATGAGTCTGTTTTCTAATTTCTCAGTTATTGTTTTACACTGTCATTTTTAATTTCTTTATTTGGAAAGCAGACCAGCCTGAAACCAGCCTTTGTATTGTCTTTGATGTGCTACAGCTTTTTTTTTAAGTGACTTTATCTAGGTAAGTGCAATTTCTTAGCAGGCACACTCTTGGGATGGGATCTTTCCAAGAGGAGCTATCACCCTCAGCAATTTTAATTTATTTGAACGATGAACTTCCAATAATATTGTCTGTCTTTGAGCACAGAGGTACACTTAAAGAAACAATAAAAAGTTCTACCTGATTAATGTAACTTGGTAGCTAAGTGCTAGTTTTCCTTTTTTGGTATAGGAATTATTTTATGCTGCACAGACAATTCAGTTGGTGGTCAAAAATAAAAATGTATTGATAGTGATTTATACAGCACTATCATTTTAGTCACGTTCCGTAGAGTTAGTATAATTATTCAAGTGTCTATATATCTATATGACCTTTCTCTTGACTGTCTGCCTGTTCATGGTTCTTTCTGTCTGCCTGTTCATGTGCCTGTCTGTCTGTCTGCCTGACTGTCCATCTCTCTGACAGTCTGTCTGTCCATCTGTCTGACAGTCTGTCTGTCCATCTGTATGAAAGTCTGTCTGTCCATCTGTCTGTCCAACTGCCTGATTGCCAGCTTGTCCATCTATCTGTCCATCTGTCTGACTGACAGTCTGTCTGTCTGCCGACTACATGTCTGTCCGTCTGTCTGACCACCTGTCTACCCGCCTGTCCGTCTGTCTGCCCATCTGTGCATCTGTCTTTCTGGCTGCCTGACTGCCCATCTGTCCATCTGCCTCACTGCCTGTCTTTCTGTCGGTCTGGCTGAGTGCCCATGTGTCCATCCATCCGTCCATCTGTTTGACTGCCAATCTCCCCATCTATCTATGTATCTATCTAACCTATCTATCTATATATCTATCTATGTATATTGCTGCCCATCTATCTCTGTGTCAATTCTGGTGATTTCCAGACAAAAGATCAACCCATACTAAAATCTCTAATTCTGCATTCTAAAATATCACAGTATTGTGATTATGATGTCTCCTCTTAACTATCATGGGTCTAGGTCAATAATTGGAACAAAGGAAGCTTGACAATTGTGTCTTCTTATAGATATCTGATGATGTCCAACATTATCTAAAAAAACATTATTTGGAGTAAACTTTGGAGATATACATCGCTAACTGAAAACAAGGGAAAAGTTCAGTTTTATAAAGATTGGAAAGATCTATAAAATGAACACTGTGCATTATTCACCTAACCCTTAAAATTCAAGGATCATGGTTCAGCTCCTTACTGTGATAACCTCTCCCTAAACTTGATGCTCCGTGATAGAGAAAAAAATAATTAATATTGGAGACTTACGCTGCCTTTTTTGTGTCATTTTATCTTTTTTTATAGGGAATAAGCAGTGGCTGCTTTCAGACATAAATTAGATTATATAATATAAACAAGATTATTTTTTAATATGAATTGTTTACCCCATTAATATGAGAGTCCCTTTAACCTTTATTTATGTTTTTCATAAAAATAATGAATCATTTAAAGAAATGATCCAAAATTTTGACGTGCAAGCCAAGTCAAATATTCCTTGACCCATAAATGTTTAAATCTATATAATACAATGTATTTATTTCTTTATTTATTTAATCCTTTTAGTAAACCTTTCTTTTTTTTCCCTTAAATTCTCAATACGCTGTTTTTAATAAAGGCCTAATTAAAATATCCCTATCTCAAAGAGAAGACCTTTTTATAATTTGCATTTAGTAATTTTGTAAGACATAAAACATCCCTGCCCCCCCCCCTTTTTTCTTATGTGAAAAAAAGTTAAAATTGAAAAAAAGGGTTAAAGAAACAATTTTATTTTATCTGCTTCGCTCAGACTGATGGTTCTTTTAAGAACTGAAAAGCTGAATGGTGCAATTCTGTTTACCATAACATGTTATACAATATATTGTCACCTTCTAGAATTTTTTGGAACAGCTCTGTTGTGACAAAACAAAAATAACCTTCCTCTTTCAACAGATTAACAGTTATTATTTTTAGAAGAGCAAAAATACATTATAGGCTCACTGTACAATTTATAAAATAAAGTATAAGTATAAGACTGATGATAACTTTAAGAGGGTACTTGTATATTCATGACATCTAAATAACAAAATTATGGTATTAGCCTATGATGAACAGGATTATAGGTCAAACATTGCTGAAATATGGTGGAATGAAGACAGGAGTGCTAAATTAAATGGATATCAACTATTTAGGTAGCATATTAAAAATAAAGGGTGAGGAGTACGTTTAAAACACAATTAAAGGTTTAACATTAAAATTAAAGCTTTCTATTAAAGACATGTTATATAATGACACAGATGAAAATGTAGAATCCTTTTTGTTATTAATTGCCACAGGGAATAATAAATGCAATAAAATAACTGTAGTAATATGCTATAAACCCCTAAACATTTATACTGATTAACTGTTCTCGCAAATTGACTGCACGTCTACGTACGACTGTAATTACTGTATATCCTAATTCTACACAGTTTGGTTACCACGAAGGGACTAGTATTTGAGCTAGGGGAAGTTTTGAACATGTTAATGACACCTTCATGCCATATTTAGTTGAAGCCCCTGGATGCTTTTCTGGATCTAGTAATAACTAATGATGTTACATAAAAGGACCACTTGTAAAATAGCTAGCATAATATGATGTAATTTGAGATTAACTTAACAAAACAAACTCATACAGGTTTCCGTAAAGTACTTCATTGAAAACTTGATTTTATATATAGAAAAAAATCTGTGGCTGTCAAATCCTAGTTCTCAATGAACTGTATTATTGCTCTGTAAATAGTCTTTGCAAGGCAGGTGTTCTTGGGCAATTGGTTGCCTATTGAGTTTAGCCACTTTACAAATGTAAAAAGAGTCAGTACAAACATCTCTCCTGTACCCTGTTCATTATAGACCATGTACATTTCTATTCTATTGGGAATCATTTTGCAGATAGAGATGTGTCTTTTTTTTCAAACCTAGATGACAATGTTACTACGTGACTATATGTAAATAATTATGGTTATATTGCAAGAATTAACAAGTAACATCCTATAAAAAAGCCCTCTTCTGATAAAAAAAATGCAACTGTGTATCTACTCTTTTTGTTCTCTCTGTCATATCTCAGAAATCATTCTATATGTTCTAATAATCGCACATTACAAGCGTGAACTAGAAAATGCAGAATTGGTAATTATTTTGCACCGGTTTATATGTTTACTATGTAGGGTGTCTTTATTATATTGACAAAAATGAAGCATGATTTAGCCAAAAGAAAATAATATAAACAATATCACAAATACTCCATCCCCATTGGGTTCATACAAAAAAATAAACATGAAGATACTCAGTATATGAATGCACAAATATACATTTTCATACAATGTGCTAATTTAGAGCAATCACCTTAGAAATTGATTGGATTCTGTTGATTGCTTCTAGTCTAGAACTTTGAACCCTACAACTCCTCGTAAAATGTGAACCTGAGTGTGTGTCATTAATTGTGCCTTGATTAGTAATCATTTCAAAGGTAGATAAAAGATCAAGCTTACATCTGTAGTGATTAGTAATCAATTTATTGGAACTTCATATCACAGTGAAGCTTCGACCTTGCAACAGGTGTTCTTTAAGCCATGACCTATGGTAATGCTGTCATATGAGGATCCAATAAGTGAATCACTACAGAGGTGTACTGGACCATATATATATGTATATAAAATGTAATTTTGGTTATATATGGTTTGCACGACCTATGTCAACCCGTATAATCTTCAAAAAAATTCTAAAGGTTATACTAATATAATCTCTTTATAATATGCAGTAATTATTAATGAAGCATGTTCCATTTGATATAAATGGTGTATCTCTATATCCATGCATATATGAGGTGCAGATAACAATATTTATGACTAGCTGTATGCTACTTGCATTGAAAAAGCAGTTGGGAAATCCTCGACCTATCTAGTTTTGAAACACTTGTGATGCTGGCTGTTTTCCCCATGTAAAGCATTGCACGTATTTCAGAAAAAAATTCTACAAAATGTGTTGTGTTAAATAGTATATCAATGGATTAATCATTTGTTCCAGTGCTATGACATCACATGTGTGCCTGTGCATCTTATAGATATGCTGAAACAGATAAATCACTAAGTAGCCTAACTTCCACCAAATCATTAAATTAATGAATAGTATATTATTAGTAGTTTAAGGTAGGTATTTTTCTGAAGCATTGCTCAGATAAAACCCTGCAACCGATCACTGCAGCTTATGAAATGCATTTGCAATGTATTTGCAGGCGGGTCATGGAGAGGATGTCAGGCCAGTATCTGATGGACTCAGCTTCAAAAATGACTTAATACTTAAAGTTAAGAAGATGTCAGTGGACTCAGGGTACCATAATCACTTTAGGATATGAAGTGGTGTTGGTGCATGGACTGGTCTTTTAAGGCTTCAGCAGTATTCGGTTTGAGTGAAGCAATTCAAGAAGACAGAATCAGATCTGGAACATAATCACTACAGAAATTACAACAGTTGTGAATCAATCAGGTTGGTTTTTAGCCATCTTTCCCTCATATTTCCCACTGTTTATCTATGTACTTGCTTCCATTGGTGCATATAATATAGAAGTAGGGTTTGCACATTTTATGTGCTTTAAAAATCCATTGTCACAAAACCAACTGAACCCTTCCCCAGAATTAGCAACACAGATACAAACCCTACAGTCAAGGCTGAACGACAGTAACATACAGAGGGTGGGCTATGCTCTTAAAAGGCTAAAGTCAACGTCTTATAATTCGGGTAACAAAGTTAGCAAATTAATAGGACAACAACTGAGAGACAGACAGGTACAGAGTAGAATCCCTCATATCTTCGATAACACAGGCCTCAAGGTTATAATCCCAACTGATATATGCAATGTATTTGCTGACTACTACAGCTTGCTATATAACCTTAAAGACCAAACAGGATTATTCCTAGCTTTGAGACATGTGAAATACCCACATTGTCTAATAACAGATGTATAGGAAACGAGGTATCGGCGGAACACCGGAAGTGATGCACCAATGCCACACTGGAAGTGATGTTCTGCCGTCATAGCGGAAATTAATCTCAGCTGGAGATCATGATTGAGGGAAGGCAGGATATTTAAACAGACTGGACGAAAGATCACACAACACTGAAGAAGGTGAAAGCCAAAACGCGTTTGCTGTATACTGCTGTTTTTTGGGGATTGGACTAGTAAGGACCATTGTTGCGGTGATATCTTTTATACATATATATATATATATATATATATATATGTACACTGCTTTATTTTTATTCTATAATTCCATTTTAAATGTATCTAATAAAATTATTTTTATCACCGGTCCGGCACTCCTGTCCTGGCACTATATCATTTAGCCTATATAGGCCCCTTATATGCTGATTCTACAGCATAGTTTGATTCCTCTCACCTTGCTTTTTTTAATATATGGCTGTATACAGAAAGCCCTATGTGTTTATTATTTTTTATTTTCACAGATATATTAAACCTGTGCTGTTCCAGTACATTTAAGTATACCTTGTGTGTACACTTTGGGTGTATATTTTTCTATTTTGTCTTTATCTTGATTTGAAGGTGACAGGGGAGTACACCTTTTTTACACCCATTCTCTGTTATTGATCCTATCTTTGAAGTGCCAACACAACTATTGTTTTGGTTTTATTATACAGCTCACCGTCAGCAAAAATACTAACCATGAGGTTTGTGTCGGAACCATTCCAAATCACCAATGGGACCAATCAAGGCCCACGTTCACCTCTCCTTTATGTGCTTGCCTTGGAACCATTAGCTATAGCAGTAAAACAGAATGCCAATATACATGGAGTCCGCATCAGGGATAGAGAATATAAACTAAATTTGTTTGTGGATGACCTATTGCTGACCCTGACACAGCCACTTAGCTCTCTACCTAATTTACAAACAGAACTTCAGACTTACGGCATACTATCATACTACAAACTACACATCTTCAAAATCCAGGCCTTGGCAATACACACTCCTAAGCACCTCCTTGACCGACTAAAAGCATCTTTTGGCTTCGACTGGAGGACTGACTACCTTTCGTTCCTGGGTATTAAAATCCCCAGCAATCCTCAGGAGATATTTAAATTTAACATCCAAAAGCTATATAATAAAACTGGACAAACCTTAAAGAGCTGGGAGGGGAAATACCTCTACTGGGTGGGCAGGTGTGCAGCCATAAAAAAAAATTCTACCCCAAATATTATACCTGTTCCAGTCAGTACATTTACAAATCCAGATGCAATTCCTTACAGTGCCTATTGCTACAATTCTGCTGGTGTAAGAAATGACTGAGTGTCCTGAAAGCACTTCTCACACAGCCTATAAATAAAGAGGGACTGGTCTTACTGAAAAAATACAACATACACAAGATGCTCTTCTTGTTTATGCAACTTAAGAGTATTATTTCCCCTAACAGGCCCACACAAGCCACTGGTGAAAGAAGCCTGGGCATGACCCCTTTTGACAAAATGTGTACATGACAACTCTCACAGAAAAAAATTCCTATCACTATACTACTTGCATATCAACACACTAAGCGTGGGCATTTAAAAAAACAGATCTTATGGGAACGGTGACAACAGAACAATGGCAGTCAGCATATAGAACTCATAGGGGGGTTTCATCCTGCGCATCACATCTAGAAATAACAAGGAAACTGTTGTACTGGTGGTATGTAGTTCCGCATAAAATAGCAACCTTATATCCCAATGTGAGCAATGTATGCTGGATATATAACACAGACACAGGGACTTTGATACACATATGGTGGACCTGCCCCACAATACAAAACTACTGGCGTGACGTAGCTGACATGATTACACAATGCACATGACATCGGACATCACCAAACCCATGCATATTCCCTGAGGGCCTGACAAAAATTGCCGCTAAGACCATGTATCTCATACTCACCACTGTTCCGTTACTACTAGCTAGGAGATGGAAAACAGTCACAGTTCCAACACTAACAGAGCTTAAACAACAAACCTCTACAAATATTTCCTATGAATTAATGGCAGTCACCCAAATGCAAAGAGGTGTAGTAAACAAATAAATGAAAACACTCACTGAAAAAAAAATATATACATATACATATATATATATATATATATATAGATATACACATATATATATATATATATATATATATAAATGAGGCACAACAGGACAGAAGTCCTAGACACCTTGGACAGGATTGACCACTCAAACACTTGCAAGTCCAGAACAGGCTAGGACAGTACTCCCACTCCCCTAAAAACACTCCTGGTTCTTTCCCTTCTTCTCTTTCCTATGTTCCCCATTCCCATGGTTATATACTCTGTAACAAATACGACCATGGAACAATTCACAACATAATCACACGCAGGACGCAAGAGATCATTTGTGCCGCTACATAGTATATAAGAGGTGCTAACCGAGAGATTCAACTGGCCCATTATAGGGTGTTATGCACAACCTGCAATATAAAACATAACCATTGAAATAATCCTTGTGTATGTAAATAAACATTTAATGATAGATTGGATACATCAGACATGTTGATTGGATAACTTGGGAGAGGTTATAAGACAATGAAAGTTATTATTGAATACTATGAAAAATATTCCGCTACATTGCCGCTTCCTGTACAGCCATGTATAGCCATGTACACCCATATCACCCATGTCTTTTTCTGTTTTCTGTTTTTCTATGCAAACAACAAAAAACAATAAACTCCAAATTGGAAAAAAATCCATAGTCAGGCAGCAAAATGGACAGATATAGAGGGAATCAACACAGTAAAGGAGGAGAGTATATTTAAAAGAAGAAAAACTACCACAACAAGAGGACATAGTCTTAAATTAGAGGGACAATGGTTTAAAAATAATATCAGGAAGTATTACTTTACTGAGAGGGTAGTGGATGCACGGAACAGCCTTCCAGCTGAAGTGGTAGAGGTTAACACAGTAAAGGATGTTAAGCATGCGTAGGATAGGCATAAGGCTATCCTAACTATAAGATAAGGCCAGAGACTAATGAACGTATTTAGAAAATTGGGCAGACTAGATGGGCTGAATGGTTCTTATCTGCTGTCACATTCTACGTTTCTATGTTTCTATACATAAAGAAAGATAGAGAAGAAAGATAAATGATTGAGAGATAGATAGAAAGACAGACCGACGTACGGACACACATATATTTATTTATATATATATATATATATATATATATATCTCAAAAAACTTTAAGAATGCTGGGAAACATTTGAAAGGAAAGGGATATTAATGTCGCTTTTTAATTGAAACTATTGCAGAATACATCAACACTTCGTCATTACTTTATGGATTATCTTTGGGCTTAAATACCATAAAAATGAGTAAAACCTTGGACTGTCCTTTATAATGACAGTGACAAGACACTATCATCTACTTCTACTGTTTTCATGAAATCCCTAAACAGGGCTAATCAAAATCCAAATTATACATCTGACAGAACCCTGCAACAATGCAAATTAGGCATAATTGAAGTGATTAAACTTGGTGCAAAATATCGGTTTTTAGTCATGGATGCGTAAACATAATAAGCTAAAAAATCATGACAATTTTTCAGCTTTTTGAAAAGAGCTATTACTCTGGCAGAATAGGATATAATTTTAGCATTGTTAAATTAAATATGTCCTGAACTGTCTGGCCATTGCACTATAGTTGTCCTGAAACTTGAGTTCAACTAGAATATAACAGATGCATTGTATTGAGACAGAGAATGTTGTGAATGTTTTCTATGACAAATCAACTAAATTAAGACTACTCATTCAATGTTCAGGACATATGGAGTTTGTCATTGCTATTGGATGTGTTGAAGACCATTGTATAACTGCACAATTTGCCAATAGAACAAGAGATTGCTGTCAGACAAGGAAGCAACACAGTGCTGTTAGTGTCAAGATTTAAAAAAATATATAATTAGTCTAACTAAAACACCAAAATACAGGACAGGAAATCTCAAAAATCATCTGCCCAGGTATAATACTGATACTGATATTACTGATATTCATTATTATAGATATTTAATGGGATTTTTTGCTATCTGGCATTTTACAGGGATATTTGTTTCTATTGTTTACTGCACAGTGTTTATATTTAAAATAGTAACACGCAGACAAATTCTTACAGTTTTGTATAAAAAAAAAAATCACTGCAGCATTGACTTGGAAAATAAAATCTAACCTTTAGATTTGTGCTTGGCAGAATTCAATGCAGATAAACAAGAACTGGCGTATACAGAAATGGTGGGACAATGTAATGTTATCCCTTTAACCATTTCACTCCCCAAATCATGTATGCATGTTTTTATTTGCATTTACTTTGCAAAAAACAAAATATGTACGAGCTATGAATCACATATTTTAAATGTTATGCAAATAGAAAGTGCTTGGTAGTAAAGGGGTTAAGGCTCCATAATTGGCAATAGCACTCAATGTCCTATTAGGCAGAGAAGGCACCTGTCTTCAACCAGTCCAATAGGGGGCGCCTGATTTAAGCTCTTATTATGTGCCTTTATGGATCTCAAAAGGGATGATGGGGAAAGATAACTACTAGAAGCTCTTGTCCTCAGTAGTCCACTCAGCCTCCTATACTTGATAGCAGAGCTGCATGGACAGTTACAGAGGGTGTAAAACCAGGTGTTGTCCAGCATCTCCAGTGTCTGTGTATCCTCCAGTGTCTGTGTGTGAGGCTGGACAGGAAGTGGAAGGGATCATTTCCTATCTGCTACCAACAACCTCTCACACAGGAAATAACTTGCAGGACGAGGTAGGGACAGCATAGAGTGATAACATAGAAACATAGAAACATAGAATGTGACGGCAGATAAGAACCATTCGGCCCATCTAGTCTGCCCAATTTTCTATATACTTTCATTAGTCCCTAGCCTTATCTTATAGTTAGGATAGCCTTATGCCTATCCCACGCATGCTTAAACTCCTTTACTGTGTTAACCTCTACCACTTCAGCTGGAAGGCTATTCCATGCATCCACTACCCTCTCAGTAAAGTAATACTTCCTGATATTATTTTTAAACCTTTGTCCCTCTAATTTAAGACTATGTCCTCTTGTTGTGGTAGTTTTTCTTCTTTTAAATATAGTCTCCTCCTTTACTGTGTTGATTCCCTTTATATATTTAAATGTTTCTATCATATCCCCCCTGTCTCGTCTTTCCTCCAAGCTATACATGTTAAGATCCTTTAACCTTTCCTGGTAAGTTTTATCCCGCAATCCATGAACCAGTTTAGTAGCCCTTCTCTGAACCCTCTCTAAGGTATCAATATCCTTCTGAAGATACGGTCTCCAGTACTGTGTACAATACTCCAAGTGAGGTCTCACCAGTGTTCTGTACAATGGCATGAGCACTTCCCTCTTTCTACTGCTAATACCTCTCCCTATACAACCAAGCATTCTGCTAGCATTTCCTGCTGCTCTATTACATTGTCTGCCTACCTTTAAGTCATCAGAAATAATCACCCCTAAATCCCTTTCCTCATATGTTGAGGTTAGGACTCTATCAAATATTCTGTACTCTGCCCTTGGGTTTTTACGTCCAAGATGCATTATCTTGCACTTATCCACATTAAATGTCAGTTGCCACAATTCTGACCATTTTTCTAGTTTACCTAAATCATTTGTCATTTGGCTTATCCCTCCTGGAACATCAACCCTGTTACATATCTTAGTATCATCAGCAAAAAGACATACCTTACCATCAAGACCTTCTGCAATATCACTAATAAAAATATTAACACTGTACAACAGCTTCTGCATCTCTGTAATACCCCCAAAACATAAATAAATGTTTTCCTTAGTTCCACATTCAAGCACTCAAAGCCTAACCTAAAAAAAACCTTTTACCTTAATCTTAGATTTAACTCATTTTAAACACTAAACAACACATATATCCAAACACTAAACATAACACAACTCTAACCCTAAACTGAATAATTCTAAACACCGCTTATACCACAACTATAACTCCTCTCAAGCTGTTAATCCTTTTAACACACACACTCTATGTAAGCTAACTCTGCTAACTCTGCTAACCCTTCTCAAGCCTTAAACCCCCTTTACCATAACCACTTATAATAGTATTGTTGACCCAGAATGAATTTTTTGACCCACAGCTGCTTACACTCACTAAACTCACAGACTTAAACACAATACATTAGAAGCAGAAATATACACATACACATACAGTTAACAAAATCATACCAATAAATTATTTTTAGATGGGGCGGAAGCAGGGGGGGCGCCTTAGAATTCTGTGCCTACAAGCACCTGACATGCAAACCACCTGACGTGGTGATGGCACAATAGCAATCATTTTCAAATCACCTACTTAAATAATGGCAGAGCTTTGAAAGCAAGCCTACTAAATACTACTAATTCAGCTTCCTAGCTAAACTTCTTCTTTGGGTACGGTCTTGTTTGTTAAAATGATCTGGTATGCCTATTGCAACACCCAGAGGTGAGGGAGTCCGACTTGTAGCGAAATGTCTCAAACTGGATATAGGCAGAAGTTTTCACCAAATACTCTGCCTTAAATTAAAAGTAGCTTGGTATGCTCCTGAGATTATGTGCAATAGGGTCCAGGAGTCAATTCACTTAGAAAGGCTTCTCTATGTTAGAATAGTTAAGAGGAATACACAGCTCGTATATATGGGGTGTATAGCAGATTTAAAGTCATACACCCCATATATACGAGCTGTGTATTCCTCTTAACTATTCTAACATAGAGAAGCCTTTCTAAGTGAATTGACTCCTGGACCCTATTGCACCTAATCTCAGGAGCATACCAAGCTACAGTCTTGTTTGTGTCCCTTTCAATTTGATTAGACCTTTTTGTCAAGCTTCTGGGTCTCGGAAATATCCCTATGGGGTTATTTACTAAGGTGAAAATTCAAAGTTAATTCAAAGTGATTTTCAAATTTAAGATCAATGTAGCCATTGACTTATCTGACTTAGTAAATGTTTACCTTGAATTTAAATTAACTTTGTATTCTCACTTTAGTGAATTCAAAGTGAAGTTAATAAATATAAGGACAAAAGGCTCGTCTGTTAATTTGCAAACCACTGCATGTATGCAATGCATTGGGCTATTTATGGTGAAATAGGTACATGCAGCAAAGTTAAATTTCTTACTTGTGCATTACTTGGCATTTTCTCTAACCTTTCCTAAAACCAACGCTATCTGGGATATTCCAGAGAGGCTAACAAGAAAGGTTCGAGGTCTTACAAGAATTCCGTTTAACAAGCCCCAACCATTCTAAGATCGATATTTTATGATTTTTCTTCTATGTTCGATGCTACACATTTATAGCCAATTGGCTGGGTGAAATTATGTGAAATTATGTGTTAATTAAGTAAAGGTAAGTATACCCGTATACATTGGAATAGTTGATGTTACTGGGTTAAAAGCATATCATTAAACTCTGAAGTGGTAATAATTGTTATTACATTGACTATTAAGTAAACAGATCCAGCTGAGTAAACTCTGCTTATGTACTTTGCAGGGCAGTGTTCAGAATAAACTTTTGGATGCTTATAGTCATGTGATCGCACCATAGGATTTAGGATTTATTTCTTGTTTCAGATGTTTAGAATTGCACCTGCAGTAAGCCCGAGGGTGTTTTTTCTAACCAATGCAATTCTCCCTTTTAAAAGGCTGAAGGAACTCAATGTTCCGTGACATAATTTCAAAATAAATAACACTCGAGCAATTTATGTAACTAATTGTAAATCAATTGCCTAAAGTAGCATTTTGTAACATGTTTCTCTTTTGAGATGTAGCACTTAGCCATGATGCTCGTTATACATGGCCAGAATATGCAACTAGATTGTAACGGGTTAATCAATGCCGGCAGATGTACCGCGAGTGGTTTCTCTGTAACAGGACAGTTTTGTTTTTTTAAATTTGGACAGTGTGCACTAACTATATAAAAAAAGAGATTAATATTCACGAGAAACATGCTTTTGATTCCACTTGTGTTTTAATGGACAGTGATAGCTTGGTAGTGATTTAACCCGAATCACCACAATATTAATGGCACTATATAACCCATAGTAATAAATACTTTGTGTACAGTTCTCCATGGCTTAAACTAGTAAAGTGTCAGTCTTTGTTATATTTAAGTTTCATCATATCTATTCAACATTTTTTTAATTAAGAGTCTTATTGTATAATGGCCAGTTGCAAGATAAACAATACTTTTAAAAGTAACTGATTCCCTCTCACCATTATACACACACTTTGTAACATTGACAATTAAAAATACACAATCTAAAATTTTAGTATTGTTTATAAAGCGCCAACAAATTTAGCAGCGCTGTACAATAGGGGGACTAACATACAAGTCGGACGCACAGGAATACATGTCGTTGAGTGATAGCTAACAATGCATGTCTAATATTAATAGACAGCATTTCCCATGATGCCCAGCCATCCTGTGAAGTCATCCTAATGACTGACTGAACATCACTGTAATTAATATGTCACCTTGCCTTTGCTGTATACTTCAGCTGCCAAGCAAACACATGGGAAGCATGCTGTGAGAGTCTTCAATGGACTGATATCTACAGGACATTAATATTAGCATTCAGCATCAAGATCCTGTATTGATTATGGTATAGACAATGGTGATGAAATGTGCAAATCTAGCATCACCCCCATCGCAACAATTAATTCATACTCAATAATATATGCAATTTATAATTCCTTACAAAGAGTGTTTCCTAATTTCATTTGTGTAGAGCAGTTGAAAATAAATGTTAAGCAGTAGAGGCTCACAATCGGGACATTGAGGGCATTGCTCCAGAGGATAATTGTTGTTATAATAATAATATTTATTTTTATTTATTTTTTTAAACAGCCTTTTGCCAGAGGTAAAATAATAAACGTCTGACATTGTTTCTTGGAGTGAGGATTAACAGGCAAATTTCCATTATAAATGCTAAACATTCCATACAGTACTGCAGTAGTATATTTTCCCAATCTTCCACCAGAGCACAGAAAATGGCTGCCTGAATGTGCTCTTGGGAGCAGCTGGGCTTATGTAACACTTATATCAAACAACATAGAATGGGTGGAGCTGTAAAAATAAAAATGTGGTCTTATGGCTCTATTTTGTGAGTGTATACCACTTATTTGATAAACATCACTTTATATAAGGTTTTTATCTACACTATTGTCACACTCTTTTTTATCTTTACATAACTCTTGTACTATCAATATAAAGGGCAGTATTTATATTTTTACAGCTCCACCCATTGCATGTTGATTGATATTTGTTAAGGTGTGGGTAAAAGGGATCCCCACAGCAGTGTAGAGCTTTTATACTATGGTCTGAGAGAAAGAAAACTGCTTACATAAGATCAGTGTGATGAAACTCACCGCCCCACGAAAGCTAATTCATACAATAAAAAGGTGAAGCACACAAAACATATAATATTTATTAATGATGTGTACAAACAATAGTACAGAAATACAGTAGAAACACAGACATTCAAATAATACTTTACACTGTATGATGTTAATATTCACAGTAGAACTGTCATAACTACAACTCACATATAACAGAGCTAATATATATATTTAGCTCTGGTAGATAGCATATTCAAACAGAATATGGTGGCCATACCCATTCCTGAACCCTCTGTTAGGGAGCTTTAGAAGAGACAGATAAAAGAACTCTCATAGTGCAGTATAGTGAAACTTAAAATAAGATAAATAAGATACGATCGGCTAGACTGCACTGTAATGCTTTATACAAAAATCATACTTCCATTTAAATATTGCTTTTCTGAGCATAGAAACAGAGCAAACAGAGATGTGTGATCTCAACATGCATTACGTAAACGATAGCATTTCAAAAACCTTTAAAAAAGGTAACTCATATACTTCTCCAAATAAACGTCCTCATATAATCTTCCCTGCTGTCCCCTTGACTCTCACGTACTTCTGAAAACAATACGTGCTATAAAGCTTCTTAGCTGACCCAAAGTTATGTAACACCATCATATCAAAAACATTCCTTTCTTCTACCCCAGCAGTCCGTCTGTTACACCACAAGTCACTTCCCATCTTCTCATTTAAATTACCTATCATTACACACCTACTTAAACTTGCTAAATTCTCTTAAAGATAAATACTACAACATCTGATTCTACTGGATCTTCACACCACGATCTTCAGATCATCTAGTTCAGTAGTTTTCAAACTAGTCCTCATGGCCTAGGAACAGTCTAGGTTTTATCAGTATCTTAATTGGAATAGAAAAAGGGAAATACATAAATCCTGGACTGTTACTGGCCATGATGACTGGTTTGGGAACTATTGATATAGTTGGTGCAAAGGTCCCTCTAACCGTCTGCACTCTTGAATGGGTATCCAGAGTATATAGATGATTCAGGATGACCATGACGAAAGTGGGCAGAAATACCTGGCCATTACCATTTCTTACACAAAAATAAACCATAAGCCTTGGATGTTAACAATGTACTGAGATGTATTGTACCATTTTCTTTATGTATTATTTATGGAACCTTTCTCAGAGTTTGTTGAAAATAATAACATTTATTTGATAATACTAAATTATATCAGGATGTAAATCAAAAGGCGAAAAACTATCAAGTCTACTCTTGTTACATAATCAGTTCAAGGATTCCAGCATAAATGGCCATAGGTCAAAATTCAGAAGTGAATTTAAAGGAAATTGGTGATGTCCTTATAATATATTAAATTAAGGATATGCAGCCTTATCTTTGTATTATGTAGAATTTTACAAATAAAAAAATAAAATTGAATTCTGTGAGTCAGTATCATAACAGTTAACTTGATACATGCTTATTAACTTGATTTCTTTGTGACACAGTTGTCTAGAAATAAATTCTTTGACACATTGCCCTAAAGATCGAGGAATAGAAAAGGCAGTCAACTGGAGAGATTATCGGAGTATCATGCATTGCCTAGAACTAATATACACGTAAACAAGTTAGAGCACTTAAATAAGAAAAATTACATTTGACATACTGAGGCTCTTAGGCGTTATTCTCCATGATAAATTTAATCTATAATTTAGAAACATATCAACATATAGGGAGAGAAGCAGAACCTCTTAAATAGCTCAGATACTCAGCTTGAATTCTCACGCTTTTAATGTTTACGATTTGCTCACCCAATGGCAAATTCATACCTGAAACTCTGAATAATTTTATTTAGACACATCTCAGCAATGAAGTAAACGTGGCATAATAATTTTCTTTGACTAAGTTTAATCCGTATTCCACAGTGTGTAAAGAACAGACGCTGTGCCTGTGTTCCCCGGATTAAAAATTATTGTCAGAGGCATCAAGTTGAATTTTCCGAGTCTTTAGTTTTTGCCTGAACTTTTAAAATCATATTTATTCAATATAAAAGACGGTATTTCTAGAGCATTAGGGGGACATTTTCATGATAAAATATCAGTAGTGTAGTTTCCCAAAAAATATTTTTAAAAATGAATTTGCTATGGTTCAAACAAGGTAAATAAGAAAGTCCACATGTTTATAACACTGCATGATTCTCACCGCAAGAGCTATTTTAACAATGGTTGCATGAAAAAAACAAAAAAACAAACTTCAAACAGCCATCTCTGACCTGTCCATTGGAACGATGGATCAATAAGAATCACTGCAGCTATTATTGTTAGTTTTATTGAATTTAAATATGAGAGCGAGTACGCCATGAAGAAACCCAACTGGATAAAAGTGTAGACCCTCGTTTACTAGAACTGTTCCAATCAATTATTTAATGCTCCTGTTAATGTCTAACTGAATGGAAAGATGTGTAGATACCTGTGCAAAATAACCTCAATTACTGGATCATTGTTAAAGGAGCACTATAGGGTCAGGATTACAGATATGTATTCCTGACCCTATAGTGTTAAAAGCACTATCTTGCCCACTTGGCCCCCTTTGCCTCCCTAAAGATAGTAAAATCTTACTTCAATACAAGTCTGAAACTGCTGCCTGAGTGGTAGCCTGATCCACTCACAGTGCTCCCCCATAGGATTGGCTGAGACTGACAAAGAGGCAGATCAGGGGCAGAGCCAGCACAATTCAAACACAGCCCTAGCCAATCATCATCTCCTCATAGAGATGAATTGAATCAATAAATCTCTATGAGGAAAATTCAGGGTCTGCATGCAGAGGGAGGAGATACTGAATGTATGGATGCATTTTAGGCAGCCATGACCCAGGAAGGATCTCTAACAGCTATCTGAGGAGTGGCCAGTGAAGTTATCACTAGGCTGTAATGTAAACTTGCTTGAGAGAATCAATTGTTTAAGACACATTCGGTGTTTATTATAAAAATGCCACAGATGACTAAACTTGAGATACCTTTTATAAACAAGCTGATGTTATGCTTTTCCAACTTGGGCTACACATCATGTGCATTATGAGTGCTATCAGTTTCACACAAAAAATCCCATATCTAGCACACGCAAAAGGGTTATATCCATAATTTGGTATTCTAAAAAAAAAAGTCAATCAGACAGATCTCTACATTTCATTGTCTTTTTGGGGGTTTGGGTTCATTTCTTTGACTTGTTTCAAATCTCCACATTGAAACTTTCCATTGTATACACACTAATAAAAAATTTACCAAGCACCTTGTGTTACCAAAATGTATTGTTTTGGTAATTTAGTGCTGAGAACCCAAATGAAAGCATAGAGGAATGGGTATTCCAAAACATAAAATAGATGTTTATTTTGATGAATCGGTCTAGAGGCTAATCACACAGTTTTTTCAAGTTGAATTCTCTGGAAACAAAAAAAAGTGTGGACTGTGGGTAAAACATTTATATCCGGAAGAGGTGCATATGGAAGAAATAAAGCTGCTATGTAACTGTCTGTATTAATTTTCTGGAAAAAAAATCCCACATGATCTACATCCCATGGAGACTTTGTAATTGGCTAAAAGTCTTTCCTTCACTTTCAATTTAGTCCCTCATTAATGCCTACTCTCAAGTCTCTATCCATAAACTGGTTCTTTGCCAATGCACACACATTACCACCTGTTTCATTTGCTTCTTTCATTTTACTGGACTTATTATGGGATGTTTTCACCATGGATACTACACTGACTTTTTGACAATGTTTATTAAGTGCTTGTACTTGAATGCTTATGTTTATTCTACAAATTCTCACCACTGTATTATTTTAGCTTGTGAAAACTCTAGCGTAACTTACAAAAATAAAGTTAATAAAAATTACTTTTGCAAAATAATACCCTTAAAAATTAGAGGTGGAGTAGATAATAATCTCATAGACTGCCATGTTGATATCAATTGCAAGTACGCAGATACCCAATCTACATTGCCACCACTATAAAAGGCAAATTTATACAACTTTACCTAAAACAATATTTAAATATATAAAGTACTATAGACTTTTATTTAGTTTGCTATACATGACTGTTGTAGAATAGAATGATCATATATTTCATTAGTGCACGTTCATTACTTTTGCATCACCTTTCTGAAGTATATATGGCTACCTGTTCATCGTAAAAGAACCTCCAGTTGATTTATTTTGAGCAATATATATATTAAAATGTATTCAAAGGATTACTTATAAATTCAACTCTTCTCTCGTTTTCATTTGCTGCCTAATCTATTTGCTCTTTTACAATATTCTTTTTAGCTCTTGCAAATGTGAAGCATATATTCATTTTGACTGTCAGCTTGTTAATCAATTTCCATACATTTATACAGGTGGTTACTCATGCATAACTGACGGAGAACAAGCTGGAATTCGGCATCGTTTTCTACAACTTCTTAAAGTTGAAAAAGAAGAATCCGTATATTTATAAGGTATAGAGGCAAATAACTGCAATGTATCAGTTGCTTGTTGATAGAGTTGTAGTTGACTAGCAATAGAGTTGTAGTTAACAACCAGTTTTAAATAGGAACTGTTATCGTTAATTATGAAATTGTGACTTGTTGGGAGTTCAAAGTGAATTGAAAGTGGATTTCAGATTATACACAAATTGGCCAAATTTGAAAAAAGTTGATTTGTTTTCAGATCAGATCAGATATTTCAGTCTAAAATTTGTTTTTCAAATGCAATAATTAATTTGGATAATTCTAACTTTAGAGAATAACACTCTAGATGTTGCATTCCTGGATTAACTGTACCCCCACTTTGTAACAGTACCCCCCACTTAGTATTTTAGCAATGTATTAACTATCCACTTAATTCAGGTGGAAGGGGTTTTCATCCACACTTTTTTCCCCCAACCACAACTCTTTTGGTATGTACTTTACAAGTAACGCCAAGCCTCCATAGCAAGCCAGTAACAAACCTCATGCTGATGAGTTGCATCAACAACAAAACAGCTGTTGATGAGTGGTTCACTAGTTTTGGTCCTCTTCCTGAGTTGTGTTTCAAAGCTGCTGTATACAGCAAATACATACTCCAAGGAATCCATGTATAAAATGGAATTGAGGCAAAAATGTGGTTCTTTGATGAGCTTATTTGCATACACCTAACCAGAATCACTTGTAGTAGTGGGAGCACTGTTAAAGTGAGATTTCTGTGGGAAAAGCAAGTCTTATGGCTTAAATGGTGTGTGTATTTGTGTTTAGCAATGTATTAACTATTTTAAAAAGGCTACATTCATACATATCGCTCACTCGTGTATACTGTAAGTGGGATGACACCTTCAATTTGATTCTGTTTATTTTAATTATTCTTGCTTATGCCAATAAAAGGAGAAATGTACCTTAATAGTTTATCTTAAACAATTCATGAAGTATCCATGAAGTATCACAAAGCAGGAACAATGTTTATGGTGAAAAGTAGAAGAGTGACAGAGGTAGACATCCTCATGCCACTTTAAAAATCCCTCACCATGTACTGGAGACCATATCTTCAGGAAAGCATTGAATAGACACTCCAAGCACTATAACCACTATGGCACTTTGACCAAGGTTAGCTAAGAGTGGTGATCTTTCGACTCTCGTGAAGAAGGTGACTGGCTCCTGCATGGCAGATTCCAGGTAAGGAGTCAGACTGTTATAAAACGGTTTGCATACTATAGTGGTTATAGTGCTTGAAGTGTCCCTTCAATACACTAGAGGATAACATAGAGAAGGACAATTACAATGGGGCACAGTCTGCATAATAATGCATTTAAAGAAATACATAATGTGGTAAATAATGGCTAAATGTGACACTATAGAAAAATATCACAAAAGGATACAGCATGATATTGAAAGGAGGGTCAAGTAAGAATAAGATCAATAAATACTTTAAAAGACATAATTTATTTTCATAGTATAAAAACAGAAACATGCGAAAATGCAATATTTACCCTTGTGGCAAACAATAGTGAAAAAAAGGGGAATTAATAAAAGTAATAAATAACCACTTCAAAGGCAGTGTGAAGACTTCCTCTACAGTTGCAAGAAAAAGTATGTGAACCCTTTGGAATGATATGGATTTCTGCACAAATTGGTCATAAAATGTGATCTGATCATCATCTAAGTCACAACAATAGACAAGCACAGTCTGCTTAAACTAATAACACACAAAGAATGAAATGTTGCCATATTTTTATTTTATTTTTTACCTCAATATTTTATTATATCTTTATAACACTCTTTATAACACTGAAGAAATGACACTCTGTTACAATGTAAAGTAGTAAGAGTACAGCCTGTTTAACAGTGTAAATTTGCTATCCCCTCAAAATAACTCAACACACAGCCATTAATGTCTAAACAGTTAGCAACAAAAGTGAGTTCACCCCTAAGTGGCAATGTCTAAAATTGAGCCCAAAGTATCCATATTTTATGTTGTCGCCATTATTTTCCAGCACGGCCTTAACCCCCACGGGCATGGAGTTCACCAGAGCTTCACAGGTTGCCACTGGAGTCCTCTTCCACTCCTCTATGATGACATAATGGAGCTGGTGGATGTTGGAGACCTTGCTCCTTCCGTTTGAGGATGCCCCACAGATGCTAAATAAGGTTTAGGTCTGGAGACATTCTTGGTCAGTCCATCACCTTTACCTTCAGCTTCTTTAGCAAGGCATTGGTCGTCTTGGAGGTGTGTTTGGGGTCGTTATCATGTTGGAATACTGCCCTGCGGCCCAGTCTCCGAAGAGAGGGGATCATGCTCTGCTTCAGTATGTCACAGTACATGTTGGCATTCACGGTTCCCTCAATGAACTGTAGCTCCCCAGTGCCGGCAGGCCCAGACCTTGACACTCCCACCACCATGCTTGACTGTAGGCAAAACACACTTATCTTTGTACTCCTCACCTGGTTACCGCCACACATGCTTGACACCATCTGAACCAAATAGGTTTATCTTGGTCTCATCGGATCACAGGACTTGGTTCCAGTAATCCATGTCCTTAGTCTGCTTGTCTTCAGCAAATGGTTTGCAAGCTTTCTTGTGCATCATCTTTAGAAGAGGCTTCCTTCTGGGAAGACAGCCATGCAGACCAATTTGATGCAGTGTGAGTCGTATGGTCTGAGCACTGACAGACTGACCCCTTAATGGCTGTGTGTTGAGTAATTTTGAATGGACAGCAAATTTATACTGTTATACAGGCTGTACACTTACTACTTTACATTGTAGCAGAGTGTCATTTCTTGTCACATGACAAGATATAATAAAATAGTTACAAAAATGTGAGGGATGTATTCACTTTTGTGAGATACTATATGTCAGTAGTTTTATCCCTCTTTGAAATACATTTTTCTAGATGCCTCAAATGTTAGATAAATGGACAAACAAGATTTATAGTGTGTGCCAACATGCTAAATCTGATTCCCACACCATACATACTTCATTATGCTTTATAAGTCTCTAACAACAATTCGATCTTGACACAGAATTCAGTAGAAGCATCATGTATCAATATCAGATTTAAGGTAAGTGGTCCAATCAGAAGCAAGAAGCTTTAAAGGGAGCTGAGATTGATTTCCTTTTTCAAATATATACCTATACTGCAAGAATTTGTTGAAATGCTCAGCTATAGTGATGATCTTTTCATCCATTATCTGTAGTCAGTAAATACACGCACAGACTTTAGCTTTTAGCTACATTTTCAGATACAGCTTTAATGAAATATTCATAAGCAATTCTTCTGGCTAGCTGCTGAAATGTACCTTTTACAATTTGATTTCTGTTTTATTTTGATGCACAGAAAAAAACATAGTTTTATTTTATTCATACATTTTGTAGGTTTTCCCTCATATTTCTCGTTTACTGACTTGTTTCTGTTTCTTCTCTGTAAACGGGTCGGATACTTTCCGCACCTTCACATTCAAACAAGCAAAGTGGTGAAAGTTGTGTTCAGTTTTATTCTAACAGATAATAAATCTATATCTTTTCTTTTTCAAGGTCTGCATTATGTATCATTATTTTATCTGCAGGTCAAAAATAGAAAAACTACTAAAACTTCCAAACCACATAAAAAAATGATAAAAAAAAACATGAAGAAGATAAATAACACACTCTTTTTATATATGGTATATGCCATAATCGGAGGAAGATAGCGAATTTATCTAAGAGAGATTAAATAGAGTCATTCTTCATGTGTAGGAAAATATGTGTAATGATACCCTCGCTATAAATTCAGATATAATCAATAGCCTTATTCTTTAATAATGCATTGTTTATTTCAACTGTGCAAAAAAGTAGCATTCGGCAGTTCAGTCTAAACTGAGAGATCTCATTCTACTTATCCATCACTGTCAGCAGCCAACCATTGTGCACCTCTATGCTGTACAGAACAATCAGGACAATCTGAGTTTATCCATTATCTGCCAAGTAATAACAGGCACATTTTACATCTAAAACAGAGAAACAGTAGACAATTGGCACTTTCCTAAAGAACCTCCAATGAAAAATGTCTGAAATTTTCTCTTTTTCAGTGGGGGAGTGGGGTATGATTTATTTATAATAACATTTAACATTTTGTTCAGACACATGTAATGCACGTTATTTTCCAGGTCTGCAATAGTCATCTGGGAGGAGATTCCTGTTCCAATCTTTAATGCTGAGTTTTAATTTAGATAAAACTAAGTGGAATGTTGAGATAACTTAGACCTTACTAAGATAGAGCTCTCAAGGTAGTCAAGATCTAGCCAACCATGTTGACACTCTATTGATGTCAATGAAGACTTAGCTCAAGAATCTAGGCCAGGAGAAAAATATATTAAAGCAGCACTGTCATGCCAAAATGACCTTTTTTCTATTCTTTCTATAAAACATAAGACAAATTAGGACTAGATAAGTACTGTCTTATGTATTTTTCCTACGGTTGACTTTCTTTGCCCAAGGGAGGAGCTTAAGTCAGCTCCATTTCCAGTTTCAAAGAAAGTACTCATCCTTCTCTTTGACACAGGAAATGGAGCAGACTTAAGCCCCTCCTTGTGTCAGAGAATATCAGGCGTAGGATAAATACATAAGACAAAGTAGCCCCTACTTTATCTTATGTTTTAAAGAAAATTAGATCAGAAAGGAAGAAAAGAAGAACAGATTCTGAAAGAGGAAGAGAAGAGGAAACAATAGGAGAAAGGTAAGTTCGGCGTGGCAGTGTCACCTTTCGTGTGAGCTTGTGTAAAAATTATCCTGAATGCAATTGATTGAACACAAAACTCTTCATGTGTCCTATGGAGAGTCACTTTAACTTCTCTTGAATAATCTGCGAACCAATACATTTAAAGGATTACATTTACCCCTTGCATTACTCCTGCAGGTTTATGTTCAAAATCTATATTAAAGTAAACATCGTAAAGTGAACCAGCTGTCATCTAAAAGAGTTACACTAATCAATATGAAGCAAGCATATTCCCCTTGAATGCTTCATTTCATGTTGTATCTTCTCAACTCTTACCAGAAATCTCCTGAGAAGTACTCATATAAAGTAGTCCTTAGAGCGTGCACATAGAAAAATTGCTTCACCACCAACTCTAAAAAAAATACATTCTGTTACAAATGTTTTAAGTGATGTTAGTATAGTCAAGGTTTGCTGGGAGGAACAGATTGCAAAAAATGAAAAGCATCATAAAGCAAAACAATAATCTCTCCAAGACATTATACCAGAAAACTCGATTTCAAAAGTTAATTAAGCCCACTTATTTTTGTTTGTATCATTTTCTCAAGACACTATTTTTTTTTTACAAGCAAAGGTTAAAAAAGACTTGGGGATACCATAGTGTATACATTTATTTAAGTCTACCCATCAATTTCATTAGAAGTCATAAATGGGTTGTTTTTTAATGAAATATGAAAATACTTATTTATTGAGGAGATTAAAGGGACACTCTAAATACTGTAATTGCTTCTACTCGTTGAATGGGTTATAGTGTCTCAAGTCTCCTAGCACTGTCCTTCCTGGAGTTAAACTGTTTTTAATGGTTTAATGCTAAATGAGGGTCCTCTGTGCTGCCCAGGCTAATAAGATGTTTTTTTAACCTCATAACAAATGATTAAAGAAGTCTGTCAAAATAAGAAACAGCTTTTAACAATCCTCTATCAACATGGAATGTCCACTCATTTATTGCTATAAATTTAAAAATGAACAGTGCATTCCATAGTAGCAGACTTTTCCATTTCTAATAGCTACTGTTCACCTACTACCCTTTACTTAATGGAAATTCATAGATGCATTCTGTATATTTTTATGGTCACACCATGGTCACACCTCCACTTTGCCCAAGAATTGTTCAACTCTGTCTTGATAAATATGGACCATGATGAAAAGTGTTCTAAATTCTAATAGTGGAGGAAACACCATGTCCCAGAATTACATTTGCTTATCCACATGGCCTAGTTTCATTACTTGTGAAGATAAAATTCCATCTTCTGAATGCTACTCTATTAAACACCTTTGAATTCATAGAAAAAAAAACGTTAAATCACTTATTTTCTCTTGGGAGATATTGCATTTCGGGCAACAGTTAACACACTACTAAATCTTGAACATCACCAGCAAAAATATATTTGAACTATCGTCTTTTAGACCACGTCACTGTGATATTAAAGACAAGAATGCAAAACGATGGCAGCATATGAACTCATAAGAAGAAATTGCAACGCAGAAAAGGCCATTTATGACTACAGAGTGCTTAATGAGCATGTGCATGAATGTTCTATATTACCAACAGCAACATTTGTGTATGTGGCTACTGTATTAATCTGTAAGATACATATTTGGGAGTGATGCCCAGGAACAAAACTGACAAAATAATGTTTTCCATTTCTTATGCTTTATAGAATGTGGACTTTCCATTCCTATCTTTAGATAAGTGGAAATTGAGAAGTAATTTCAATTTGGATATGTTGAAACACCCAATAGAAAACAGACCTTTTTTAAGTGGTATTCTACTTCCTTGAAATCAGGAGTATTTATAAAAATTGTGGTTGTGCTCAATATTTTCTATTTTTTAACTTTAATACAGTTTGCTGAGATAATTGGAATCTGGTAAGAAAATAAACTGGGTTTTCATATACATTAAATAAACACAGTGTTGTCAAAAAGACCAGCTTTGTACAGAAAATCTTGCTAGGCTTTGGTACTATATTTATGGAAGATTTATAGGGATTCTTGAAGTGAATCACTAAAGTCCTCAAACAATATTATACTCCTTACCCTTCAAGCGATAGTGAGGTACAGGTTTGTGTTGAAGGACCTTTGATATGACTTTGTGGAAACGAAGGAATGTCTCGGTGATTTGTGTTAAAACACAGACCACAAGAGTGATTGGGATTCTAGATCTATAATCGCCACTATGGTAAAGGCAGGCTTCCAAAACACCACAAAAGTAAAGTGCAGATCTAATCTGCCTGAGGTTGCAAGATATGACTTTGAGAGTGAAATAAAAGGAGTTGTCTATAAAACTCAGACAAAGACAAACCAGATATGATGGAGAGCTGAACACAAATGAATCCATTTAAATATTTCAAAATATTTACGTTAGGCAATTTTACTATCTTCAGATCAGATCGTTATATTTGCTTAACATTTTTGGCTTCCTGGAGAAATAGATGATTATTTTGTAAAGAATAGGTTAACCTAGAATCTCCCTTATGAAAATCCGAAACAAAAAACACACTAGAGAGATACCTGCAAAGTCAATTTAAGTAGATTTAAGTAAAAAGAAAACTGTCTTCTATAGTTGCAGTTGCTTCATCTTTAGATGAAAAAATTGTCAAATTATTAATGTAGGGCAAACTGTGTCGAACAATCATGGCCAGAATGAATGGAACATTTTATGGAAAAAATATTTCTAATTGTCAGGAAAATTACTGGTAAAACCATCCACCCATTCACCCATCTATCCATTACATTTTGTTTTCGTTTGTCTTACATATACATTTTAGCCGGCACTGGAAGGTTAGACTGGAATGTTAAGCCCTCACAATATTTTAGCTGTAAACAATTAAGCCCTGACGTTATAGGCAATAGATGTCTAGGTATATTTACTGCATATGTACAGATATGTACAAGATCACATATACAACATGTCGCAGAGTCTTCTGAAGAGGAACGCTCTGTATGTTCAATGATGTGCAAGATTATGGGATGAAGCTACTAACAGCAGAAGTGTCAATAAAAGTTCCAGCCTCAACTCAAACTTTGGAATACTTATAAACACACACTAAAATGGTGTTTAAAGGACTGCCCTCAAAAATTTTACATGTGTATTAGTTCAAAAAAATTAAATAACTGTCCATGAATGTGCTTGCTGGTTGACCTCACAAGTTATCAATATTTGTATGCAAATTATCTTTGGTGATTACTAATGAAAATGCATGGACTTTCAGCTGAATATCAGCACAGTTTACTGTCACTTTAAAGGTACTCAATAACCACTCAGTCTTTTCTAGAACTGTAAGCTACAGGAGGAATGATTGTATTTCTAATTGTTAAAACTGGCAGTCGATACTCACGAGGTTGCCAAGACCAAGACAGCTTTCTAATGGAACTGCTGGTACAATGCACCAAGCTGTTTGGCCAACATCTCTGCGTGACATTATGAAATATTAACTTTCACTTGAATGAATATTGAGTCATGCTTGGGAAGGAGAATTGGTTTCTCATCACTGCCTACTGGAATGAAGCATTCACCCATAACATAGAATACTAATAACCACGAAAGCAGATGAGACAAAAAAAGTCTGTACAATTTCATAGGCGTGCAGAACTGTTAAAAGGCATGATGCAAATGCTCCTCGTATCTGTAACAAGATGTCTGCATTGCTTCAATGTCTTGCTCATGAATATATATATATATTCTAGAGTTGGTGTATAAAGCATTATGTGGCGATTTCTTGTATAGATCAACACAAAGTAGATTCTGTACAATTAAGAGTTGACACAATATATATGATAGTCAATGGAAATAGCTTGTGTTTATGACTGTATTGAAAATGAAAGTTGCATCAATGGCAACAAGTCTCCAACTCCAGCCTGCTCCATAAACTAATCCAACTTACAATCATCATTTAGGGCTTTAAAAAACATCTATTACACACCAACTTTAACATTACGTATGAACTTCCAATCCGATAGTCATTGCTAAGTCTGCTTTAATATTGTATCACACAGGCTATTTGTGCATAAGAATATAATGCACTAATTTTACTTAAATGTTGGAAAACTTAGTATACTTTTTTTCTCTACAGATATGTACTAAGGATGTGAACACAATTTCATTTAGAGCTTTAGTTTAAATAGGTATGCAGAAGTAAACAAAAAGAAAGTTATAAAATATTAGTGGATATAGTACGATGAAGATAACACTGTTTAATAAAAATAACTGCTAAAAAATAAACTACATACCTGCGGTATAAAAGCTGCACTATACTGGAGAAAGTAGAGGCAAAATTAAAGGAACACTCCAGGCACCCGATGTAGTTCTTATTGTTTTAGACATGTCTGGACACCCTTCCAGAGTATTTTGTAAAAACTGTATGAATAGTATAATAACTTACCTGAGTTGCCTGGGTTCCTGCACCACATTTGACTTCTCCTGTAGGAGACCTGATACAGAGCGGAGCTCATTGGCTGAGAGAAGTCTCAGTGAAGCCAAATGACTGTGGGTGGTCAGGGGCACTCAGGTAAGTAGTTAAACTTGAACAGCAGAAACCAGGTGTTGGTAGACAAAAACTCCTATTATAGACTTGCGTACAGTGAAAAAAAAATGGGTTTGTTTGAATCAATTTGTCCCCCCCAAAAAGATTTGATTTGGACAAACCGAATTTCGTCGCTAGGCCCTTTTGATTCATCTAAATTTCAGCCATGCAACTATTTCAGAAAAAAATTATTCAGATGAACCAAAATTATGCAAACATGTGCTTACTAGTGCACTGCAATACAAAAAAAATCAGCTTCTTCTCCATTTCGTAGCCTTTTTTTTGGGTACCGAAGACAGAACAAAACGATCAGCTTTCCTATTGCCCATACATCCATATGGTTCCGAGTTGCGGAATTTGGATGAATCTCCAATTGCCCAAATTTGGACGAATCATAATTTGTTTAAAGCTGAAAGTCTGTTAGCCACAGTTTTGCAAAGCATTATGGTAGTCGTAGTCAAAATACATCTGGTATTACACAGTTTAGCATCCCCACATATACAAACTAGGCTCCTACAGGCTTCAATAAAAAAACACTAAACAAAATAAAATGGAAACATTACATTCAATGCTTCACTGCATTATTCTACATATAAAACTGTTTGAGGGTGCAGATGAAAAATTATAGATGCTGAACAGTTTCCTTTAATATAATGTCACACTCAGATTTAAAAGCTAACAAAGCTATCTACCTGTCGCAGATGCTAATAAACACTTTTACAGCTATCATGTTTCTCTTACTAAGATGTATGTTATATGCCAGGACTCCTCCACTACAGAGAGCACAAAAAGATTTATTTTCTGAAAACAAATCTGCTTATTCACGCACATTACATCCATGCCAATCCCTGTGTGTGATACATTCTGGCAAGCAAGTGGGTTTTCATTTGTCAATGTTTTACTTCAATACTCTGATGTTTTCATAACTCTCTTGTATATTAGGATTTATTTACTATTTCGGAAGCAAAACAGAAAAAAAAATCTCAGCGTCTAGCATCACCTTCAGGTTACAGAATGCATAAATCTTACATTCTCGGTTTAAGTTATACATTCAACAAAGACGGGTCACAAGACTTTAGTTTTGCATATTTTTTCACATGACATCATAGAAAAAAAAGATACCATTAGTGAATCTGTGATAACTGCTAATTATTAATTATGACATGAATGATTTCATGAGATATAACTTGAATTAACTAGAGAAAACGGACACTGGAAAAATAAAAATATCACAAAAATTTAATTAATACATTTTGTAAATTTTAATATATAGTTTTTTGTTTTTTCGTTTTCTGGATTAGTGAAGGAAATCATCAAGCATGTGTTTGAGCTACAAAATCTATGATATATGTTGCATGGAACTGAACCTGTATGAGAGTCTGTCAATACGTATAGAAATGGAATTTCTCTATAGAAGTTAGAGTTTTGCAGGATATAAAGAGATAGCATGCTGTTCTCTGATGAATGTCATTTATTACCTTGGACACAATAGACAAAACCCAAATATTTAATCCATGTACCTTTTAAATACAAATATTACTTTTATATTCTTGGTAATCTTATTAGTAAGTGAACCAGTGAGATAAAATATATTCTCAATTGTTATCTTTCTTTTGAAATGTTAGCGTTTGAAAAGACGCTTATTAAAGTACTATTTTTTTACAACAATGCTTTAACTTTTTTCAAATTCTTTTTTTTTTTCTTAGAATAAATGAAAGCATCTGCTAACCCCATTAACAGATGTCTCTGTACTAAGGTACAGTAAACCCTACTGTGAGAAAGCATTAAAACTATTGAGCTGCCTGCTCAAGGCCATGCTATGCACATATGAGCGCGGCAGTATTGTAAGGTGCTAAATGGTGCAGTACATCAAATCTATAGACATGTCACCTCGCATAACCAACTGGGAAGATCTAACCTCAACTCGTTTTTCTGTCTTTATTTTAAAGGAAAATGTGTATACGTAATATAAAAATGTTAGGTGTTTTCAGTTTCTATATATATGTATATATATTAGCGTGTTTATATAAATTGTTTATTTAAGAGAAGGTGTAGCCAGGATGTAGAACCCTAGCTGAACTCCCATGATGCTTTGCCATTTTTGAGGCTGGGAAGACCACAAGGAAGCTTTAGTTCTACAACTGGTTTAGAGTATTAAAACCCACATTCACAGTTTTATGATCCTGCATAACTAATCATGAATTCTTCTTGTCCCGCTGACTCCATATGAAATATATTGCTAAACTCCAGCCATTTCTCAATTAATATACCAAAAAAACTTGAGTTTATTACATTGTAATATCTTGCTATGACTAAAGCCACCTTTCTCTTTCTGGCCTTTCTAAAACAAAGTGATTGTAATCACTCTGTACAAAATGCTGTTGCCAGACTTGTCTGTTCAACACATCATTCAACTTCTGTTGTTCTATTTTTCAAATTGCATTGCACCCTATCACACCTAGAATACAATTCTGACTATTTCCACTTTTATTACTATATATAACTGAACTTGAATTTTCTACTTTTTACTTTTCACATGACATTGCCACTTTGCAATTTTTGCTTTTAAAGGGATCATTCACTGTCCCTCTATTTCTGGGAAGCATGACCTCAAGCATGGTTTGGTAGTGGACAAAACTTATGCAAAGTTCCAGGTCAGTTGCTAAACTATTTGACCCACGACTCTACAGTAGGTCAAGCTGCAGGCATCATCGACAGAGCAGAAAAATATGGAGGCTCTTAGATCCAAAGCAAGAAAATAAGATAAAAAAGATAATAAATATAATAAATGCAAGTGACAGTGGGAGAGTATTAGAAAACAAAAGGAATAAAAAAAGAAAATTCAAAACACAAACAAACACATGACAATGCATACCTCCCCTATAAAATCCTCCCACTACTATTTTAAAGGCTTATATTCTACACTTGGTGATATCTCTGGATCTCCTACTACATGAATTTCAACTGTGTCCTATCTTCACCATCCTTAGATGATGCACCACAACTAATCTCTTGAAAGAACTTAAACCATTTATTGTCACCAAAGTGTTGCAGAATGTGTTAGTGCCAAATGTAATGATCACAAACTTGCAATTGACTGTTGAGAAATTAAAAAACTAAATCTTTTATTTTAAGATTGTTCATTCTGGCAAATGCATTAACGTGTATTCATGTTTTGCATTTTGTAAAAGTTCAATATAACGACAATATGTTTTCATTAATGTAACTTTGCTGACAATACTCTAGTTAAAAATATTGATAGGGTGAGAAAAAACAAAGATGCAGCATTAGAAAGGTAAACATTTTTTATCTGCTTGTTTAGTTAAAACCCATTGTTTATTGTTTTGTTCTAATGAGAAAATATTTTATTTGTCCACTTGCTTAAGCTTGATTCAGACTCAGTCAATATTTACCTTTATCTACAAATCTATTAATGGCTAAGCTATTTGTTTTTGCTTTTAGTATTTTCCCTTTAGTCGACATTATGTAGCTTTGTTGTTTAAGTTATATATCTATTCACTTTTATACATCAGGTGTTACTCAAAATAAATCACCCCGTGTTGTAGAATTACACCTTAATCCTTAAAAGGACACTATAGTCATCAGAACAACTACAGCTTAATGTAGTTTTTATGGTGCGTATAGCCAGTCCCTGCAGGTGTTTTGAAATAAACACTGTCTTTTCAGAGAGATTACAAAGAGAGAGGATTTAATGCATCTCTTTGAGGACATGCTGATTGGCAAGGGTGGCATGTGGCTCCACCCCCTGCCCGCCTCCTTGGCAGAGATCATCAGAAATTCCAATCTCAGCCAATCCAATGATTTCCTATTGAAAAGCATTGTGATTGGCTCAGACCACCACTTCTGATGTCAGCCAAGGAGGCACCTCAAGGGCAGAGCCAGCAGCAGCATAGTACAATTACGGTAAGATTCTCCTATATTTAGGTGGATAAGCAGAGGCCAGGGTGGGCTAGATATTGTTTTTAACACTTTACGGTCAGGAATACATGTTTGTGTTTCTGACCATATATTGTTCCTTTAAGGCTGTAAAGATGACAAGCTAGAGGATTCCGAGACTCACTATATCATGTCTGATGGAATGGACCAAAAATACTTCTGAAAAGAGGTGTGATACCTCTCAATATTAAACTTCCTTTTAAAAGTGTATCCATTAAAAAAGTTAATCAATGTCTTCAGCAATGGCTGTAATGGATTTTTGTTTCCCATTAAAATTCCTAAACTACTTTGTGTACTTTGTATATTTGTTCTTCTGACAAAGCAAGCTATTTCTCCACATGGAAAAAACAAAATTTGACTCCCTTTAGATAAGGATAAGCTGGCTCATATACATGATTGGTGTAGGAAATGTAACCCAGATACACCCAGTGGATAACCATTAGCAGCTGTTCTGATACAGAATGTTAATATATCTCATATACCTCTCATATGCTCCACATTATTACTCTCCAGAACCTGAACTGACTTAAGAAGGTCAAAAAACACCTTTGACTCTCCTCGCCTCCACCTCCATTTTCTTTATTTTTCCTTTAAACATCTTTTGTGTGTGTGTGTATATATATATATATATATATATATATATAATTTATTTATTTATTTATTTGCTTTGTTCTGTACAGGAGTGGACTTATGGCTGCACGGTTTCATATACGCTCTAATTTTCTGATTATTGATTCTGGTCTTGTTGTTTGTGCTTTCATATATGTTAATACTATCACATTTCAGTACCTCTTGTGTGTGAATGTGATGTAACATTCCTGTATATAATTCAGAATAAAAGCCCCTTTGACCCTGATCTGAAAGTGAGGAATCATTACAAACTGAGTAGAAGTGAGTGGAAAATGGGCAGTGTTAAGCACACAAAATCCATGTATTTGCACTGCTGGGAAAAGCATCCAAATATTGTAGCTATGAGCAATGCATTCTTGCTCTGGGTATGAACAAACTAGGACTGGCCAGCAAAAATCTACCCAACTACCCATTCTGTGGCTAATGGCGATGAGATCTTCAAAAGTTAAAAAGTGAATTTAAAACAAATGTATATATAGCTTGGCTTTCAGAATGTTGGGTATTGTTTGCCTCATCCAACCTGCATATGGACAAACTAAGGGTAGTGTATCAGGATAATGGACGGGCGGATGGATGGACAGACAACCAGACAGACAAAATGCCAGACCGATATTAAACAGGTTCTTTGTCCTACCCAAAGTGTATTTCTGAGCATTCGTGAATATTTTGTTTTCGGCTAGCACGCGTCTCACCAAATTACCGTTCACATCTCAATCTGAGGCACTCAGATAATCTCCAGCATCAATATAGTAAAAATGCCCTGATCTGTTTATTTTCTGGCTGTAACATATCAGCACAATTTTGTGTAAGTGCAACATCTGGGCAATTATAATATACCATGTATGCTATGGCTTTCAGAATGGTAATGTAGTGACTCGGAAAGAGGAGTTTGACAAGTTAGCATTTGAAGCTACATAAAAATTCCATCCACCAGCTCAAGTAGCAATATCCAAATGAGCATGCAGTAATGGGAAGGAAAGGATTTGTTCTAGATAAGAATGTTGTGGAAAGAGATTAAAGGGGTACTCAAGGCTGGAAGTGACCTCCATTTTTGGACAATGCTTATTTAAAGAAAAACACAGTAACGGAATCATTGTTATTTTTACTTTTCATAGAGTACAAGTATACTTCATAGCACCATTCAATATGACAGGGCTATAGACACAATGCTGTTTAACACACGTTATACAGTAGACATAGAGCTAATCAATGGACTAAAAGAATAGAAGGCCATGCTCCTCAACAGAGAAACAGAGAGACCCTCTCAGATCAGGAAAAGAAAGACACCACCATGTCAAAATGTTGGCCTCAGTTTGGTCTCATCCTATAAACCCCTGTCTACCAAGTGTTTTTAATTTCATAAACTAATATCCATTATGGATTTAGGGGATGTAGTTTCAGCCCTGCGCTACAGTTTCTCTAATTAGACATTGTGAGAGAAAATGACCAATATCCATGATGGCTTTCAGGGATGTAGTTTTAGCACCAGGATACGGTTTCTCTCATTAAATCTTATGAGAGAAAATGCTGAACAAGCAAACCAGTTTTCAATTCACTACAGTATTGTGCATACTAAATAACCCCCTCTGTACAATTCATTGTGCCTCTTTGCTCTACGCTGTACCTACATCATTGTGATACACTTCTGAATTCAGACGTTTCTTTAACAACTCTTATCTGGTTCATACATTCTTTGCAAATGTTCAACAACCTAGAAATTAGCTTTTTCCAACCATCTTCGCCCTACCAATAACAGACTACTTTCAATCCCATATTATAATAATGATGTGGGTCCCTTGTCCTTCACCTGCAAGGCTCCATCAGTATAATAACCTTCCAGAATATATATCAAATCTATCTCCAGTGTATAGTCCTTGAAAACATCTGCATCATCGTATCTTCAATGGGAAGGCAGTGGCAGTAACCGTTAATGGGTGATGGTATTGCATAGATTCTGTGCTAAATATGTGACGTTGTAATGTAATGTTCTCTAAGATTTACCTGAAAGCTAAAGGAGTCTAAATCAACAATTGCTGGTAAAATAGTATCTAAGTACCCAATCAATTGAACTATAGCTTCGTTATAATTTCTGAAGAAACTCCATGTGAATACAATTTCTAGGAAAAAACATGCCATTTAACAATATATTTCAAGAAGCTTTATACCTTAAAGCAAATTCAAAATAATTTCTCAGACGAATACTGTACTATCCTCACATACAGCCAGAGCCAGAAGTGCTATCTTCCACAAGGCAGACGTAGATTTATTTTTCTCTAGAACATGACAAATACCACCACGGCTTTATTGAAACATAAACACATATTCCCAAATTCCTACAGCTCAAGAGGTCATATATTGGCGCTAACAGGGTGAACTGCAGGTCAATAATTCCCAATGAAGCATTGAAAAAAAATACAGAAAAATATAAATACCGTGTTGTAAACAATAGGTGTCCCATTTTGCCTTATTTTTGAAGAAATGCTATCTCTACTGTGATACTCTGTTTACACTTAAATACAGTGTTAGGTGCAATATGTTAGTTGTAATGTATTTTTATATCAATATCTATGTCGGATTGCATGAAATTGGACATCCATGTTGCTTTTATGTGTCACTATATCTTTATCTCTTCCAGCCTGCTCGGAAAATCTATTAAAATCTCATATTACTACATTGCAGTAAACAGAAGAATGACGGTATTTTATCAGAAACATTGGTGAAAAATAGATGGCTTGGAACAAAGAAGGACATGTACCAACCAGATTCAAGTAAAAGAAAAAAAACTAAAAAAATCAAACTATGTGAAGATAAAGTCATAACAAATTATGTCCTTATTTCTGCTTTAACCATCAAACACGAAGACAGCAAATGTGGCGACAAAGACATTTTTTGACAAGCATCATGTTGGCGTATGCAGTTTGCTGCCATCTTATAATATGAGCTCCAGGCCAGTAAGGTTAAAATAAAGACTAACCTGTGTTCCCTATCTATTAGAAGTAATGTATTATTTAATGAATGTATCCTGTATTTTGTGCGATTTGGTATTTAATTTTTTGGAAGGTGGCCTCCATGTTGCAATACTTTGCCTGCCCCATGGGAATATGTAATTTAGCTGGATGACCCCCTATAGTGTGAGATGCTGTTTTCTGACAAGGAAGTCATGGAAGTCCGAAACTTTGTGGGACACAGTTATAGGTCCCTAACCCAAATCTCCTGGGACACAGTCATTGGTCCCTAACCTAATCCCCATCCTAATGAGTTGCTCTGTGTATATGTTCTATTGTCTGCAATAAAGTGTCTTTGTTCCAACTTACTTTGTGTCTGTCCTTGCATATGGATCAGTGTGGAAAGTTTCCTTCTGGCATGAAAGACTAGAATCAGTGAGGCTATTTCACTTTGCGTAGCTAAGGTCTTGTCTTTGTAAAAACTAGCCAACATACACCCCTTTTCTAGTAATGAAATAAACAACAGAAAATAAGAAGTATTGTTTAAAACGCCAAACATCTAGGGCAAAAATGGCAAGGATTATCACCCTATTGTCTGGGACCTACAGATCCGATGATGTACAGCCAGCTTTAAAGCAGTAGTACTTTAAATTCTGGTGTGCCAAGTTTAAAAATTGCTTATGAAATATCTACAATAAGCTAAATAAAACAAAACAAATAAACAAAGCAAATATAAACAAACATATATCTATTAATGATAATGTATCTTTAAAAAAATAATATCCCTTATTTTAGTTAATCTTGTGGTTATCACAACCCTTATCAAATCAAAGTCATTAGCTTTTGTTTTTATATAGGAGACTCTAACTTAACATTAAAGTGTTGTGCATTCACGTTACTGCTTGATTAGTAACTCTGAGCTGCATAATTAATTCACATAATGTGATTAATTTGTCTTCTAGTGACATTAAAAAAAATCCCATTTTCCCCATGTTTGTAAATGAGAGATAAACAAGAAAATATAGTCATGGTAAGGACAGAAGTCAGCTATAGATATGTCCCAACTAATTTCTTTACACAGTACCCAGTTTGTCAGCAATGACTTTGTCTTAAATTATAGCTGAGCATCAAAGATTCGTTTTGGAAGCCTGCCATTATCTAAACTGCAGGCTCAGATCTCTATGGATCATGGAATCATTGCTCGGATCAAAAACGATCCAATATGCTCATCTGTAATTTAAAGAGACATTGTTTGACAGGATAGGCACATGATTGATATTTTCTCTGCGTGCCAATATTTTAGAACTTCCTTAAGAGTCTTTGCAAACACACAATCATGATAAATAGAACAGAGAAACAATGTACCTCGTAAAGAATAAACCACTTATTAACTAGAAAAACAAATATCAAGTTCCACGATAATGTTATTATTCATTTAGATTATAAAATTGTTCAATAGTAACAAAGAACACCATATTCCTCGTATTTCAATGCAGTTCCCAAATATAAAGTATTATTCGGTAATTAAAAAATTAGATTTACAATACTTTGTGATTTGTATATATTTAGTCATAAATTAATTCAATATATTTATGATGGGAGTACTACATTAGTATGCAAAGAAAAAGAAGTTATGTATATTTTTATACATACTTTTGTTACTATCATGTATTCGTTATTTTATTGTCTACAACACCAACCTTACTACTGAATTCTTCATTCCATAGAATTTATTTCAACCTAAGCACCACATATGTAGCAACTGCAGGCTTTGTGATATCAAGAGACTTAAGGGGAGCTATGCCATGGGAACTAGTGGAATAATCCGCAACATTCTATGGTTCCCATGGTGACTGCTCCACTTTTAGAGCTTTGTCCTAATTTTCTGCGAGCATCACTTTGATGAATCTCCCCATCGTGTAGGGCACTAGCCATGGTCCGACTCCTGTACCACTGAAATCACTGAAAATGTAGTGCAACAACGGTGGATGCGTAAATTCTATATAGAGGTGTTAGCGCACAGATGAAAGTTTGGAGCTTTGTGTGTATTTATTGGAGTGATGAAAGGTGAAATGTCTTTTTCCTTTCAACATTCATATCTTTGCCCTCACATTCATATTTTTTAGACAAATCTTTTGTATGTGTAAGCCTTAAGAATTTATACCACTGCATATGCACATCTAGATGTATACTAAACCCACTGTGCCTTCTGTGCCCAGTGCCATTTACAACACACATGCTTGTATTTTTATATATATACACTTTTTTGGCAAAAAAAACCCGACAAAGCATAGAAAGGTTGACATGCAAGGAGGAAAACTGTTTTATTTTCTTAATTCGTACAGGGTGACTTTTTCCTTCACTGTGTGGAGGAGGATGTTTTCACCCATTCTTAATTACCAAAGTGTGCATATTGTTTGTGTGAGTACATGTTTCTTACAATTAATGTATAAATCTATGTGTAGATGAGTGGGTATATGTTTATGGATGAGTGTATTGTTCATATACAGCACTTTTCATACAAAACTGCACTAATTTACAATGTGCAAATATGGTTTTATTAAATATTTTTATCAAATAAATATAGAGATTAAAGGTTATATTTACCTATCTTAAAACAATATATGTTGTCATTAGGAAATTTATGTTATATAGCTAGTTTAGAGTTATAAAACAAATACACTTTTAGAAAATAAATATTTTAACAAGAATAGTCACAGTTGTTGTGAACATTTAGGTGATTTGTAGGATATTTTTTTCTAAATTACCTAAAAAGACAAAAAATAATATACTATATGGTACATACAGTGGCAGAACTACCACAGTCACAGGGGTCGCAGCTGCGACCGGGACCGCCACTCCAGGGGGCCTGGCTGCCCTGCGGACCACTGCGACCACGGTGCCTGTCGACTAAATAACGTGGTTCCAGCCCATGCGGTATAACCGTTGGGGGATCATTGAAGGGGCCCATCGAGTGGCCCTTGGTGTCAGGGCCACCCGATGGCAATGAATTTCCAGGGGGTGCAGTCAGTGCTACTGCGCTTTAACAATGTGAATGGGCCCCCTGTGATGACATCAGATGCTGGGAGGAAGTGACTGCCCCGTTCACTCCTGCCAGCAATCACCGGGAGCTGCACGGGAAGAAGGAGAGGAGGGAGTCAGAGTGGGAACTCTGACTCCCACCAGCCTGAGCCACCACTGGACTACAGGGAAGTGACCCTCCTGTGTCTAAAATGTAGGAAACAGGAGGATGAAAAAAAAAATTCGTATATGTTTCTGTTTCTGTTTGTATGTATGTGTGTGTTTGTGTGTGTGTGTCTGTACGTATGTATGTCTTTGTGTGTGTGTCTGTGTGTCTGTATATGTGAGTCTCTGCGTATGTGTCTGTAGGTATGTATGTGTCTGTATGTATGTGTGTTTGTATGTATGTGTGTTTATGTGTGTCTGTATGTATATGTGCCTGCATGTGTGTGCTGTGTGTATGTGTATGTCTCTGTATATGTGTTTGTGTCTATGTGTGTGTGTCTGCATGTGTATCTGTTTTTCTGCATGTGTGGGGGGAACGTATGAGAGGGGGAGGACAGATGTGTGTGGGAATGATGTGGGGGAGCGTATGGGAGGAGAAGGATAGACGTATGGATGAGTGGCGAGGTGTAGTCGTATGGGGGGGGAGTCCAGGACAATTTTTGCACTGGATAGATGTATGGGGGAATGACGGAGGGAACATATGGTAGAGGAAGGATAGACGTATGGGCGCGTGGCGAGGGGTAGACGTATGGGGGGGCCCAGGGCAATTTTTGCACCAGGGCCCCATGGTTTCTAGTTACGCCTCTGGGTACAAAAAAATTTCAATTAATTACTGTAAATTTATTTTTTTGTACCAGCATGTAATTAAAAAGAGAAAATTTGTGAATTTAGGTTTCAGTATCAGTTAAAAAATAAACATTTCTTGTGGTATAGTTTAATATGACACTCTTAAGATGGTCATCGAAAAGTTCATGAAATTGACATTTACAAATTTTGTTTTTCGCCATGTAAGATTGAAAATGATTTTTTAAAAAGTCAGTGATGTCCTCTCAATAAATTCACATAGAAAAGAGATCTGGAAGCCTCTTCAGAAGCAATGTAGTTAGCAATTTACCCAACCAATATTTCTTGTATTTATGGGAGCAGTGTATCACAAACAAGATAGACAACCATCTGCTCTCCAGATGTTGTGGACTACATCCCCCATGATGCTCTTACAGCCATTATGCTGGCAAAGCATTAGGGGAGATGTAGTCTACAACATTTAAGGTGCCAAAGGTTGCCTACCCCTGGTGTAGGGGCTCACAGAATTGGTTCTGGTGCAAGTGTTACTAGTCCAATGCTATAGACAGCCATGTGTGTTGAGCATCTACTCATGTCGTCATTAGTAGCAGAAATGCATCTTTTATCATGGTTGGATTAACCATTAGGCAAACTAAGGCATGTTTAGGTGTTAGACATGGACCTTTGTATCATGACAATATGTGGACAAAATTGGCCTCATTCACTGTTGCAATGCTAATAATAAATAGGTTTTCAAACTGGTAACCCACATAGAGCCCTACAGATCTTAGTCCTTTTCTCCTTTTAATTCTAGTAATTAGACCATTTGGTGTAATACATCCGCCTTCCAGTAAATCATTAAATGAAACAATCATCACTCCCTGAAGATCTGTACAATTCACCTTCTTGAACTGAAACAAGTGAAAATAAATTAGAGGAAAAGGACAAGTTGCCAATAATCTCTACACATGCTATTACCATATGATTATGTTATTGAAAGGAATTATAGACATACTCAAGATTAATTTAACTACCAATTCTGTACCACACTCCAGCTCCATACTACCCTGATAACATAAAAAAAGTTAAATCCTTAAGAAATTATTTGTTACCTTTGAAATAGCAGTTTACACATGAGCAGCATGACATGGATAGAGCTCTGATTGTATCTACAGTAAAAGCAACAGACAGAATATAAGTAGCACCTACACATCAGTTTAGTATTCTTATTAAAAAATGTTCGATTTGATGTCTATTGCTAAATGCTTATTGATAAACATAAACAATTAATAGCGTACTAGTGATATTGAAAACATTTTAATGAAATGAATGAATTGTAACATCAACTAGCGATGATACATGTTTTATAAAGTCCATCGATCTGTGTTAAACCAGAATAGAAGACAAATATATCTTTATTGTATGCAAAAATAAGCAGTAGTTGCTTAGTAACTGGCATCATTTGAGTTGTTATGCCAACAGTGATCAACTATAATGAGCCCAGTACAGCACAGAATGAAAGTTAGAACATAGGTTTTAATATTCAAATGAGCCAGTTGCAATTTTTAGCCAATGTCCAGCATTGTTGTTGTTCTTACTGCTCATAGATGGTGAATTCTAATTCAGTGAATTTTTTCATTGATTTATTTTATACAGTTCTGCAATTTGTCATTCATTCATGTTTGTATGTCCTGTATCATTTGTCCAACTACAATATGGAAAGGAAGGCACCATATTATATCTTCCTCAGTTAAATAAACACTATAGGGTCAGGAACACAAACATATATTCCTGACCCTATAGTGTTAAGAACACCATCTAACCTCCCTGCCCGCATTACACCTCTAAATATTGTAAAATCTTACCTTTATTTCAGTCTGCTGCTGCTGGCTCTGCCCCTAATCTGCCTTCTTGGCCGACATCATCAAAAGTGGTGTTCTGAGCCAATCACAATGCTTTCCTATAGGAAATCTTTGAATTGCCTGAGTAGATCGGTGCAGAGCCAGCACAAGCCAAACACAGCCCTGGTCAATCAGCATGCCTTAAATCAATGCATCTCTATGAGGAAAGTTCAGTGTCTCCATGTAGAGGGTGGATACACTGAATGTCAGTGCTGTATACTTTGCAACACTGCCCCAGGAAGCACCTCTAGTAGCTCTCTGAGGAGTGGCTAGTGGAGGTATCCCTAGGCTGTAATGCAAACACTGCCTTTTCTCAGAAAAAAACAGACGGTGTTTACTACAAAAAGCCTGAAAGGAATGATTATACTCACCAGAACAAATACAATACTCTGTAGTTGTTCTGGTGACTATAGTGTCCCTTTAATGTCATACCAAGCACAGAACAAATTTTTTCATAACAAGTTAAACAATAGTACTTTTATTTAAAATAAAGGACTTGTTAGTAAAGGGGTTAATAGTAATTTATTGTCTCACATTGTAGACTAAATGAAGTCTACAAATAGGATTCAACTGGCTTGGTACTTGATTAACTGGGAATATATTTTCCTTGGTGCTCCACTGACATTAAAATATACTTTTCAAATGATGAGCACACACAGAAACATCTTCATCTGCTTGTCTGCTTTACCAAAATACTTTACTGAAATTAAGCACCTACCTTCAACACAAACTATGCACAAACATGAAGATAAGTCAACATTTCTGCCCTCACCTGGTCTTAGATGTTTGTATGCATGTTTGTGTTTCATTAATCTATAAAATATGTATTTTTTTCAACATAAAGTGTGAATGTGATTTTATGGGAGAATACCACAGCTTCTTACACCAAACTCAAAAACTTACAAGCACAATGATTACAGTAAAGAAAATGAGCAAAGAGGAACATTTCTCCTGATTTTAATGTTTGCAAATATTTTGTGGTTCATCATAATATGCAATATCTTCCTTATGTAAATCATTATAAGTCAGATATAAGTCAGATATCTAGGATATGATCTGAGATGTATGTATTGTGCATGTTATGTGTGTGAGTGTTGCATTCCATAGCAGCTGAAATGATAGACAGCAATAACTAACATTTCAACTACTGTTAAACAAATTCAGCAAGAAAATATGTAATATTTAATTTAACATCATGTAATATGAACAATACATAACATTGCATCATGGGAAATGGCAAATAATAACATTTTTGGTGTCAGGTGGTTTATTACACCTCCAGGAAGGCATAGTTCATCATTCTATATCTTCTATATAAACATGTGATATGTTATATGTTTCACATTTTGCACATTTAAATATCTCCAAGTATGTGCCAGCATCCGATGGGTTAAGTTTTAGTATGTAGGAGGACATCCCTTGAGAATAAAGTAATGGAATGACTGGTGCTGGTTGCGAAACAAATATATAAATCAATGTTTCAGTTCATTCCATGTGGCTTCTGTTGCCTAGCAATATAACGAAGATTATTGTAGCCTTCCCAAAAGCAACTGTAAATGGTGAGCAAATTGCTAGGATCTATGCCTTTTCAAAATAGTAACAAAATGTTGGATTATTGATAACAATAGTTCAAGGGTGACAAAGCTCAATTGAAACTCTTTTAAACCAATGCCCAGATGGCCATAACATGCATTTCATTTCTGAGCCTGTGTGAGTTGTCTATTTTGCCATTAGGTCACAGAAATCATTAAACAGACTGTAGTGAGGCAACATTTTTGTCTCATCCTAAAAAAAAGGAAGCATAGATTTTGATAGCAGATCAATACTAATTACCTGATCTAATCTGTCTATCACCTGTAGCAGACACTTTATTCTTTTATTAATTTCCTTGTCTGGACAACAATGTCTAAATCTATTTTTGTTGAATTATTTCTTATATTACTGTCTACTGTATTAGTCTCTTCTGTTCCTGTTGGAAGGTGACTCCATGTACCTACAATTCTTTTCCATAAATTGTATGTCCTGACATGCTCTTAAAATTACTTTCTGTCTAACGGAAGGTAATGTTTCATTTAGCTAACAACCCTTTTCATATAGAAAATGTCACCTCTTTTATACTTTGTTAAATCTCTTCGATACCAATATAAGTTTATATTGTATTTTTGATCCAGTATTGACAGAAACAGGTGTTTAATCTCTACTTTTCTTGAAATGTGTTAAAATCTAGACGCTGCATCTTTCTAGATAGCTGTCTTTTAGGCTTGTTTTTCCTGAATATATTTATGTCTCCAAAGCTATACACAATAATCGTGATATTAAAGGATCGGCATAAGTGCATGGATGGGTCCAGGAATAATTAGGCTTTACTGTCCCTTTAAATGTTTGAATTATAATAAATATTACAATTGACAATAACAATGTATGTTATATTAGACAGCCATATACCTATTTACAAAGATTTCAGACATCCATGGGTTAATAATTGTGTTTCCTTGGTAACGTTTGAATCACTTCTTCTCAAAAGTCACACAAATAAAACATAAAATTTCTACTGTTTTTTTTTCTTTCTGTTCCTTAGAAACACCTTCACTTCAGCTTATTTCCTTTTTTTCTGTCTCACACATAAACAATGCTATCAGACGATTTTTTTTTCCTATAGAAAGGTTTCCATTGCAAATACCCATTCTGTTGATGTACAGTAATGTGCCTTAGCAAGTAGGAGGAGAGAGGCAGCTGTTGTACAATAGAGACATCTGCTGTTAATTCAACAGCATAAATGTGACAGAGCAGTAGTGGAATCCTGTTTGGCTGGGGTTTAGTTAACCTAATTCTCTGTATGTGGTGAATTCCAAGATTGCATTTTACTGTTTGAGAAACATTCCAAATTCTACTTGAGGTTATAGCACGAATGACTTACATAAACGAATGATGCTGTTAACCTTTTAAGCTCCAGAGGGGGTGAGCAACCATTTTTAGCACTTCTTTCAAAGCAAAGTGGAAGTATTTGAAATACCTATATAACACAATTAACTCTTTCTTCATCAGAAAGATATGCAACTATGTTTTATCAATCCTTTAGTGGGCTTTTCATGTTTTACTGTTTCCAAAAAATGCAGAGGAACAACAATTTAAAACCTTCTTTACAGAATAATATAACATCAATATTACACAATCAGCTGTGCAATTGTAAATGATCACATTTTTGTCTCCAACAATGAAGTAGCAGAGATGTTAAGTAATACAATTAACCCTTCTCAAGCTTTATTAAGTGAGCAACACATGAACACGTTCGTCCAAAAGAATCAAATAAGGCAATTAGCCCATTGGCAAACAGAGGAATGAGTAATGTGAAGCAAAACTGTTCACTGCTTTGACATTCAGAGGGTTTAATCTCATTATATTTATCCTGTATACACTATGCATACTACATTACTATGTAGTTTGGGAACAATAGCTTTTGTGACATCTCAGCGCAGGCTATCATGCATATGTATGTGATCATTATGGACATATTTTTGTGCCAGCCTAATTAATTGACATCACATAGTGTGTAGAAGTCACAACACAGTAGGTGATTTATTTTCAGATAGTCTAAAACGTGCATCGTGACATAATTTGAACATAGTAGAATTATAACAAAGCCCCTCTGTGTTCTCAGCCAAACCCTTGCAATTATAGATTCTTTATTGACCAGAGATTTGCTGTGCGGTTGCAGCCAAAGTGTCAGCAATACCATGTGGCATAATACTTCAAGTTCATTTACCATAGAAATACATATGCAAGATCTGCTGAAATTTACTGTAGTCAATTTATTATTGTAAGAGTGCCATTTTTATCATAACACATTTGAATTGTGAGCTTAAATTGCTTTGCTATGGATAACAGTATCTCTTAAACATTGAGGCAGCATTACCCCAGTGGATAAAAAAAAAAAAAATGGGTGAGAGAACACACAGTATAAATACCATGCTATCAAAAACTGGAATAACAGTTGTACTCTAAAAAAAACAACAAAAAAGATAAATCATAGTGCATCAACTAGTACAATGATTGGTATGGAAAGGGAGAATAAGTCTCACTCACATGATCCTGAGCCGCAGACAAGCTGGCTCAGGCTATAAAAGGCTCCAAAATAAATGGCACTGATCTGATCCTCTCTACTGGCCCAATGTTAGTTCAATCTTTTAACTCCCTACTTCCCTATGAATTGTGTTGTGAATTTAAAAAAATGTTTTTTTTTGCAGAGAAATATGAAAATCATGTTCTAGGAATCCATTATGTCCCTCTACATCTCTGCATAAGGATTATAAAGAGTTCCCCACTCTATCAATCCATATTCTACAGCAATTTCCATTGGTCACATTTCACTATTCCATTCTAGTAGCCTTAGAGGGACTGTTCTGTGCTCACTGAGTACACTACAGGAAGTATCTGAATTATATAATAGCAGTCTGCATGCCTGGTGTAACTGTACTTTCTTTATATGTCCACATACAGGTATTTTTGTCACAATTTGAAACTTTAGGAATCTGAATTCCCAGAAATGCAATAAGGTACCTAGTAAATATGACTTATCCGGGGATTTTAACTTTTTATGCCAGACCTATTTTATATGACAAAAATATTGTATTTATGCTTCTATGCCAAGATTTCAGGCTCTGCCTGAAATAATGAAATATAACAAATACCATTTTTACTATATCATAATTCACAAATTTAACTCCATATTTTGAAAGAATCATGGAAAATATATTATAGAACATAATCTTTGCAATTCCAAATTTATATGTTTTACTATTATTGAAGGGACATTATAGGCATCAAAACAACTTTAGTATAATGAAGCAAGTTTTGTGTACAGATCATGCCTCTGCAGTGCTCAATTCTCTGCAATTTAGAAGTTAAATCACTTTTGTTTCTGCTCATGCAGCCATAGCCACACCTCCCCTGGCTATGTCTGAAACAATCTGCATGAAAAACAAAGTGGTTTAATTTTCAGATGGTAACCTACTTAAAAAGTTATTTCATGCTCTGTAAATTGAACTTTAATCACATCCAGGAGGTTTCTGTAGGTTCTAAAATGCTTTTAAATAGACTATGCAATAAAAATGTTTTTAAATATTAGCTCTCTCTTTACAGGAAGTGTTTAGGAAGGCTGTGTAAGTCACCTTCATAGAGGTGTGACTAGGGCTGCGGTCACAGAGTGATCTAACTTGTAAATGGCAGAGAATTGAGCAGTAAGACTGCAGGAGCATGATCTATATACCAAAACTGCTTCATTAAGCTAAAGTTATTTTGGTTACTATAGTGTCCATATATGGGTGTACCTAGGCAAGCATGTGCAGTTGTTTAGTATAGAAGCTACTAGAATTTTAAAGAGAGAAGGAGGAGCTAATTTAACCATAACCACATACTACCTGCTGTGCTTATAAAAACATGTCACCAAAGGAAAGATCCATTGCGACTTACAGAAAAGTATTTAAAATATAATATAAACACTATATTTATTTACCAAGCAAATAGTTTTTATTGTAATGTAAAAAAAAGCTTTAGGCTTATTAAGGTGATTGTCCTTATTTTAGAGAAAGTGCTATGTAAATATTATCAGTTTATTTTTAACACAACTTATGAAAAAACAACCGATTACAGGTTGGTATGACACGGAATAGGACAAACATATTATTCAGGCATTTGTACAAAATCTGCTCTAAACCAAATACACTGAACATACGCTGTGAACCTGAACTATCCCAAAAGATTTAGCAGAGTGTTTCCAAAGCATATAATCTTAGCAACTACGACTGGGGAAATCCTAGTGTGTGGTGCTGTGAAGTCTGAATTTTAAACTGTATTGCAGCTCACGAGAAATAAAAAAAGAAGCATGTTTATTGTGCTCAGGAACTCTTAACAATGTAAGCAAGAGGCTGCATCATAGCTCGCTCAAATGACCTGCAGGCAGACAAGCTGAAACTGACTATGTTTAAGAGGAATTAAATTATATATCAATAGTTGCTGAAGAGTTGCAGGGCATGAGAATAGGTAAGAGTAGAAGTTCTGAGAAGGGAAAAAAAGATCACAATAGTGAAATGTGATGTTAGATTCAAAAACAATAATGGTTAAATAATACAGCATCTATTCTACAAAAAGTAGTCACAAGCTGAATTTTTTTGGCAGGTGAATCATGGGGCAAAGTGATAAAATACTATGTTGCAAAATGGATAGTAGGTACAATAACCTTTTATTGGAAGTGGAAGCAGCTAATATAGTGATGGAATGGTTGAATTCTAGAATGATTTAGATGTAGAGAACATAAAGCTATCTTCAAGAACAAATAAGAAAAATCAATCTGAGGTTTCATAATGGACAGCTAGATCTGGGAATTTGTCCTATCTGCTTTCACAATCTATTCTTGCGTACAGGCTGATGTAGTCACACAAGATGGTATACAGGAAGGAATTGCATGAAATATTATGGATCACGAAGCATTATAATCAATCTAGTGAGCGGATTGAGAATAATGCCATTTTTATTATTAATATATAATGTTCTATATTATAGAGCAGAATATTACCATCTGGTAACATACATATAGAAAAAAAAGGAAATATCTGACCTTATTAAAACATGGAAGATTTTGTGGGTCCTGCTTTTGAAATTGAATGAAGACATTACAGCACCAATACAGTACAAAATGTTTCAATAGGAGATAAAATTGGCCATTCCCTTGACTTTTCTGTTACATTCGACCTTATATAAGAAAAGAAAATTGATCTAGAATTTACATTTTAGAGCAAAAACTTAAATTATTAAAGAGCATAATGTAATGCAAAGCTCATGGGATGGGAAGTGCAATCAGCAAAGAGCAGACAGGCAGGCAATGGGTGGACACATGTGTCACATGCTAGCTAATACTTAGTCATAGATCTACTGTAGCTATTCAGAGGTGGGATTTGTTTGACACTGCTGAATTAACTCCATGTACTACACACCTTGTTCAACATCTTATATATAAAAACAACAGTTCTCTGATGTTGACAGGAGGAGGAAACTAAAGGGATTAGACACTAAGCACACTCCTTTTGATCTCCAAACATTCCCCATTATATGTGAATGAGTGACATAACATGTCAATTCTAGAAGCAAACTGGGCATGTGTACAGTTTATACTCAGATTTCAACAAATGAACTCAGAGCCTGACATGCCCAATACCACACTCACAACAGTGTCTCCTAGTTGACTGCTGCCATCAGTCCATGTAATCAGTAAACAGCACATGCTCTATATAGAATGGAGATACATTGTAGGGATTGTAACTATTAAAGAGATAGGTGAAAGTCATTTCTTTCTTAAAGCTCTTTTGTCCCCAAAGATTTGTCACCAAAAGATTTTTAATATAACACGTGACAAGAAATCTTTTGCCCATTGACAGAAGACAAAACACGCTTTTCATTTATTTCGTTATTTATTGGTATTTTGTCATATAATTGTGCAGCTCTTGTGTGATTGAGTGCTACTATATGTGCTCCTATGGACGAGCCACCGTTGGCATCAATACTAATAATTTTAGCATGTCAAATGCCCTTTGACCATAATTAACCCCTTAAGGACCGGCCTGTTTTTGCGATGTTGTACGTTAAGGACCAGAGCAGTTTTAACACTTTTGTGGTGTTTGAGGACCGACGGCGATCAGGTAAGTAACCCCAGATCGTTATGACGGTTCAGGACCGTCATCAGACCTCAAGGGGATGTTTCTGATGACGGTCCTGAACCATCATCAGTCGTCAAGGGGTTAAAGAGGCACGTTGGCAAACAACAGTTGAAAAACTGCAGATAACTATATTGTGAGCAGACGCACAGTAAATGAATTGATACAAAGTTGTAAAAAGAAGCAAAACTTATTGATATACATAGAAGGGGTGGATGTATTTAAATCAGACCAATTTATCATGGACAAATTGCAGGTACAAATATACAACAAAAGAGCCAAGTGAGTCGCTTGAGGGTTAATTCAAGTATTTAACATGCAAACCTAATTTCGATGGTAATTCTTTAGCAGCTGCTGTAGATGAGAATAATCCACATATTGGCAGAAGGAAAGGGCTTAGAGGAATATTGGTGGTAGGTATTCACTACAAGTTGCTGGCTGACCTTGTGTCAATAAAGAGTTCTAGGGAAAAACAGAGGGTTTTTTATCTGCACAACTTTGGATTGTATATGTTTTGCCATTTATAGCATTAGTACAAACTTGTTCTGAATCATTGTAAGACCCCCAACTCTCGATTCATAATCATTCAGACAGCTAGAGAAGGATTTTGAGGCATTTGTCTCCTAAATTATTGGAGATATGAATATTCATTTTACCTTTGAGTAAACATAAAATAACCCAAAATAATTAGAGAATTATGAGCCAAAATGCAATTGCAGATTTAAGTACAATGTCATGGTCGACACAACCACACATTAATTTAAGCAACATTCAGTCACATTTATACATTGTGGTAGAAGAAGAAATGTTAGCAAATGTATACATTTTTTTTCTCTAGTGTAACAGATTAACATACATGCTTGCATTGCCACAACATATGTAAGCTTTGCAACATAAATAATAGCATGGCAAGAGATATCTGCACTTTTCCTTATAATAAACATGGTGTAGTAGACATGTTATTTGGTGGGTGATCAGTAGTAGGAATACCATGTTATGTTAACTGACAGTATAGCTAGTCCTAAGATAAAGTATAGACAAGCAACTAATCTGTAGAAAAACCCCAGTTCTATATTGTGGCTGCACTTCGCAAGCAGAGGGGCTAATAGTGTCAAAGTGACAGGAGAGAGTTATAAAATGGTAATATAAACTAGTAGCTTGAAAGGCAATACCACCACCAATACCATGAATACATTTTTTTTTTAAATACCTAAAAACCCGTTCAATCTAAAGCAGGAAAAATGGTCCGTCCTTCATCTATCAAACTATTGTCAACATAAATAGGCTCATCTCTTGCTAAATAGAATAGTATGGTGCATTAGGTAAATAATGTGTATACTATGAAATATTATGCATTTAGTACATGTATACTATGTTTTCTGATTTTATTCCCAATATTATCTGTCATTTTCACAAACTGAGTGACATGGCCTTAAATTCCTCTAAACCTGGCTTTATATCCACTTCAAAATCCATTGTATATTCTATTATTCAGGAAGGGTCAACATAACTATAGCCATACTGACCTCTAGATCTTCTAATATTTGATTGATAGATTCTCACTTTAACTGTATTTAATTTTATATAGGTAGCCTAGGAAATTGTACTTTTTAATTATTACATTAGTAATCTGATCAGATAGTTAGCTGCACAAGAATACATTAATCTCATAGTGGGCTAAAAGCCACTCCAGGATTCATGGTTTGCATCCCTTATTATTCTCGGAATGATTGATTCGAAATAGTAGTCTAGTACAATTGTTATATCTCTCAGAATGCATGACATCTGCTATAGAAGGAAAATACCATTTGTGGGTAAGTAAGTTGCAGGAAAGTGAAGGAAGGAATCATAAGGGATGTCAGAGCAACGCAGGTATCATGTCAAATATGAGCTTCTGAAATGTCAGGAATCTGCTAGCAGTACTCAGCAATACCTGAAACACAAGTAACTAGTTAGTTTAACATACACTTCCTGCACAACCATTATGTATACATTGTGCATATGTATGGTTATATATATATATACTGTGATTAGTTTACCATAATTTTTTTGCTAAAATCAGGTATTTTTAAAAGGATTATTAAATTTTGTGAGCTTTCATAGTTGGTGTTTAGTGAGTGAGTGTGCTGGATCTTGTATGTTCTATGTTCAATGTACTAATTGGCCCCAGCAGAACCCTTGCAATGTGGACATGTTTAGTTGAGTGCAGCCCTCTTGGCTTCATATGTAAATATATTTGGTAGTCCAGGCCAACTTGGCATTGTAGTCCTCCCTGTCTCCGGTTTCTCGTCCCAGGGCCCTATTTAGCCTTGTACTGCAGAGAGCCCCAGATGGAATTTTTTTCTTCAAGTAAGTGGGTTAATCTCATAAGAGCAGACATTAGGCTGTTAGTGTAGGACCTGCCAAAGATGGGGTACATTGATGTTGTGGCAGGCTTATGCAATGTATGATCATATAATGTAACTAAACCCCCATTATTTTTGCCTAGATTAGGTGTTTTTAAAAAAACTAATAAAATCTTTCAACATTGAAGTTGCTGTTTAGTGGATAGGTGAGTGCGCTGGATCTTGTGTATTATATATATATATTTGCGGAGTAGAAAGCAACAGGAAGAACATTCTTTATAGAATGCTGGAAATTGGCTAAACAGAAGATCTCTGCCCATTTTATAGAGCAGAATGTGTTTTATGAGAAATAAGAAGAATAAAATGCCTATGAACAGTGGGAAGCATTCTGGATTGCAGATGGAAACAGGAGTTTTATCAAGTTAATGCTAGAATGTGTAGCTGTTTTCATCAAACTAATCTCGGATTGGCTTTTTTTTTTTTAAGGATATGGGGGATGTTGTTCATTAGGTTCCAGAAACCACATGCCTGATTTTTGCTTTCTAATTTTGTGATACAAATTATTTATATGGCTGATGAGAATGCATATTGGGAATGGTATATACAAAGTAAATTTGTGATCATGACAAAGGAAAAGCCAATAGGCCAGAGACAACTTGTTGATTTACATAGCTTTTACAACAATAATTCTGTTAACTGTTAACAATTGGTGCTAACGTTTTCAGTTTGAGCACAACTACATAAGTACTGTTGTTATATTTCAGTTGGCTCTCATTTCTGGGAGGTTACTTCTGTGTCAGAAAGATGAGCAATTATTTATCTCAAAAAACCCTGTCCCTTCCAATATCACATACAGTGGAAATAGGGAAGGGAAAATAATGAGAAGGAAAATGAAAATGGAAAGGGAAAGGAATGGAATTTGGTTGAGCTGGACACTGTTTCTTTCACAATTAACTTTATCTACCGTTTCAAAGTTGGTTATCAACTCATCCAGACTCACTGCTATTTGAATAAATCATTAAAATTAAATAAAGTGGAACTAAAGCAATGAAAGAGGAAAACAGATATAACTGAGAAATCTGCACATGGTGCAGGTGTGTTGCATCAGACGATCGAGAGTAAAATAAATCAGCCTGCTTGACATACTTTTCTGCGCCTTTTTAGAAGCAGTGGTGATGTCACAATGTGGTGCTATCAATTGAAAACAACAGAACCAAATTAAATATGATATAAAACATGGGATAAATTAAAAAATATATATTATTGAAGTTTCAAAATAGTGCCAAATAGTGAATCAGGTAGGACTTTATTCACAACTAGATTTGTGCAAAAATGTGTGCCTGTTCATCCAAATATCTCAACAGTTACAGCAGATTTTGTGGAAGAAGACTGGTAAAACCCTTTTCATTAAGCTCTGACTCAGTTCCTTGATACTGAGACATATCTTGTCTCTATATCTTACTCAGATATGTTACAGATTGGGTCTGTCTGAGTTGGGTTTACTTCACTTTTCCTGACTTGACCATTGAAGATCTTCTTAAATAGCATACATATTTAAACTAAATTGCCGCCCCCGTGACATAACATGAGATAATATTAAAAATATTACATCATACATATTACACATCTCTTAGGTTGTTTAATATGGAGAGATGTGTTTTAAATGCCCTCATGAGACACAGATATTTACAATTGCCTCGGTTCAATTGTTTTGAAATCAAGTACAGCACTTATATTATTCCCACTTTTCCTTTTACTCCACACCTAGCTATATTTGGCCCATTTTCTTCTAATTTGATGAGTTATAAAATGTTTTATTAATTTTATAATTGCGGTGGTATCAGTTGAATCAACCAGATGATACTCGTTCCTTGTCCCTTTTTGAGAATTATCTTCACTACCTTTTTAAGATGCATTGGATATCTACTTACAAAATAATATACAAATGGTCAAACATGGAATAACGTATTTTTATTATATTTCTTTGTTGGATCCAACTTTACAAACTATGGAACACCCTAGAATATACTGCATGGTACTCGGCTGCAATAGTGCTGACCGTTACCAACTTCCCTTTTAATTTCCCTAACAAAGCATTCTAATAACTTTCTAAAGTTTCTTTGAGAGATGAGACCTAATTTTGCAATGTCGTAAAGAGTTCTGTTTTATTTATTTTTTGTTTCTCTTTGCTAAAGCCAGATCTCTCATGCTTATCAGACTGTCCAATGTTGGATGCAGTTATTACTTATTATACTTTTATTATTAGTGGTGAAGGGTTATGGCTTTGTTAAACTTGACAAATATAGAGGTGAGTAGTAAACTTGCTAGCCAATGACAAAGTTGACAAAGGATGTGTAGTTTGACTAGAGCTTCACCCTTGGTCAACTTTTGTAAACCTGCAGGTTATACATAAGGAACTAAACCATAGGAAAAATATATATAGAAAAGGGGGATTACCAGGCGGGAGTTTAGACATGGCAAATCTTTTTACGAAAATGACTGGGCTGCTTTAAATATCCTTGATTATTGCTAATTCCCACGTTAGTGAAAATACAGCCCACTCTCTTTAAAGTAGAGAACAGAAATTATCTGTGGTTCAAAAGGCAAAATATGCAAGATTAGGTTCTATCGCGGACATTGAGGAGTGTGTTCATTAAACAGTAATTGTACTAAATAAAAATTAAACTGAAACTTTTTAGAACAAAAAAAAAAACTGAATTCAATTAGTTTCCAAATTAGCTGTTTTTCTAGTAATATGGCTGATTTAGCAGTCTGAGTTCCATTTTGCTCCATTCATTGTTTAGTGAATAAACATCCTCATAACATATTCCATTTTTGTTTTAAGTACAGAAGCTATTCATTTTTTTCTCCTGTTAAATTCTGAAGAGATGGAACAGAAATTGAGATAAAACAAGGATATCACAAACACCAAGAAATTTAAATAAGTGAAACATAAATTAAATATGATGAAGGCAAACTACGTGATCCATCATGCGCACCTTTGTAAAAGTCAAGTTAAACTCATTAAGGAACAAGCATTTTATCTTGTGAAATAAATTATCCCTATAAAGTCATCTGCATTTGTATGAGATTTTCTACAGGATGTAAAACTCGACACATGCTTTCTTATTCATAAATGCAGTTTTATCCTCTGCAAAAAAAAAAAAAAGACTTGATAAAGAGCTTTATTGGGAATCTGACAAAACTGTATGAAAACATACAACTTTAGGCTGACATAAGATGCTTTTACTTCCCATGGACAACTTTGAGTGGCGATAGATATAAAGTGACATTATGCTTGACATTTTGATATATGGGGAGCTAGCCACATCTTTCAGAATCCAGAACAAGAACAGAACAATATATCAGAGGAGGTATTACATACAGCTCAACATGTCAGCCACAGCATCACATTTAAAGCTAGCTTTCAGTGATTTTCTTTCATCTGGTAAAAATAGTATTGATACCCATCTGCCTTAAAGAAACAGTTACATTTAAAATTTACAATAATTGGCCATGTCAATATATTATTATTGTAAATTTCAGAAATCTACTAAAAATATCCCAGTGATTTTATATTTTATATTGGGAATTTATTACACATGTTGAATAACAAATTTGACTCTACGGTGGCTTTAAATTTTATGAGGTTGTTCTAGCTAGTGTAGAGAATGCCTATTGGAAAAGATACATTTTTGAGTGAATTAACAATTCAGACTAAACTCATATCTTAAAATTACTAACTTGTATCCCTGAACATTCTATACCAATGCCCTGTATGGTCTAGTAGGGGCAAGAAATCTGTCCCTCTCTTCTTGCAGATCTGTTTTACTCTTTGCCTACTCTGACACGTGATGTTATTTAGCCACTAGGGTTTGACCCTTGGGTCATTTGTTTCCTATCCTTTACTGTGATTTGCATAAAATACCAATTAACTGCTGTAACTCTTGCATATAGGATTTAGGATAATATCTGGAACTTTTTTCTGTTGGTTCTCATTAATAAGTACTGTAGACTAATATTTTGTCTGTACAGTTCAGCTATGAATCTCGTACAAAACTGAAAATTCTATAAATGCTGATGGTATTTTGGGCACATGGCTTATTTAGGAACAGCAGCAATAAACTTTAACATATAGTCTTTTTTAAACATATGCACAGTAAGAAAATGTGTTTGGCCGAGCAATTTTTTCTAAAGAAAAAAAATTAGAGTGGCTGAATTTCGATCATACGTCAGTTCAGCTCAGCAGAATTTCGGTAATGACAAACTGATTTGGGAAAAGAATCAGACCAATCCAAAAAGCGCAAAAAATATTATAATTATATTTTACAGTACACTGATATAAGCTTTTTCCTGCTATTTGTTTCTCAGATTGAGTGATAAAAAATAGAGGGAAAAACAAAAGCAGTAAAAAATAAATCATATTTATATGTTTATATATTATATATGCATGGAATATAGAATATATCAATATATCAATATAGATTTATTTTACTGGTCATCCTTTTTTCCCTCTGTTGCTCACTTTTTACTTGATCTGTGAATAAAATGTCCTGTAGCCATCAATCTTTTTTATCCATCAGTCATCTTTTTAGGCACCACAGGTGGAACGAAACAAAACGAATATGTTCGCATTTCATTTTATTTTGTGATTTGGCTTTATTTCAGCTTAGAAATTGGGATTTTGGACAATCATATGATTGGCCCAGATTCGGATGAATTGCAAATCGGAATGAAGTGAATCTCTAAGTCTAGTTTTTTTTCCATATACAGAACCTTTATACCTAAAAATGTAACACATTGTGGTTGGTTGACACAACATATGTAATATGAAATGTCCTTAAATGTCCTTCTTTCAGTGTTTGAACATATACACAAAAAGGCTAATTTCCATTTATAGGAAAACATTTGAGCCTGCATTAATCCTAAAAATGCTAATACAGATGAGACTGAAAGTAAATTTTTACTCTGTTTATTTAATATCAGACATATATCAATGTATTGAGGAGAATGTGTCAGTTTAATGTTCTGAATACATTAAAAACCAGTTATGAAAATGTAAGAAATTTGTTTTTAATGAAGATAAAATCCCACTTTAAATATGCTGTGCATTTTAGATACTTATTTTTTGTTTTATGTTATATAACTAGAAAAGGTACAGAGGAATGCTACAGGATCAATAAGGGGAAGGGAAGATTTCAGTTATGAAGAAAAACTAGACAACATAAATGTGTTTACCTTACAAAAATGCTATGGAATAAGATAACATGTATGTATGATTTCACTACAAACAGGTTTTTGATAATCTATTCATTAACATGACGTAGAAAAATAATAGTTTACGTGGAGATAAGAGCCTGTTGATATAAGGAGAAATCTAAATTGCTATTTTGGTACAAATCATTGCTTCATATTCTTTCTCCTTTTTTGAATCAAAGTGAGACAGATGTGTGGAAGGTTGAGGTTAACAGAGTCTTCATTAAACTTTATTTATATCTCACGCCTTGACTACTGCAATCTGCTTCTCAGTGGTCTTACGTGTTCCCAACTTGCCCTGTTACAGTCTATAATGAATGCAGCGGTGAGGCTCATCTTATTGTCCACCCACACTTCCAAAACTCCCCCTATCTGAGTCCCTACTTTGGCTTCCCGTAAGATATAGCGCTCAATTTAAAATTATGTTACTTGCTTACAAAGATCTACATAATACTGCTCCAACCTACCTATCCTCATTAATACACAACTATGTCCCATCTAGGCCTCTGTGCTCTTTCGAAGACCTATGTCTATCCTATCCCTGTACTCCCACCTCTGATGCTCGCCTTTAAGACTTCTCTAACAATGCACCATTCCTGTTGAACTCCCTTCCCTTCTCCATTAGACCTTCACCCAGTCTCCATTTCTTTAAAAAATCATCAAAAAAAACCTACCCAGGAAAGAATATCAACTAAACTGTTAACAGACTTTCCTCCCCGCCCCCTGATTCCTCTCCTGCAGCTATAATTAAAAAACAAAAACACTAATCCCTGAGTTAATTCTCTATTCTAGCAAACTACTTTTCCGCCTACCCTTTCCTCTAGTGTCACTATACCCCACTCCCTCTAGCATGTAAGAGGAGCAGGAACCTCAGCCCCACTGTACCTGTGTTTGTCTGGTTACTAATACATGTTTGTTAGTCAGCCCATTGTACTGTGCTGCAGAATTTGCTGGTGCTTTATAAATAATAATATTATTTACCTATGTATCTTTGTGTTAGATAATAGGCACATTGTATTTAATTTTACACACCAAAGGTTAGCAAACAACACTCCGTTTTAAATCACATCAGGAACCTCTTCAGTAACATAATATTAGACGGTATGTGCAGTATTAATCTTGCCGTATAATCACATTTTAAAAATTCTCCCCCAATCAATTGTTAAACTTTGTGCATGTTCCTCTAGTGTAAAACATGGTTAAGTGTACATTGCAGTCAGAAGACTGATTCTTTTTTATGTTACGGGGATGCATTACAGCTTTTTAATTTCAGTATTGACCTTGCTCCAACCGATGTAAAGATTCACTTCTACAAAATATTTGAATGTGATCCATAAAATCACTTTGGGACACTCTCTTCCGTGTGTCAGATCACTTTTGTATCTGTTAGAATACATGGCAGTAACTATTGCTGTATCCTATTTTTAAGATGATGTGTATTGTTCAAACATTATTTGAGATTCCCCAAGGTGATACTAGATACTCACCCATATGGAAAAAAAAAACACAGGAAAGAAAAATGTCAGCTACGTGTGCTTTGAATTATAGAACACTAGATCAATATCTGGACTCTGTAGAAGGATAGTATTAACCATGGGATAAAAACATGATCTATTAATGCTGTCTAGTGAAGATCTATTTTGCAGTTTATTGCCAATACATGAAAAGCACACAAAATAGGTTTATCTTCAAGTTAAAATATTTCATCACTGACCTACATAAAAAACAGCTAAAGAAAAGAGACAATTGTATACTTATTATTGTTGAAACTATTTATTTACGCTTGATAAAATAATTTCTAGAAACTATACGTTACCAAGAAAAGGCATATTTTAAATCTAGATAGGCAGAGTGATCAATCCTATAAAGACTTAGAATATCAAATTTTATTCTGTTCATTTAAACATGTGAACTGTCTTGATATTCCCTAAAGGCTTCATATATATTAGGCCTCTGGAGCATTTATCTATGTTCTAGTGGACCAATATTCATCAAGCTCAGAACATATTAGGTGATAGGTCACTTTTCACTCTGTCACAACACCCATGGGGACCAACTAGACACAAGGAGCATAGCTAAATGTTGCTTTCCCCTACTTCATTAATGTCCTGCTTAGTTTTATCCATTTTATAGTCCATCTATATTACACCCAAAAAAGCTGTCATTACATTTATTTAAGGATCTGTTATTTATAGCATCATGTATGACCCTATGCTTACGTATTAGCACCTGTAGCATCTGTAGCTTGGTATCCGAAAAATAGGACAGTTGTATAATACTGCAACTCAGAGTTGCAAGGCTTAATTTGTGCATTATCACAGAAGAAGCTATTGACTAGGAATCTAGAATACCAATAAACAAAAGAACAAGTGAAGATCATGGATAACAGAAATTAAAAAAAAAAAATATATATATATATAATACTAGTACTATGCTCACACTTTTAAGCATTAGTTGTACAGGAATTACAAAATGGCTAAGGGTATGCAGCAGAGTATGCAGTAGATGTATATGTGTAAGTCTGAGGACCCATTGGTCAGTGTCCTAATAGTGATGCAAGAATAACTCTTATAACTTTATTTTTGTACAGACAAAATCTTAATATAAAGACATTACTTGACACCTTGTCAGTATACCATCCATTTATAGTGTGAGTCACTGGCAATATTAATAAACATCCCTAAATGCTCCTGTTTAAAAAAAACAAAAAACGTGACATTAAGAACTGAGTGACTGAGTAAAATGCATTGGAAACACAGGCAAAAAAGGAGAGAAATACTGAAATACTGCTTAAGCGCCAGATTTGAAAAGAAATTAAATAAAAGCAATCTTTATCTAAGACTAGAAATAACACAGCCCATGTACAAAAAAATAATATTATGGACTTACTGTAAAAATATACAATGAGAAATATGAAAAAAATATAGAAATGCGTTGTTTATGGATAAGATCTGGACAAATGATAAGAGAATGAAAAACTTAATTATTAGGTAAATCCCCATCTATGATACTTTTTACTTTATAAATACAAAACGGAATCATGCATTTTCATTAAAACAGACTGTATGGCACACTGACATTAACCTTTTTAATTAGCGTTAACCTTTTTCTTTTTTTAATCATTAGCAGACACTTCCCTGGTAGACACCTCCTTTGGGATAGTAAATATCATTCAAAAAAATAATCATGCACACACATAGATCATCATGTTGCCAAGAGAAAAGTAAAACATCTCATTTGCAAACAGTCAAGAAAATTTGAAGCAGTATTTTTATTGTTATATGTACAATGCTTAAGGTAGGTGGTAGACATACCATAGGCATACAGTATAGAAGTAGCAGGACAGAGATTAAACTAG